>OU343218.1:119049719-119278739 GCA_910596185.1 Chrysanthemum makinoi
TTCCGGGACATAGTCCGACAAATCAGAACAAACAAAGGAACTGACATTTTTGAATCAAAATCTTCATGAATTTTTTGAGAAAGTGGATTGTGCATCAAAATCTATTTTCACGAACACGAGAACCAAAATAGAGTTGTGACAGGGATCAAACCGAATGTTAGTGGAAGCTGCCAGAATGATGTTAATCAATGCTAAACTTCCAGATTACTTGTGGGCTGAAGCCGTATCAACTGCATGTTACACTCAGAATCGCTCAATGATTACTAAACGCCACAACAAAACACCATTTGAGCTTGTCCACAACCGAAAACCAAATCTCAAACACTTTCATGTATTTGGATCCCTTTGCTACCCGAATAATGATCGTGATGACTTTGGAAAGCTCAAAGCCAAAGCTGACATTGGAGTCTTTATTGGATACTGTGATAATGCCAAAGGTTACCGGATCTGGAATCGTCGTACAAAATAGGTTATGGAAACGATTCATGCAAATTTCGATGAGCTTACAGAAATGGCTTCTGAGCATAACAGCTTGGAACCCGGTCACAACCGTTTAAACTTCCCTCAAACCCCATCATGAGCTGAACCAAGCCCCCAGCTTACTCGTCAACAAATGGAAAAGCTATTTGCTCTGCCGTTTAGTGATGACATTGATGAACGTGCTCCAGGTGTATCCGATGTTTCCGCTGCTCAACCTGATCATATTCTAATACGTGATACACCTGCAACAACAACTACTGTTGAAGAAGCACCACCAGTTGACTCTACAACAATAGTTGAACAAACTGCATCCAACGACGCTGAACCAGCTGATGATGTTCTGAACAATGAAGTACCCCCACCTGCAGATTTTAATCCAAATGCGTTCTTCAACCCATTTGCTAATGAAACTGTTGCATCAGATGTTTTGGAATCATCTACAAGCTATTTGAATCCTCCCAATCTGCAGAATGTATATCAACATCAACCTTCCACACATCATTGGACAAAAGACCATCCTCTTGGGAATATTATTGGTAACCCGAATCAACCAGTCGTAACGCGACAACGTCTTCACACAGATGGTGAACATTGCATTTATGCACTCACTGTCTGCCAATCTGAACCCAAAAACATTAAAGACCAAAGACAACTGGATTGAATCCATGCAAGAAGAACTCAATCAGTTTAAACGTTTTGAAGTATGGGAATTGGTTGAAAGACCAACATGGGTCTTCGTCATTGGTCTCAAATGGATTTGGAAAAACAAATTGGATGCTGAAGGAACCGTAATTAGAAATAAGTCACGTCTGGTGGCTAAGGGTTATAGACAGGAAGAGGGTATTGACTTTGAAGAATCATTCGCTCCGGTTGCTCGTCTTGAGGCTGTACAGATTTTTCTTGCATTTGAGGCTCACATGAACATCACGGTCTTTCAAATGGATGTCAAAACTGCCTTTCTCAATGGACAACTGAAAGAAATGGTCTATGTTAGCCAGCCAGAAGGATTCGTTGATCCAGAGTTCCCTAATCACGTCTACAAACTGAAGAAGGCTCTCTACGGTCTCAAACAAGCCCCTCGGGCGTGGTATGATAAGTTATCATCTTTTCTTATCGCCAATAAGTTCGTAAAAGGTTCGGTCAATCCTACACTGTTCATACAATATCACGGGGCTCACATTTTAATCGTTCAAATTTATGTGGATGACATCGTTTTTGGGTCAACACATTTAAAATACTCAAACGCTTTTTCAAAACTAATGACAAAACATTTTGAAATGTCAATGATGGGTGAACTCACATTCTTTCTCGGAATGCAAGTTCATCAATCACCCCGTGGTATTTTCTTAAGTCAGTCCAAATATGCCCTTGAACTTTTAAACAAATTTGGAATGCAAACCTGTGACACCTATGCCACACCAATGGCACATACCAAGAAACTAGACGCTGATTTACATGGGAAATTGGTGGACCCTACCAAATACCGAAGTATCATTAGGTCTCTCATGTATCTAACAGCTAGCAGGCCTGATATTGTTTTTTCCGTATATCTTTGCTCCCGTTATCAGTCGAGACCAACTGAAACTCACCTCTCAGAGGCTAAAAGAATCCTCCGATATATCAAGGGAACCATTAACTTGGGAATCTGGTATCTGAACGATTCTGGTTTTGAACTAATAGCTTTTTCAGACGCTGATCACGCAGGCTGCTTAGACTCTCGGAAAAGTACTTCAGGAGCATTACAATTTCTTAGAGATAAACTGGTGTCATGGCAATCGAAGAAGCAAGATTTTACGTCGCTGTCCTCAACAGAAGCCGAATATGTAGCCATGTCGGCGTGTTGTGCTCAAGTCATTTGGATGAGAACACAACTCAAAGACTATGGTTACGTATTTGACAAAATCCCGATGTACTACGACAATCGAAGTGCTATTGCGATCTCGTGCAACTCCGTTCAACACTCAAAATCAAAGCACATCGATCTTCGATATCATTTCATCAAGGATCACGTGGAAAGGGTACTATTGAATTATACTTTGTGGGTACTGAATACCAATTTGCAGATCTCCTCACCAAAGCCTTAGCTCCTGCTAGGTTTAATGAGTTGGTCCACGGATTGGTATGCGGTGTTTGACTCAAGAGGAACTGAATGAACTCTTAAAACATTCTTAAAACCAGTCAAACACCAAAACCTCTTTTGTAAATATTTTTCAAAAACAAAATACAAAAATATAAAATCAGATAAAACAACAAAAAAATTCTTCTATCTATATTTCTTTTAACATGGAAAGTACAAACCTTCCGTCAACACTTTATTCTTTCAAAATTCAGTATTTTCGAGACCAAGTGTTGAGGGGGAGAAAACAAATATTTTTTCAGTTTCATAAAACCTTGTACTTGCATGTTATCTTATTCCGATTTTTCTTAAATAATGGAGGTCACATTTCTGGTTTACTGACACTCCTCGCACTCAATTTTATAAAACTTCATTATTTTTTTAAGTCGATGGGAGTGTTGTCAAGTTTCTTTTCAAATATCATTTCGTTTGATAACCAAAATGGAAGATATGGGCGTTGGATGTAAATGGTTAAGGTGGAGGGACCAATGTTGTCAAAAGGTTAAACTCATTTTAATAAAATCTCCTCACCTAACACACTTAACACATTTATTACTCTCATCCATAAACATCCTACGCCTAAGAATCAAACTTCGAATTCGTGCTTTAAACTCCTGATTTGTAAGTTGATTTATGTTCTTAATACGTTTACAAACATTGGTTTTTAATTTCATAAACAACCAACGGCTTGATTTTAAGTTATGAGTGATTTGGTGTTCTACGCATAAGCGTATGAACACGAAATCATCAAATGATGTTTATGATGAAACAATTGTGTCTAAATGCTTCAAAACATGTGTTATAAACATTTTCAACTTAAAATTCTACCCAGAAAACGTTTTTTAATGATGTTTTAAGGATTAGGGTTTATGCGCAACTTTGGGGGTTTTCAATTGTGAATGTTTTTGGTTAAAAGGACTGTCATATGATGTTGTTTACAAGGCTAATTAACCATAATCATGCTTGGAATCAACCCAGAAACACCAATTGATCTTTTATTGGAAATTAGGGTTTAAGTTCATAAGTATTTGGGTATTTTTTATTCGCTTAGATTCTGATGTTAAAACTTGGATAGAACAACTCTATATGCTTCCTATACATCCCAGAAAAACTTTGATGCAATTCCTATGGCTAGAACACTTATTCATAAAAATTGAACTTTAGGGTTTTAAGCTTACGCGTAATCTGTTTCTACGCATAACTGTTTAATGAGTATTCATGGTTTGAACTGATAAAGATTGAATGTATGTGTTAAGATTGGTGATATGATGAACTTATTTCAGGTTTTCTACGCGTGAAAATTCAGAATCAAGGTTACTTGCCATCTACGCATAAGGATCACCTTACGCGTAGCATGTTATGCGTAAGAGAAATCTTACGCGTAATGTTTACGCGTAAGGTTCTACATTGGGGACTACGCATATCCTATGAAGGATATGCGTAAACAGTAACCTCTACGCATAAGGTTGACTCTTACGAGTAAGCCTTACGCGTAAGGTCCCATATACGCTTACGCGTAAGCTCTACGCATAAGGCCCTCTTTTCCTACGCGTAATATTTTTTACGCGTAAGACAAGAACCTACGCATAAGCTTACGTTTACGCGTATAATCACTCCTGTTTACGCATAAGCTTGCCATTTCTACGCCTAAGCCTTGTTTTAACCTTAATTATGAATTGTTACGCGTGCAAACTTGTAAATAAATAAATCATAACGCCACGAAACCAATAATGTCACTAATAAGCTTAAACGTTTAATAAGTTGTGAAAAAAAAATAAGTAAAAACTTGGATTTTAAAACTCAAAGTTAACGAACTCACGATAATTATCACGACGTCTTTGGACTATTGGACAAATAAGTGACATTGGACTCGTAACAATCATAGACATATCACATTCAATAATTAGACAATAAAACCAACTGTTGACTAACGTAATGTCTTTCGTTATGTTGGTTCTTTTGGCTAAATATCTTTCAGATCACGACATGGACGCTCAAATGCAAAATATGGAAGCACCAAATGTTCTCACTGTTGAAGATATCTTCCCTCATGGTTATCTAATGAAGATAGGAAAGAATAACCTTCGTGTTGATTTTGATAGTCTCACCTACTTAGAGTCTTCTTGTTTGATTGCTATGGACATTCTAAAGAATCACCCTTATCAGAACATGCTCACCAACTCTGCTACAGTGCCGGAGATCTACATTCACCAATTTTGGCATACAATGAAAAAGGTCAAAGGTCAAAATGCTGTGACGGTGATGCTCAACCACAAATAAGTCACCATCACACCAGCAGACTTAAGGGCTATTCTTCTCATTCCCACCATTGAGCCAACCGAATACAATGCCACACCAACTGAAGAGGCCGTTCTGCAATTCATGATCAACATTGGTTATGATGAAGCTTCAGGAGTAATCACAAAGCATTCATACGTGGATCTTAAGAATATTCCTCAGCCATGGAGAACCCTCTACATTATCATCACCAAATCCATTTCTGGACGTGATAGTGGTTATGAGCATCCCAAGCTCATGGAACTACAGATCTTCTGGGCTTTGGTCAACATGAAACACATTGAAGTTGAAGCTCTGATATGGGACGACATGATGTCTTTCCTCAAAAAGCTTGGCTCTAAGATCCCATATATCCGATATACCAAATTTTTGATCCAAAGATCTCTAGGGAATAACCCTGATATCCCCTTGAGACTCAATGACCCCAACAATCACTCCATGTTGTATGAGCCTACACTCACAGTCAAATTTAAGGAATCTACAACAAAGAAATAGGGTGCAATGTTGCCAGATCACCTTCTAACTGATGCAGTCAAACAACTCTATTCATACAAAAGGTATCTGGTAGCGGTTGATGAAGCCAAAGTAGGTTTTCTTGATGAAAAGTCCTCTGGTACACCTACTAGGAAAACCAGGAGAGGCAGTGCAGGGAGTGTTACAAGCACCGAGAGTCAAAGAAAGTTTCCTAAGAGGTCACATAGTCTCAAAAGGAAAGTTCCCTCTAAGGAAGCTATTCCTATTCCCAAGCCTGAACCGCAACGAAAGCTACTGGATGAAAGCTCTGAGGAAACTGAATCAGACGAAGAGGTCACCTACTCTGAAACGGAAATCGATGACACTCCAACAGTAGCTAAACCTCCCAGTCCAATAGCTGAAAAAGGCAAAGGAAAAACTCCTGTGCTTGAGCATGATAAGGAAAGTTCTGAAGAAGAACCAGTTGATGAGGAAAGAGAATATCAAAAGAAGTTGAAGAACCTCAGACTCAAATATCTTGCCGATGAATTTGTAAAGGATCAAACTCGTGGCCCCGGAGGGTCAAGTGGTGGTGCACTATCTACACCAGTTCCTGATGTGGTTAATCAACCCGATAAGGGAACTGGTAGCACCACCCACGATACACAACAACAACGATTGGAAGATACCATCACCTATGAATTTGAGGAACCTGAAAAGGAGAAGTTTGAGAAAGAAAAAGCTGATGAAGAAGCCAAGATTGAGGCAGAACAATTGGCCAAGTCTGGAAAAGATGACAAAGTTGAATATGATGATTTTATTCTTGATAGTCTAACACGCTCAAAAGAAGAAACTTCTGAACCAACAAAGGATCCTGAGTCTCCTCATATCTCATCATCATCTGATTCATCCTCTCATTCATCTCCACCACCATCCAAAGGAACAACCAGATCCACATCTAAATCAGTGAAAAAACTAACAGACTCTTGGATATCCCGAGCTAAGACAAAGATTGTCAAAGCTATCAAGCAAGTCAAGAAGAAAGACGTGATCAACAAAAAGCTGAATCAACTTGCTGACAGAATCAACTTTCTTCAAGACGGGATAAACGAGATGTTGAATGAAAGGGAACAAATCCAGAAGTTTATCAAAGGAGATTTCCAAAAGGAATTGGAGAAGACGACAAGAGAATATACTCACAAGTTTCTTCTCGACACTGTCCCTGGTGTGACAAGAGAAGTATTTTCCAGACAACTTACTCCAAATATCATCGCATTGGTTAAACATATAATGGCCTAATAATCTGATCTCTCTGAAACTGAGTTAATTGCTAAATTGGTGATGCAAATGTCAAAACGATCTGCAACTTTTACTTCGGATGAAGCTAAATTTTTTGAAGGTCTACTAGATTATCAACTCAGATCATCATGCAAGGAATCAGCAGACCAACCTAAACGACCAAGAGATGACGATGATAAGGACAAGGACTCTGCACCTAAACGTCCAAAGAAGTCTGGTGAATCTTCTCAATGCCACCACCAACCCAAAGACTCCAACCGAAGAAGATCTCCACCAAGTTCTGCTGTTGCTGATAAACCTCAGGACTCTGAGTTACCACCTCAGACAGAGAAAACCGGTGATCACTTCGAGTAAACTGGTGGTAACGATGAAGAGATACCTGAGCCCCAACAACTACAACAACCCACCTCTCCCGCTTCAACAAAGAAACCAGCATCCTCATCTAGGCCAAAGAAGAAGAAGAAGTCACCTAAGGCTGATGTCGTCTCATGGCTAGACGAAGATGACACCGAGTTTGAATGGTTTTCTACACTTGTTGATGCTACTCCCGCCCTAACTGATGATCAAGATATGGTAGAAGTCGAACATTGGAGCATGCTAAGTTACTTCAAGAGAAGTTTCGGGTGAAGAAGATGACCAAGTCAGAATTAAAACGCATCAAGAATGAAGCTTTTTAATTGCTCAAAGACAGCTCGAAAAGTGCTATCGAAGTTCAATACCATCTTGAAAACATAGCACGAGCTATGTCTAACAACATCGATTGGCTCAACCCTGAAGCTAACATTGACTTCACACGTAAAGACAATGCTCCATACTACACCGACTGGATAAGACCTCTACCAACGATTGGCCAACCAGATCAACCTAAGATTCCATTCCGCTACTTCTTCAACAATGACCTAGAATTTCTTCTACACGGTAGCGATGGTTCCAAGAAATACGCTACCTCACTTACACTTCCGTTCCTGGCAGCCATATACTCCAACTGTATAGCCATTGAGGAAAAGGCTAACCACAGTTTGCAACAGCGTGGAACGGTATGACATTGATGCAACGTATGGGATTCACCATTGGTCTGAACGCTGAAGAATCTACTACAAAAGCTGCCAGGTTCGAAAGTCTAAACATGAAGTGTACAGTGATAAAGGGATCGTTGTTGTTAAGCATGTGGCTCTCTCGTCTAAATGGGACTACACTTTCCTCTAGAAAATCGTGGTCAAAAGACAAGACGAAAGGGAATATGAGTTCTGTGAAGCGGACTTTCAGAATTTGTCTCTCAACGACATTAAAGATCTGTATCTTGCCAAGATACAGGGAAGAATGAGACAATTATCGACTGAAATCCAACGTGAATACATCAAGTCCTTGCTCATCTTCATCAGAAGCATAGTGATCCAAGAACGTGTAGAAGACTTGCAACTTGTCGTTGAATCTTATCAGACACGCGTCAACTTCACCAGACCTCAGCTAGAACTTCCTGACATCAATCATCTTCCTCAATACACTCTCATCATCAAACCGTTTGGAGTAGTCTACCGTAGTGAACTACATCGCAAATGCTTGATGGCGTGTAGAGATCTTCATAAGTTTGGAGATCACACACTGAAGAAAGTCAGGGATGGCTTAGCTTATCGGTTAAAGGCGATACACACAAGCATTGGGTCACCGAAGAGATGGAATTCTCAGGAGAGACAGAATGTGAAGAGAATCATCACGCGGATTGATGAAAGGTTGTTCAGAAGGGATCAGTTCAGAAACTTTGGAGAGCTTGTAGGTGGTGTTCCAGGATTAGTCAAAGGTATCAACGCCAGTTTGCATACTGGAGACATTGTTGGACTACCTGATACCCTGGACCCCTTAACTGTTTCATTTCATATTGATTTGGATGTGTGATTATTTTATGAATATGGCTTGTGCACAAATAACAGTGTACAACCCGTTCTTGTAATGAAAGGACCCATGTGGTACACTTCAGTGACACAATCCTTATAAAAAGGAGCGAAAGCTTCTTACTTTGAGTAAAACTATCAAAACCTTCATTTTTTCAAGTTTTGCTCAAAAGAACAAGTACTTTCCCTTATGTTTTCAAAACCTCAAAAGTTAATATTACTTGTTGAGGGGGAGTATTTGTCTTACAAAATCTTTGTTCACACAAATTGTTCTTCGTGGAAAATCTTCCGCAAAACTCAAAATGGACATATTTGATATCAAAATTTCATCAAAAATAACATTATATGCCATTTTTGAGGGGGAGAAAAATTATGTGATAAGAAATATGTTGTGAGGCATAAAGAATAATCATGTGAATAGACTTAACAATGAATTGAGACTATGAGAAGTTAGTAACTCGAAAAGACTTGTCATGGACGGGTAATAATTTCAAGCTAGTTCGCTAGTGATGTAAACGTGTCTCGCAAAGGACTTGTCCGAGTAGAATGTACCTTTCAAGAAACTCTTGGTAGACATGAACTTTGACGGGTTTGCCAACCTTTCGAGATTGTCCACACGTTCAAGGAGTTATTAGAGCTAGTTGTCACCTAAAAGCTGACAATGTATCTCTTTAACTATGCAACGTAACCGTGTCTCGCGGGGGATTGTCTATCATGAGTTGATCAATTCAAAAAGTGCTCGCTCTTCTCTCACCGTGCAGATTTCTGTCAAAACACTTAAGCACGTGTGGAGGAGAAGTATTTCTGCAAAAATATTAAACTCTTGAAGTATTACAAAATGTTTATTATTTATAAATACTTTGAGAGATTTTTTAATCAAATGGTTTTGTGGCAACATAGGTTAGTCATGGTGTATAAGGTGACTAAGGTTAGGAATAACCGTCCTATGATCCGCCAGAGCTTGAGGGATCTACCAAAGGACCCAAAAATAGTTAGAATTAGAAGTCATAAGTTGATTATAAAAAGGAGAAAATGAGAATCGGAGAAAGAAGCAGTTGAAGAATTAAAAAGAAATGCAAAGAAAAGGGTGAAAATAAATAGCCCTCAGATTATTCAAAAAACTTAGGCAGACACCGGGTTCAATTCATATGCTAGGGTTGTCACTTGATGAAACCGGTATTGAAGATCAAAGTCTTCATGGACTAGGTGACGCATGCACTAAACCTTCTTAGCCACTCAAGTTTCTCTTTACAGAACTTGTTCATTCTCACAGGGAACCCTACGTAAAACTATCGGCTTTCTCTTAGAGATTGCTGGTATTGAAGAAGGAGACCCTCTCCCTAATCTCCGCTCAGGAAAAACCAAAGGCATATTGAGTCTAGAGCCACGAGATTCATAAAAGATCTCTTAGCAATGACATTTATCACTTAACGTTCAACATTAAGGAGCAAGTGATACTTTCTCGGTCTTCACAGATCTTAGCAATCTGCGAGAACATTTATGAGAGGTTAACAATATGATCCTCCGTGATTGAATGGAAACTCATGCCAGGGACACATAAAAAGCACCTGACAGCAAGGTCACTCGGAACTCCCCGTGGATTACGCTTAGTGTGTCTCAACGGTCTACAGTCGTTGAGGTGATGCTTCGGTGTACCTCAGAGACTCATCTGAAATGTAGGTGTACTCGGTACATCGCGTTATCTTCACTTGTGGGACTCCAGTTCAGAACAAACTTTGTGAGATAGAAGTGTTTTCACACTATGCTGTTAACACTCTCGAAGTTCAAATTTTGTAAGTGCTGGAATCCGTTATCACTAACCTTCTTATGTTTTCTTCTTATGGAAGCTCTGGAGCGGACTGATCGTGCAGATTCTTCATGTTGGAATCACTCCTAAACCTTATTCAAGTGTTAGTTACTCATATGTAATAGTTAGCTTATTATGGCCTTTATGTTTGTTATTAGCCTTAAGCTTATGTAGAAGGCCCATGAGCTTAGGCCCAAGCCCATAGGAGAAAGGGAAGGAGTAGGAGTGTTGCCCTAGCTCCTTGCCTATAAATACCTTATGTAAACCTTCATTTGAAGGTTGGTTGTTCAAGTTATTCCTTTCACATATGCTCTACGCATAACCGTGTTCACTATATCGTGTGTGTGTGTTTGGTATCTTGTTCAATCGCCTCTCTATCTTTCTTATAAGCTTGTGTGGTAAACCTTGTGACCTAACAGTGGTATCAATCGCCAAATAGTTGGGTGAACAAGTTTGTTTTTGAAGGTTTTTTTCTTGGTCTTACGCGTAGAGTTACCGTATTCTTTGGTTCGCTTAAAAACTTGTTTTTTACACTTTTTAATCCAAGATTCTTGTACTTTCAACGTTTTAAGGTGTTAAAATACTTGTTTTTGGCAAAAATTTTCAAACTTTATGCGTGGATCATTGTTTTTGAGCTAGTTTTTATTCGTGGGTGTAGTTCTACGCATAACCGTTTTAGAGGTTTTGGTTCATCAAGTTTCACACTTTTGTGTCTTTTGGTGTTATTGAAGCTATTTTATCACACAAAAACTGGTTTAGAAACACTTTTGGCTGAAATCAAAATTACGAGTAAACCTACGCGTAGTAAAACCCTAAAACTACGCGTAAGTGCCTCCTTGGTTTGATCTTCATTTTCGTGGTTTATTCCGTGTTTTCTTACTTGGATAAGTCTGAAAATACGTCGACTTTGGATATCTTTTGCACTGTGATAGTGTAAAAGATCATTTGGGCAAAAACCCTAAAATTACGCATAAGCATAAGCTTACGCGTAGAAATCCTACGCCTAAGATCTTTCTTACGCCTAAGCCTAGTCTTACGCATAAGAAAATCCTACGCCTAACTTTCTACGCCTAACTTTTGTCTACGCCTAACTTTAGTGCTTTTTCCTACTTACGCGTAAGCTAAATCCTACGCGTAACTCATTATTGTTACGCGTAACTTTGGTGTTTTTACGCATAAGTGCTACTTGGTTCTTGTCTTTTCTACGCCTAAGGACACTTCATCAACAAAGGTTCATTCGACTACAAAGATCCATTTTTACCAACACAAGTTTATCAACATGTCACAACCACCATACTCTAACTATTTCCCTTACACTTATCCTCATCCTCAACGTCAACAACAACTAACTCCACAACATCAACAATGGAATCAACAACAAGCAATTTATCAACAACAATTTAACCAACAACATACTCCACAACTTGCTGCAAATCCACAACCTCAAATGGTTCAACCACCACCAAGTCTTCAAGCTCAACCGTACACAAATGACTTCAATCAACATCCATCAAGGATCACTATGAGGGAACCCACTTGGTTTGCAAAGATGTTTGAAACTTTAAGCAGCCAACAATCAATTCATGAGGCTGGATCACTTGATAGACCTCCAATGCTCACTCCAGGAAACTACGATCAATGGGTGATAAGGTTCTTTAGGTTTTGTGATCTAAAGAAGCCACATGGAAAGTTCTTAAAGAAGGTTATCTTGGAAGGTCCATTTGAGATGCCTACTGTCATTGTACCCGGAGATCCAAATGCCATTCCACCAAGAGATGAACAAACGAACATTGCTACTGTTGCAGACTTGAATCCTCAAGAACTTCTACACTATGAAGCAGATGAGCTTGCAATGGAATATATCCTCCTAGGATTACCAAACCTAATTCTTCGTAGTGTTGATGCTCAAAAGACTGCAAAGAAAATGTGGGATCATATTCGTCTTCTTATGGAAGGATCTGTACTCAATCAGGAAGATTTGGAATCCAAAATTTACTTGGCTTATGAACACTTCATGATTGAACCTGGAGAGACACTCGAGTCCTATCATCACCGATTTTCAGACATCATCAATGATTTGGATAAACACAACATCCACATGCCAAGAATTGCAGTGAATACTAAGTTCCTAAGTAGTCTTGGTCCTGAATGGGAGAAGTATGTCATTTTTCTCCGTCAAGCGAAAAACATGCATCAGTCTACCTACGGATTGTTGTACGATTACTTGAAGCCTCATGAAAAGGAAGTTGATAGGGAAAGGATTCTCCGTGCTCAAATTGCTCCACCGACACATCCGGAAAATCAACAACTTGCCTTATATGCTCAAAACAGTTATTCTCCTCAACCAGCAACTCAACCAACTGCTACAATCACACCACATGATCCTTCACAACCTCCATCTCAACAAACTCAATTGGTTCCATACAACAACAACAATGCTCAAGCTGAAGCTAATGAGGAATCCGATCCGTTCGAAGCACTGCAACAAGGATTTGCTATGATTGCTAATGCCTTTAGCCGTTATACCAACAAATCCAACAACCGTATTCGTTCCTCATCTAATACAAGGAATCAAGCTGTTGTGAACAATGGACGAGTTGAAGTTCAGAATCGTGGTTATGGTCGTCAGATGGGCGGTGGTCAAGGGTTTAATGCTGTGGGTAGGAATAACAATCGAGCTCCAGTGGTGGAACAGGGAAATGCTCAGAATGGGTTGAATGGTCTTCGATGCTACAACTGCAATGAGAAGGGACACCTGGCTAATGCATGCCCAAAGCCAAGGACTAGGGGCAGTGCTTATTTCAAAGAGGCTCTTCTTTTGGCTCTTAAGGATGAAGCTGGTGGATCTCTCACAGACAAAGAACAGAGTTTTATGGCAAATGCAGACTCAGATGATGATATGGAGGACTTGCAGGCCAATGCAGCTGTTATGTTGATGGCTAATATGCATGAGTTACACATGAGTGACACAGGCCCAGTGTATGACACTGATGGCTTGTCTCAGGTACCCGAACAAACCATATTCATCTCTGATCTACTATCTCCGCCAACATCTGAATCCGGCAAGGCTCAGAATGTTCAAAATGACCAAACGGTCTCCCTTGATAATCAAATTGACTCCGTGGTTATACTTGAGGATCTCAGTAATGATCATGTTGAGACTCACGTTGAACACGCCGAACTTTTGCCTCATCCAGATTTTGCTCGTTTAATACAAGACCAACAGACCATAGTGGAAAATGTCATGCCATTAATCAGGACTTGAAATGCAAAAATGCACTGTTAACCAAGGATTTTGAATGTTTACAAAAGCAACTCAACTTTTTCAAAACTCAAGAAAAACGTGAAAACGGTTTTGAAGCAGCCTTTGCCAAATCTTATCAAAACGAAAAATATTTAGAAAGACAGATGCGTGATCTAGCCGCTTCGAAGAATGCTTTGTTGTCTGAAATAGAACAACTGAAACATGAACATAAAAAGCAAATTAACGCTCTCACCTTGGAAAATCAAAAAGCTAAGGCTGAGTTGTTAACTTGTCAAAAACAGTTCTCTGCATACAAAAAGCATTCAACGAAACGAATAGATGATCATCTTGAAGAAATCATCGGCTTGCAAAACAAACTTAAAGAGTTTAAAACTGTTGTTTACAAACATGGCGAGTCGGTCACAGCCATTGAAAAGTTTACTTTAAAACCCAATCCAAATGGATATGGACCGAATCTTGCTGATTACAAACCTAAGCTTTCAACAAAAGCATTCAAACCAAATCCTGAAGTTTCCAGTGCAGAATATAAAGTTGATAATTCTGTTATGAATGTTGTTGAATATCATCGTCAAGAGGAATTAGATGCAGAAGACGAGAGTCGATCAAAATTAGAAAAAGTTGTTTACAACAAACCTTTTAACTATTCAAAAGCGGTCACTTTCGTCACACCAACGGATTCTTCTAACACACCAAGGGTTATCATCAAAACACCTGAGTCTTCTAATGTTAATCCCCAACCAGATTATGCACAAATTTATGGTCCTTTACCTTCCATCAGTGAAGTAAATTCAAAACCTGAAAATCGAAAAATTCTTAGATATTTTGACATCTTCATGGCTGACCTCAAAATTTTACAACATGAGATAGAATATCGTTCTGAAATCAAAATTGATCACTTTCAATCGCCTCTGGCGCGAGAACAAAGAGACATTTTTCAGAAAAATCTTTTACCTAACGTTAAAAATTTGAAAAATTGTGCATTAGCCTGGGAAAAGGATTTTCATAAGGAACTTGGAGTGATGAAGGTCGTTTTCGAGAAAACAGAAACATCTATTTCTAATACTAAACGTAAAAAGAAACTGTTGAGAAAAGATGTTGATCGACTCTTGGAAGATGTCATCTGTGCTGATGTCCATAATGTTGTGCTAGAGAATTCTTTGTCATATGCATTTGATCATACCTCTGCTGATACTGTTGAATCTGTGATAAATGTTGAGAACACTGATAATGTGCTTCAGATCGAGTCCTTAACAGTTGAAAACAAACGATTGTCAAACGAACTTTCAAATGCAATTCGTCGTCTTAATTGGTGTCAAAAAGATATTCACGATCAACAAATTGCTTTTCAACACAAAATCGCTCAGTTGCGTGCAAAATCTTCTGATCATAAAATTGAGCAATTGGATGATCAAAACGTGTCTTTTAAGTGTCAAATCTCAAAATATGAACAAGAACTTTTAAAAGTTAAAAAGGAATATGGTGTCATATTTGATTTACTCAAAAAGACTCGTGATGAAGCATCAAATGAACTTGATCATTATCTTGCACACACTAAAGAAGTTATGCATTTTGCTGGAAATGTTCGGTCTGAAAATCAAGATCTGATTCACACTATCCTCAAGTTAAGAGAAATGTTAGGAAAGTATGAACAACTTCCGCCAACCATCATTAAGAGATTAGCCCCAGTAACACTTAGTACTCATGAACCTAGAATCTCTACTGCCAAATCACAAGTAGCTAACGTGCTTCCTTCTACTGAAACTGGAATAGTTGAGCCTTTCCAAACGTCCGCACTTCACAGCCTAGGAGCACTCAATCGAAGAATAGGAAGTTGCGACCTAAGAAAAGATCAATCAAGAATGCTAAAGTAGAAGAACACCCTAGGACTATGAATAAGACTCACGTTGCCTCCACTATAGATATTGCGTCTGGCAAATGTAATAGAAATAGTGATGTAACGAATGCTAAACCGTTAAGTACTTTTGATATTCAGTCTGATGCACCTTGTGTTATTTGTGGTAAAAGTATGAATTCTGATTGCCATGATAAATGTGTTGCTAAAGCTATCATCTCTCGTTTAAGGAATCCTAAGAACCGGAATACCTCTAGGCCCACTAATCTTTCTAAGTCTGTGCTTGGTAGACCGCCATCTTTAGATTCTAAGAAACGCATTGCTGTCCCTGTAGCTCCAGTTTCACCTCCTAGGAATGTAGTACCACCTAGTGCATTCACTAAGACTAAAGCAAATACTAGTTATAGATGGCAGAAATGGATATATAACACACTAGGATTTAAGTGGATACCTAAAGCTATTGATGTGTGTATATCTACTATAACTGCTACGGAACCCTCTAACATTTCGGGTTCCAAATCTACTTCTATTCCATCTGTGTCGTCTGTGTGTAATGCAGGTGATACAGATCATTCTCTGGATTGTTGATAGCGGATGTTCCCGACACATGACAGGCAATCTTAAACTGTTATCAAACTTTATTGCAAAGTTCATTGGCACTGTCAGGTTCGGGAATGATCACTTCGCAGCTATCATGGGCTACGGAGACTATGTCAATGGGAACATCGAAATTAGCAGGGTTTACTATGTGGAAGGCCTCGGTCATAATCTGTTTTCAGTAGGTCAGTTTTGTGATGGAGATTTGGAGGTTGCTTTCCGGGAGAAAACTTGTTTCATTCGTGATCTACAAGGAAATGACCTTATGTCTGGATCGCGTAATTCTAGTCTCTACACTATCTCTATGAAAGACATGGTTGCTTCATCTCCCATATGTTTACTTTCAAAGGCAACATCAACAAAATCCTGGCTATGGCACCGTCGTCTCTCACATCTAAACTTTCAAACCATCACCAACCTTGCTCGACACAAACTAGTTGAAGGACTTCCACGGTTTCGGTATTCTAAAGATCACCTTTGCTCAGCTTGTGAACAAGGCAAAAGCACTCGTGCTCATTTTCCTTCAAAGGTGGAACACAGCTCTCAGCATGTGCTTCATCTTCTTCACATGGATTTGTGTGGCCCGATGCGCGTGCAAACGATCAATGGCAAACGCTACATCTTAGTAATTGTTGATGACTATTCACGCTGGACTTGGGTCTACTTTCTTCGAAGCAAAGATCAAGCTCCACAAATGATCATCACCTTTCTCACGAAAATACAAGTTCAGCTACGAAACACCGTTCGACTAATCAGAACAGATAAAGGCACTGAATTTGTTAATCAAACTCTTCGTGAATTCTATGAGAAAGTGGGAATTCAGCATCAGACATCTATTGCACGTACACCAGAACAAAACGGAGTTGTCGAAAGACGAAACCGAACGTTAGTGGAAGCTGCAAGAACAATGTTAATCAATGCTAAACTTCCAGATTACTTATGGGCAGAAGCTGTATCTACTGCATGCTATACTCAAAACCGTTCTATGATTACTAAACGCCACAACAAAACACCTTTCGAGCTCGTCCATAACAGAAAACCGAATCTAAAACACTTTCATGTATTTGGATCTCTTTGCTATCCGAATAATGATCGTGATGACTTTGGAAAGCTCAAAGCCAAAGCTGACATTGGAGTCTTTATCGGATACTGTGATAATTCCAAAGGTTTCCGAATCTGGAATCGTCGTACAAAACAGGTGATGGAAACGATTCATGCTCATTTTGATGAACTTACGGAAATGGCTTCTGAGTATAACAGCTTGGAACCCGGACACAACCGCTTAAACTTCCCCCAAACCCCATCATCAGCTGAACAAAGCCCCCAGCTTACTCGTCAACAAATGGAAAGGTTATTTGCTCCGCTGTTCAGTGACGATATTGATGAACGTGCTCCAGGTGTATCCGCTGTTTCCGCTGCTGAACCTGATAATACTCTTATACCTGATACACCTGCTACAACAACTACTGTTGCAGATGCACCTACACCAGTTGACTCCACCACAACAGTTGAACAAACCGCTTCCAACAATGATGAAGCTGCTGATGATATTCTGAATGTAGTACCCCCACCTGCAGATTTTGATCCAAATGCGTTCTTCAACCCGTTTGCTAATGAGACTGCTGCACCAGATGTCGCGGAATCTTCAACAAACCATTTGAATCCTCAGAATCTGCACAATGTATATCAACATCAACCCTCCACACATAGATGGACGAAAGACCATCCTCTGGAAAACATTATTGGCAACCCGAATCAACCAGTCGTTACAAGACAACGTCTTCACACAGACGGTGAACATTGCATTTATGCACTCACTGTCTGCCAATCTGAACCTAAAAACATCAAAGACGCAATGACAAAAGACAACTGGATTGAATCCATGCAAGAAGAACTCAACCAATTCAAACGTCTTGAAGTATGGGAACTGGTTGAAAGACCAACAGGAGTCTACGTCATTGGTCTCAAATGGATTTGGAAAAACAAATTGGATGCTGAAGGAAATGTTATTCGAAATAAGTCACGTCTGGTGGCTAAGGGTTATCGTCAGGAAGAGGGTATTGACTTTGAAGAATCTTTTGCTCCGGTTGCTCGTCTTGAGGCTGTTCGGATATTTCTAGCGTTCGCGGCTCATATGAATATGACGGTCTATCAGATGGATGTCAAAACTGCGTTTCTCAATGGACAACTTAAAGAAACGGTTTATGTCAGCCAACCAGATGGATTCGTTGATCCTGAGTTTCCGAATCACGTCTACAAACTGAACAAAGCTCTGTATGGTCTCAAACAAGCTCCTCGGGCATGGTACGATAAGCTATCATCCTTCCTCATTGCTAATAATTTCACCAAAGGTTCGGTTGACCCAACTCTTTTTATACAATATCACGGGGAACATATCTTAATTGTTCAAATTTACGTGGATGACATCATTTTTGGGTCTACACATAAAAAGTTTTCAATCGCTTTTGCAAAACTAATGAAGAAAAATTTTGAAATGTCCATGATGGGTGAACTCACGTTCTTTCTCGGACTGCAAGTTCATCAATCACCCCGTGGTATTTTCTTGAGTCAGTCCAAATATGCCCTTGAATTGTTAAACAAATTTGGAATGAAAACCTGTGACACCTATGCCACACCAATGGCTCATACCAAGAAGCTAGACGCTGATTTACATGGGAAATTGGTGGACCCTACAAAATACCGTAGTATTATTGGGTCTCTCATGTATCTAACAGCTAGCAGACCTGATATTGTCTTTGCCGTATATCTTTGCTCTCGTTATCAGTCGCGACCAACTGAAACCCACCTCTCTGAGGCTAAAAGAATCCTCCGATACATAAAGGGAACCATTAACTTGGGGATCTGGTATCCGAAGGATTCTGGTTTTGAACTAATCGCTTTTTCAGACGCTGACCACGCAGGATGCTTAGACTCACGGAAAAGTACTTCAGGAGCTTTACAATTTCTTGGTGATAAACTGGTGTCATGGCAATCGAAGAAGCAGGATTGTACATCGCTGTCCTCAACCGAAGCAGAATATGTAGCCATGTCCGCATGTTGTGCTCAAGTCATCTGGATGAGAACACAACTCAAAGACTATGGTTACGTATTTGACAGAATCCCGATGTACTGCGACAATCGGAGTGCCATTGCAATCTCGTGCAACTCAGTTCAGCACTCGAAATCAAAGCACATCGATCTTCGATATCATTTCATCAAGGATCACGTGGAACAGGGTACTGTTGAATTATATTTTGTGGGTACAGAATACCAATTGGCAGATCTTCTCACCAAAGCCTTGCCTCCCGCTAGGTTTAATGAGTTGGTCCACCGGATTGGTATGAGGTGTTTGACTCAAGAGGAATTGGATGACCTCCTAAAACAGTCTTAAAAACCTGTCAAACACCAAAATCTCTTTTGTAAATAATTTTTCAAAAACAAAATACAAAAGTATAAAACCTGATAAAACAACAAAAATATTCTTCTATCTATTTTCTTTCAACATTGCAAGTACGTTTCTTCCGTCAACACTATAATCTTTCAAAATTCAATATTTTTCGATCTAGTGTTGAGGGGAGAAAATTAATACTTAACTGTTTCAAATCATCCGTGTACTTGCATGTTATCTTATCTCGGTTGTTTCTTTTATCAATGGTGGTAAACTTTTCTGGTTAAATGACACTCCTCGAACTAAAACTAATAACCTTTCAATATTTCTCAAGTCGAGGGGGAGTGTCGTCAAAGTTTCTTTCTTAAAATCTTTGTTTGGTAACCAAAATGGAAGTTAAATGGCTTTGTATGAAAAAGGAAAAGGTGGAGGGACCAAAACTGTCAAAATGTTAAAGTTATTTTTAATAAAACACCTCCCACCTACTTTTTACTTCACATTTAATACACACAACCATACTCATCCTACGCCTAAGATTGAACCAAGAAATCCGTTGTTTTGATCATCATTTTGTAAGTGTTTTAACGATCTTAACATGTTTTTAAGCTAAGGTTTTTAATTTCATGCAAATCCAACGGCTAAAATTGTTGTTACGCGTGATTATGTGTTCTACGCATAAGCGTATGAACACATAATCATTATGTGTGTGTTTTTGGTTATATGGATAGTGTCAAAACGTTTCTTATACATCAAGTACACCATTTTAACCATTAAAACCCACCCAGAAACACTTATTAATGATTTTTGAAAATTAGGGTTTATGAGTCGATTTGGGTTTTTCCAAATGTGAAGTGTTTTGGTCTAAAAGATTGTTGGGTTATAGTCATATGTTGTTGAATTGATGATTTCCATGGTTGTTAACCACCCAGAAACACTAATTGTTTGACAATTTGATATTAGGATTTAAAGTTCATAACTTTGGGTAAATTTGATTCACAACGAGTTAGATGTTATAACTTGGTTTATAGACTCTCAACACATCTTAGAACTACCAGAATTTATTTGGTGCAAATCCCATGGCTAGAAATTATACGCGTAAATCTTAACCCTTAGGGTTTTGACCTACGCGTATGACTTTCTACGCGTAACTGTGTTATGAATGTTCATGCCATAAATTGTTGATAAAATTATGTTTTGTGTTAATTTTGATGATTTGATGAATTTATTTCAGGCTTTGCTACGCTTAAATATTCAGAATCAAGGTCATTTGCAACTCTACGCATAAGGATTACCCTACGCGTAGTCAAGTTATGCGTAAGAATAATCCTACGCATAACTATTACGCGTAAGGTTCTACAATGGGACTACGCGTATCCTGTGAAGGATATGCGTAAACAGTGACCTCTACGCATAAGGTCTACTCTTACGAGTAAGCCTTACGCGTAAGGTATATATACGCCTACGCGTAAGCTCTACGCATAAGGTCCCCTTTCCTACGCGTAACATTTCTTACGCGTAAGTTAGGATCCTACGCGTAAGCTTTCGTCTACGCGTATATCATCACTGCTTACGCTTAACTTTGCCAAAACTACGCTTAAGCCTGGATTGACCTTCATAATGAATTGTTACGTGTACAAACTTGTAAATAAACTAATCATAACGTCACGAATCCAATAATGTCACTAATAAACTTAATCGTTTGATATGTTGTGAACAATAAGTGATAACATAAACTTTAAAACTTAAAGTTAACTAACTCACGAAAACATTTCACGACGTCATTGGACTATTGAACAAACAAGTGACTTAGGACTCGTAACAATCATTGACACTGTACATTCAATAACTAGACAATAAGACCTTCTGTTGACTAACACTATGTCTTTCGATATGTTGGTTCTTTTGGCTAATGTTATTTCAGATCACGACATGGCTGAACAAATGAATGTGGATGCATCAGAAGTTCTTACAATTGCTGATATCTTTCCAGAGGGTTATCCGAGAAAGATTGGAAAGAACAACCTTAGGGTTGACTTTGATACCCTCACTTGCTCAGAATCTTCCTGCTTGATTGCTGTGGATATTCTCAGGAATCATCCCTACCAGAACATGCTCTCACACTCTGCCACAGTTCCAGAGGTCTACATTCAACAATTCTGGGATTCTATGCAGAGGATCACTGGTCAAAGTGCAGTGAATGTGACACTTAATCACAAACAAGTCACTATCACTCCTGCTGACTTACGGGCTGTTCTCATCATTCCTGACATCGCTCCAACCGACTTCTTTGCTACCCCTACTGAAGAGACAGTCCTGAAATTCTTGATAGATATTGGTTATGATGAAGCTTCAGGAATCATTACTAAGCACTCTCACGTGGAGCTGAAGAATATTCCTCAACCATGGAGAACACTCTACATGATCATCACCAAATCGGTCTCTGGTCGTGACAGTGGCTATGAGCATCCCAAGCTCATGGAACTACAAATTTTCTGGTCGTTGATCAACAAGAAGGACATTGAAATCGAAGCACTGATATGGGAGGACATGATGGTATTTCACAAGAAGCTTGGCTCCAAGATTCCCTATGTCAGATACACCAAACTGTTGATCCAGAGAGCACTTGGACTTCATCCTGACATCCCCATGAGGCTCAATGACCCAGATAATCACGACATATTGACTGAACCCATACTATCTGTCAGAATCAAAGAATCGTCAACAAAGAAACAGGGTTCGGTTTTACCTGATCACCTTCTAACCACCGAAATCAAAAAGCTTGAAACATATAAAAGGTATCGGTTAGCCGTAAAAGAAGGCAAAGTTGGTCATCTTGATGAAAAATCTTCTGGTACACCTACTCGGAGGACCAGAAGAGGCAGTGCTGGAAGTGTTACAAGTACAGATATTTATAGGAAGCTTCCCAAAAGGAATCCTCCTCGTAAAAGGATTGTTCCCGTAAAGGAAGCTGAACCTATTCCCACACCTGAACCGCAAAGAAAGCTTGTGGACGAAAGCTCTGAAGGTACTGACACAGATGAAGAGATTACCTACTCTGAATCTGCAACCGTAACACCTCCTTCAGTAGCTAAACCTCCAAGTCCGCCAGCTGACAAAGAAAAGGGGAAGACTCCTGTACTTGTACCGTATGATGAAAGCTCAGATGAAGAAGAAGAGCAACTGGATATATCATACAGGAAGAAGTTTAATATCGTTAGACACCTTCAAAAGGCTGAAGAATTTGCTAAAGACCAAATGGGTGGTCCCGGAGGATCAAGTGGTGCTGCCCACTCTGAACCATCTCCTGATGCGGTTAATCAACCCGATAAGGGAGCTGGTGCCACCACTCTTGTGCAACAACAAAAGCTTGTGGAGGATACTATCGAATATGAGTTTGAGGAACCGGAAACTGAGAAGTCCGAAAAAGATCAAGATGTTGATTATGATACGTTTCTTCTAGATAGTCCTGCGCGATCAAAGGAAGAAACCTCTGAACCTCCGAAGGATCCAGAGTCTCCTCATATCTCTTCATCATCAGATTCGTCTTCTCACTCCTCGCCACCACCATCAAAGAAGTCAACCAAATATTCATCCAAATCCGTGAAGAAACCATCTAAATCTTGGATTTCTCAAGCTCATGAACGGATTACCAAAGCTGTCAAACAAGTCAGAAAGAAAAACGTGCTCAACAAAAAGCTGAATTTCTTTGCTGATCACATACAGCATATGTATGACGAGCATGAAAAGATGAAAGGAGAAAGGAAGTTTGTTCAGGAATTCATGAAAAATCACCGTCAAGAGGAACTGAACGAAATGATCGAAGGCTACACGAAAAAGTACCTTCTGGAGTACGTTCCTAAAGTCACAAAGGAGTTGTTCACCAAACAACTTTATCCAAATCTTATGCAGATCGCCAAGCAAACTATTCGATCAACGCCCTTAACCGTCACAATCAATCCAACCGATCCGATAGTTTTCTCGGTTAATGAATTGGTGGCCAAGCTTGTTACACAAATGTCTGCACGATCTGGGACATTTACTTCTGATGAAGGAAAGTTGTTTCAAGCATTGCTGGACTACCAACTTCAAGAAGCTTGTAGATTTGAAGCTGAAAAGTCTAAACGTCCTAGAGACGATGAAGACAAGGATAAGGATAAAGACTCTGCACCTAAACGTCAGAAGCAGTCTGGTGAATCTTCTTTGATGCAACCTCCTCCACAACGGGCTCCTGTTCAACAAAAATCTCCTCCTCGTTCTTCTACTGAAAAACCTCAGGACGATTCCGAGTTACCACCCCCGACTCAGAAAACCGATGATCACTTTGAGTATACGGGTGGTGACGATGAAGAGGTCCTTGAGCCCCTACAACAACCCACCTCTCCCAAACAAGTTCAGAAACCAGAATCATCATCTAGGCCTTCGAAAAAGAAGAAGAAGAAGACGCCTCAAACTGACGTCGTATCATGGCTAGATGACGATAAAACAGAGGAATTTGAATGGTTTGCTAATCTTGTTAACAACACTCCCTACCCTGAAGAAGGTCAGAATTTGGTAGACGGTTCTACATTGGAGCATGCAAAAATTCTGCAAGAAAAGTTCCATGTGAAGAAAATGACGAAATCTGAGCTGAAGCGAATCAAGAATGAAGCATTTCAACTTCTAAAAGACAGCTCTGAAAGTGCCCTCGAGGTCGAATATCACCTTGAAAACATTGCTCGAGCTATGTCTAACAACATGGATTGGCTCAACCCGGAAGCAAACATTGACTTCACACAAAGGGACAACCCTCCATACTACACCGATTGGACCAAACCTCTACCAACACTTGGACAAACAGCTGAACCAAGGATTCCTTTCAGATACTTCTTCAACAAAGACCTGGATTTTCTTCTACACGGTGACGATGATTCAAGAAAATATGCTACATCGTTGACACTTCCATTCCCAGCAGCTGTCTACTCAAACTGCATAGCCATTGAGGAACGTGCCAATCACTTGTTCTCCAACACAGTGGAGGCATACGCCCGAGATGCATTGTATGGGATTCATCACTGGCCAGAACGCCGACGAATCTACTATAGAAGCTGTCAGGTTCAGAAGTCTCAACATGCTGTGCATAGTTCTAAAGATATCGTTGCCATCATACACGTTGACCTTTCGTCTAAGTGGGACTACACATTCCTAAAGAAGATCGTAGTCAAACGACAAGATGAACGGGACTATGCTTTCTCTGAGGCTGACTTTGAGAATTTGTCTCTCAATGACATCGAAGACATGTACCTTGCCAAGGTACAGGGTCGCATGAGACAATTCTCAACTGCAGTACAACGTGAATTTATCAAGTCACTTCTCATCTTCATAAGACGGATTGTCATCAAGGAACGTGTAGAAGATCTCCAGCTGGCTGTTGAATCTTATCAGACGCGTGTCAACTTCACTCCTCCAAAGCTGGATCTTCCCGATATCAACCAGCTATCTCAATATACACTCATCAGCAAACCTTTCGGCGTTGTTTACCGTAGTTAACTTCAAAGAAACTGCTTAATGGCGTGTAGCGAACTCCACAAGTTCGGGATCATACTTTGAAGCTGGTTAGGGATGGATTGGCATACAGGTTGAAGGATATACGCCAGAAAATTGGGTCTCCTAAGCGCTGGAATTCTCAGGAAAGGAGGGATGTGAGACGGATCATCACAATGATTGATGAACGGTTGTTTCGAAGGGATCAGTTCAGACGATTGGAGAGTTATGTCGGTGGTCGACCCAGGAGAAACATAACCGGATTTCAACGCCCTGTGCACACTCCTGGGAACATCACTGCACTTCCTGGTACCCCTTGAATTGTTTTCTTCATATCATTTTGGATGTTTGATTAATTATGTCAATGGCTTGTGCACACATTACAGTGTACAACCCGTACTTGTAAATAAAGGACCCTGTGGTACGCTTCAGTGCCACAATCCTTATAAAAGGAGCGAAAGCTTCTTACTTTTGAGTAAAACCTATCAAACCTTTCACTTTTCAAGGTTTTGCTCAAAAGAACAAGTACTTTCCCTTATGATTTTCAAAACCTCAACCGTTTATATCACTCGTTGAGGGGGAGTACTTGAATTAAAACTTTGTTCAAAATTGTTCACAGTGGTCATTCTTCCCGCAACACTCGAAATGGTCATATTTATTCTCAAACGTTTCAAAAATAACACTTTAATATGCCATTTTTGAGGGGGAGAAAATATGTGATAAGAAATATGTTGTGTAAAATGCAAATGAATCTGTGTGCTTCAGACTTAACCAACGAATTGACGATGCTTAACTGTTAGTAACTCGAAAAGACTTGTCCTGGACGGGTAATAATTTCAAGCTAGTTCGCTAGTGATGTAAACGTGTCTCGCAAAGGACTTGTCTGAGTAGAATGTACCATTCGAGAAACTCTTGATAAACATGAACTCTGACGGGTTTGACGACCTTTCGAGGATTGTCTACACCTTCAAGGTAGTTATTAGAGCTAGTTGTCACCTAAAAGCTGACAATGCAACTCTTTAACTATGCCACGTAACCGTGTCTCGCGGGGGATTGTCTATCTTGAGTGAATCAATTCAAAATGTGCGCGCTCTTTCCTCACTGTGCATTTTAACCGTTAAAACTCTTAAGCACATGTGGAGGGGAGTATTTATGCAAAATCTTATCTCAACAGTGGTACTAAAATGTTTTTCATTCACAAACACTTTGAGAGATTTTTCACAACAGTGGTTTTATGGCAACATAGGTTAGTCATGGAGTTATAAGGTGACTAAGGTTAGGAATAACCGTCCTATGATCCGCCAGAGCCGGAGGGATCTACCCAGGACACCACAAATAGTTAGTATTTAGAAGTCCTTAGGTATGATTGTAAAAAGGAGAAAATGAGAATCGGAGAAAGAAGGAGTTGAAGAATTAAAAAGAAATGCAAAGAAAAGGGTGAAAAGAAATAGCCCTCCAGATTATTCAACTTAGGGCAGACACCAGGTTCAATTCATATGCTACTGGTTGTCACTTTGTGACGCCGGTATTGAAGATTAAAAGTCGTCATGGACCCAGTGACGCATGCACTAAACCTTCTTATCCACTCAAGTTTCTCTTAACAGAAGCTTGTTTCATTCTCACTGGGAACCCTACGTAAACTATCGGCTTTCTCTTAGAGATTGCTGGTATTGAAGAAGGAGACCCTCTCCCTAGTCTCCGCTCAGGAAAACCAAAACGCACTATTGAGTCTAGAGCCACGAGATTCATCAAAAGATCTCTTAGGTACACTTGACATTTAATCACTTGATGATCAACAAATAAGGTTATCAGTGGTTCATATCGAGTCCTTCACAGATCTTAGCAATCTGTCGAGAACATTTATGAGAGGTTCACATTTGTGATCCTCAGTGAATGAATGGAAACTCCTGCCAGGGTCAACATTAAACAGCCCTGACAGCAGGTCGCTTCGGCAACTCCCCGTGGATTGCGCTTAGTGGTCTCAAACGGTCTACAGTCGTGAGGTGATGCTTCGGTGTACCTCAGCGACTCATCTGAATCGTAGGTGTACTTCGGTACATCGTGTTATCTCACTTGTGGGACTCCGATTCAGGAACGGCCTTTGTAAGAATTAGAGTTGTGTTTTCACACTATGCTGTTAACACTCTCGAAGTTCAAACTTGTAAGTGCCGGAATCCGCTTATTACTAACCGTTTAAATGTTTTCTTCTTATGGAAGCTCTGGAGCGGAATGATCGTGCAGATTCTTCTCATGCTCACGCCAACATCATCACTAATGGAAGTTCTATCCAAAAGCAACACAACAGTCAGAATGATTCTTCGTCAATACAGAGAATCTACAAAGTTAAAGACTTAAAGAACTCCATCAGTACTGAATTCCAACGTCAAAGAGCGTGTGAGCATGTTGAAGAACGACGTGGAGACACTGTAGCAGCGAAGCAGACCTGAGGCAGACTTGATGCAGACAACAACATACTATCACTTTCACCACAAAGAACAATGATCAAAGAACAAAGTTAAAGATGACGTCAAAGCATAACCGTTCAAAGTAAACTATATCTCTACACTGGGGAGATTGTTCAAATCAAGGCAATTCTTCTCGCAAGAAAGAAGAATGTCAGAAGACGTCAAAGCTACTATTACATCAACGCCTTCACCGTTTTCATCACCAACACTTGAGTGTTTGTTACTCATATGTAATAACACTTGAGGGGGAGATTGTTGGAATCACTCCTAAACCTTATTCAAGTGTTAGTTACTCATATGTAATAGTTAGCTTATTATGGCCTTTATGTTTGTTATTAGCCTTAAGCTTATGTAGAAGGCCCATGAGCTTAGGCCCAAGCCCATAGGAGAAAGGGAAGGAGTAGGTGTGTTGCCCTAGCTCCTTGCCTATAAATACCTTATGTAAACCTTCATTTGAAGGTTGGTTGTTCAAGTTATTCCTTTCACATATGCTCTACGCATAACCGTGTTCACTATATCGTGTGTGTGTGTTTGGTATCTTGTTCAATCGCCTCTCTATCTTTCTTATAAGCTTGTGTGGTAAACCTTGTGACCTAACACTTCACATGCTCTTACCAACAACATCTCTAATGGAATTTCTCTCAAAAGGCAACACAAAGTCAAAATGATTCTTCATCAAGTCAAAGAATCTACAAAGTTTAAAGACTAAGAGAACTACATCAGTACTGAAATCCAACGTCAAAGAGCGTGTGAGCATGTTGATGAAAGACGTGGAGACCCTGGAGCAATGAAGCAGACCTGATGCAGACAACAACAACATACTATCACCACCATCACAAAGAACAAAGATCAAAGAAAAAAGAAAATGATGACGTCAAAGCAGAACTTTTCAAAGGAAACAATTTCTCTACACTGGGGAGATTGTTCGAATCAAGGCACTTCCTCTCACAAGAAAGAAGAATGTCAGAAGACGTCAAAGCTTTTATTATATCAGCACCTACAACATTTATATCATCAATCACTAACACTTAGGGGGAGATTGTTGGAATCACTCCTAAACTAGATTTCAAGTGTTAGTAATTAATATGTAATAGTTAGCTTAATATGGCTTTTGTGTTAGTAATCATGCCAAGGCTTATGTAGAAAGCCCATGAGCCTTGGCCCAAGCCCATAAAGAAAAGGAAGGGAACTTGCATGTTGCCCTAGTTCCTTCCTATAAATAATGCTTGTAAACCCTCACTTGAGGGTTGGTTGTTCATTTAATTCATTCACTCTACGCATAACTATTATCATTCATACGTGTGTGTGTTTAACGTGTTCAACCGATCTTTCTTTTCTCTATTTCTACATATTGGTGCTTGTGTTACAAACATGGTGACCTAACACTTACCACGAGTTCTCATTTCTTGTACAATGGGAACATTCTGAAAGCTCCATTTGAAATGGATCCCTATAGATCACCTTGGAGTTTCTCTTGACTCTTGATGGAGATGCTCTTTCCATGAAGACGGTATCCCTTACCATGGTTGGTTCCGGGATGGCCGTGAAGTATACTTCATGATGATCTACCATGTCATTTAGCTCCGCCAATGACCATTCGTTAGAGTACATACACACTCCTTGATATGGGACACGAAGTATCCTTCCAAATTCTACAAGAGTGAGGGTGTACTCGTGCTCATTGATGATGAAGGCTATTGAAATGGTCCCGTCTTCATTCTGAACAATTCTCATTGTCTTGTAAAACTCAAGCACGAACATCGGACAAATTTGCTCATTAATGTCCAAGAGGCAATCAAAGTTAATTCCTCCAAAGACTTGTCGAATGTTGGCGTTGTTGAGGAATGATGGTTCAACCACTCGGCCTTCATGGAAGAGCCTCTTTTCTAACATCTTGAAGGCTTTCCTATCCTCCGGGCTTAGGCCTTCCTTATGGTGATACATTGGAATGTAGTGAGAGGTGTCATGGTAATCTTGTTGGCGGTTGCTAGGCATGTTTGTTCCTATACATCAAAACTACAATGTGGTGTCAATTGTATGAATAGTAACCTAATGGGATTGATCACAATTTTGCTTAAAACAACTTCATTGAATTCAAGGAATGAGTTTAATTTGTATTAACAATGTTAATTCTTTGATTTAGAATATCTTAGAAAACAATGTGATAACAAATTGTGACAAACCTATTTGAGCTCAACTTCTAAAGATGAAAACTGGAATCCTAGGAATCAAGGAATGGAAATAACAATGTAGTGAAGATTATACTTACACAAGATATTGTTTCCTTGAAGAAGATGATCAATTTGCTCCTGTGAACAGTAAATAGGTTTTATGTTCGTGAGTCTTGATAGAGTAAAGTGGGTAGTGGAACTTCCAGAGTGATCATTTCTTTCTTATTCTGTCTTCTGTTGCATGGATCCCACGGATCCCTTGTATGATGGATCCGGCTAGTTCAATCACAGGACTCCGGCATATCAGCAATTTGACAGCTTAATTGATCCTTGATAATTTTGTTTTGGGAGTTCTAATTTTTTCCTAGGGTTGATGTTTATGCTCTATAACTTATGGTTTGGGGTTTTGACGTGTTATACTAGTCCTATTTGACGAGGTTCCCTTTTTATGAATAAATCATAATTCTTTGGGAAGTTTTCAAAGATTATGATAAAATCCCATTTTATCATAATATGAGAAATCTCACATGGATACTTATTGAAATAGATGAAATGTCAATAATCCTTATGTGAGGGATGATGATCAAGGGTCTCGAATAGCAGAGATATCATTATCACTAGTTTGGAGTTTTGTCTATTGAGATCAACGAAGAATACCATTCTTGATGATGAGTTCAATATAGATAACTATTTTAGTGATTATTAAGATAGTGTAAAGATACTACTTAAATTTAATCATGATTAAACAAAAAGGATGACATTATTGATTCATCTAGTAAAAAAATATAAGAGAGAAAAATTAAAAAAAAATCATACCTTTGCTAAATATTCTTTTTAAGGAAAGAAGTATTAGAGAGAAATTCTCCATGATCTTCTTAGGATGCCCAAATCCTTTGCTAAACATTCTTTTTAAGGAAAGAAGTATTAGAGAGAAATTCTTCATGCTCTTCTTAGGATGCCCAAATCCTAGTATGGAGAATTCTCAACAAAGAAAATATTAGAAAGATCTATCATTATCAAACATTATAAATTATGAGGATTTTAAAACGTGACCTTTTGTTTTTCAGGAAGTTCCTTCCTTGTAGTTTTCAAACATACATAAATCATGTCAAGTTTTAAAAGTACAATATACTCTTAAAAAACTTGGTAACGAAGCTCTGATGCAAATTGTGGAAAACTAGAAGGGGGGTTGAATAGTTTTACCGATTAAAACTTTGTTTTTAAATATTTAGATCGACTTATGTCAATCTATTCAGATGTGTATGTTGGACGTTGATAGATTTGTAAATATGTAATGCAAAGGTAAAGAGTAAGAAACACAAAACCACTATATGAATATTTATAGTGGTTCGGCTACAAGGACACCTTCCTTGCCCTACTCCACTCCATGAGTCACCTACTCGAGAGTTCATTAGCACTACACGACACAACTCCTTATGGCGGAGAAGCCTTCACAACGTCGCCTACTCTTTTTCCGGTACAAGGCTAGACACTGGGTTCTTCCACAAGGTAGAACCACACCTATCACAACGTCGCCTATACTTTATTCGGTACAAGGCTAGATACCGAGTTCCATTACAAAGGAGGAACTACTACCCAACACTACACAACACCTATTCCAAAGGAGACCCACTCCTTATTATAACATCATCAAGGATATAAATATCCTTGGACACAACCTATCTCTATTTGTACATCGATACATCATATCGATTGTACACCCTTGGCATCTTTCACTAATGCCTTTGACTTGACCCTTTTGGCATTCTTCACTAATGCCTTTGACACGGACGTTTGGCTGTTAGAACTGAAAAACATATAGATTTATGTGGTTTTGGGAGGTCGGGGTTGGTGGAAGAGGATGAACATCTTCATCCTTTTAGAGAGAGAAAGTAGAGAGAGGGAGGAGAAAACAAAGATGAGTTTATTGATAAAACACACAATACACTTAACCAAATGATTCACCTCACCCATCATGGAGAGTCATGAGGGGTATTTATAGGCTCAACAAACCATTACTTTGCCACTTAAACAAAACTAGTCCCTATGGGCAAATAATACTACGCATCTAGTCCAATTCACGTAAGTGACGTTATCTTTATAAAAAAGCGAGGCTAACAATCTCCCTCCAAGATATCGTCACACGTGAATGGTTACAATGAGACCTATAAATACAAAACAAAGTAAATTACAATAGTAATGAACAATGTTGACTTTGTTGAAGCACAGAGTCTCTATAGTCTAGATACTAAGGCAAACTTGAAGTTCTCCCTTCCGACGATCTCGTCATTTAATCTTTGGCGCTGACGGCACAAATCCTTGTAGCTCTGAACTTCAACTGTAACGGTCTAGTTAGGTTATTACTCACTCCTAACTTGTGAGCCTTTTTTCTTTCTATACTCCCTCCTGAACCGACAACTCTCTTCCAACAAGCAGCGGAGAAAATAGACTCTTGATTGTAGCACAATGGTTGTCGTTCTGGGAATATCGTAACAACATAACTCACTTAGTATTGCATCCAAGTTGGTAAAAATCCCCGATGTACACACACTACTTCTCCTTTTTCGGTCTTAAGCACAATTCCCTTCGTCAATCCAATTACAGAAGATGAAACACCAACTTCTCCCTCCTGATGGTTGCGAGCTATCGGAATCATCATAATGTTGCGTACATGCCATATTACCTTTTTCTTGATGCAATATTAAAACCTTAGCTTGATCAAAGTTTTCGTGAGAATATGTCGCAAAAATACTCTCAATACACTTTTCTCTCAAACCAACCTGAAAACGTACCTCCTTTGAATTCACCGGCTAATTGTAATGACCACATATGGAGAAAACCCGATACGACTAACTTGAAAAGGAAGTAAACATCCCTACTTTGTGACTTACTGCTTGTTCTAAATTCTTGATCAATCCACAACTTCGTGTGACACTGAGCACAACAACGTAACTCCTTAAAGTGTTGGTTATACACTGTGAGCACTACAACGTAACTCCTTACATCAGTTATAACCAGATTGTCAATTCAAAATTACTTAAAGTGACAGTAATACCCCAACAAGTTATCTTGAGACATGCATCTAACCAACCAACGTCTCAAAGATAAAGAAGATCACTCGTGAAACGGCACTTCAATTCCGCATCAATAATACCGTACAAAAACCCCGTGATCATTTTTTATTCAAATATTCGTTTAAGCCATGAATTTGTATATCCTCCGTGAAAAGTTTATACCATACCAAAATACCACTCTTAGGCAATATATCAAAAAGTGTATCCAAATTTTTGTAAACACAAAAGAAATTCGGATGACAATTTTTTGAAGTTATACATGTGTTTGAGACCATCAGCACAACGAAATATATGTTACCACCAGCCCAGTGCACGTCTTAAACTCAAAGCCCACGTATAATTCTAAAAGACCAAACTCAAAAGAAGCTGGTGGCCCGATCCAATCCTCATTGCATAACCGGATATAAAAACGCACCATTAAACCCTAAACTCATTTGTTATCTTAACCAAACCCTAAAACATACTTCTGAATACAACGCCTACAATATTCTCTCAAATGGATCTGAGAAGAAAAAATACGCCTCACACAAAGCAGCTTTCTCCAACATCAAACTCATCTCAATCAAGAACAATCTCATACTTCATCCACTAATTAGCAAGAAGCGAATACACAACAACCCATATACATTTCATTCAGTCACGTTTCCTATTTGACAAAGCTTCAAGGATTCATTTTCAAGATCATGAAATTGATCTCGGGTAGGTTGTATGATTCTGTGAGTCATTTCGAATTTAACTTTTACACGAAGCAAAAGAATGAAATAACATACTTGTTATATTCATTACTTTAATTTTGTATAGAATCAAGGTTAGGTCTATGATGATATTCGTTCAACGAAAAAAATCTATAAAAGATTGGAAATAACGTTGAGCGATTCTGAGATGTTTAGATGCATTTCGTTTGATTTATGAGTCGAGTCTCCTGGTTTGATTGAGATTACATTATGAAGTTGTTGGTGTTATGAGTGGGCTGATGATGGATTTCCTGAGGTCGATTGATGTTTGGTATATGCTTATGTGGTATATGGTCTAATGTGGTCGAGTCTTCATTTAGTTTACGCATAGGGTTTTTCTTTTATAGCTCGTGAAACATTCTTACGCATAACATTTTCTTGAACCCTTATGCGTAAAGACAAACAGTTACGCTTAACATTTTTTTATGCCTAAAGACTTCTGCTTATGCGTAAAGATAGTCCCTTAGGCGTAAACCCAGATTCTTACGCGTAAGCTAAGGCTTATGCGTAAAAACATACGCGTAACTTTTCTTATGCATAACTTCACAATTATGCGTAAATAACTCTGAAGAAGGCTCCTTATGCGTAGAAAACTAGGGTTTTGACCCAGTTGACTTTTTCTGGCGAGATTCTGACCAAGTTCTCCGACCAACTTCATATTTACCCAGAAAAACTGCATATGAATATACCTTGGTGCCCAGTTTGACCAACAAAAACTGACGGTTTGACCACATGACTTTCACGGATATGGTGACAAAAAGTCTAAAAAGATATATCTGTTTGGACCAAGACTTGACACAAGAAAGATTGTATACATGAATAAAGAAGAGACTTTTTGGACCAATAAAGGATACATAACATGTTAAAAATTGTTAACCCACAGTATTCGGAAAAAAAAAATTTCCAACCACAAAAAAATACCCAAAACAGTTTAAAACATGTATCAAAACCACCATAAATCATCAAAACATAACCATGGCTCTGATACCACTTGTTAGGACCGCAAAACATATAGATTTATGTGGTTTTAGGAGGTCGGGGTTAGTGGAAGAAGATGAACATCTTCATCCTTTTAGAGAGAGAAAGTAGAGAGAGGGAGGAGAAAACAAAGATGAGTTTATTGATAAAACACACAATACACTTAACCAAATGATTCACCTCACCCCTCATGGAGAGTCATGAGGGGTATTTATAGGCTCAACAAACCATTACTTTGCCACTTAAACAATACTAGACCCTATGGGCAAAGTATACTACGCATCTAGTCCAATTCACGTAAGTGACGTTATCTTTATAAAAAAGCGAGGCTAATATTGGCACCTTTCACTAATGCCTTCGTCTTGACTCTTTTGGCATCCTTCACTAATGCCTTTGACACGGACATTTGGCACCTTTCACTAATACCTTCGTCTAGACTCTTTTGGCATCCTTCACTAATGCCTTTGACACGGACGTTAAACACCTTTCACTAAATCCTTCGTCTTGACCCTTTTGGCATCATTCATTAATGCCTTTGACACAACACTTCTAATGAGGAAGAAAGAACTATCAACAAGAGAACCTCAATAGTCTTGATGATGACGAAGTATGGCAACTCATGGACTTGAGCTTGCTCGACTGCAAGAGGTGGTGATCTCGCCTTTAAGAGGAACCTAGAGAATCACACAAAAACAAACACAAACTACATAGAAAGATCCTTTGGATCTGAGGTTAGAGAGTTTACAATACTAGGTGAAAGTATGTGATGCAGGTTTTACTAACCAGGTTTTAATATTTATAATGTCTCGTTATACCTATGGTCTACCCTAATGCACTAACGGGCAGTGTACCCGGTCGTGTGTAGTGTAGTATTCGGTAAAACCAAGGTCGTCCCAAGAGCTATGTGTGTTGGATTAATACTAAGTCTAGGTGTCACAGATTTTAAGATGGTTTAATTAATTAACTGATCAACTACTAACGCAAATAAAAGCAAATATGTGATCAAATAGAGGAGAGTGGTGCTAACCTAGTTATTTATCCTAGCTAGTAATGTCAACGTCTAATTACTTCCAATTACTTCAGGTGGGGTCAAAGTCGAGAGGACAACATTTGGTCAGTTCGCCCTAACCTTTTAGCAAAGATGCCACCACTCGAGAAGTTAGGTGTCCCCACATAAGTCCAGTTGTTCCTGGTCCCCTAAGCCAAGTCATTAAGTTCCGCTACATGCTAGACTTATAATAGTGAGTGTCAGGGCGCTAGCATCTTAGACAATCACCCGCTAATTCTTAAGTTCATCCAAACGGTAGGTGATCAGTTGGTCAAATCTCACAAGTAGAAAGGGTCGTCAGTTGGTCATATCTTACCCTTCCCGTCTCAGTCTACTCACTTAGGGTCAGTTATTCATATCTCCTAAGCAACTAGCCTCTACCGCCATTCAAAACTATCGAAACAAGGGTAGCTACCAATAAACTATGCATGCATACACTTAGAAATAATTATACGGAAGTAATGTAAACGCAAACAAAACAATTAAGGAATCATAACTAGGCCAGCACCAAGAGGTACTTAGCCGCTCATATTAACCATACAAATCAATTCAATATTTAATGTTACGAAATACATGAATTGAAAGTAAAGAAAAGATAAAATGCTAATGCTTATCGTAGGGGAGTGATTTCTCCCTTGGAGATAGCTCCGTATGCTCCTCTAGACCTGCCTTTGACTTCTTCTCGCGTTCTTTGGTTGTGGTGTGTGAAATGGGATGATTTGAAATGCTGGAAATCGTGGGGTATTTATAGGCCAGATCTTGGTTACGGCGTAACTAATAAAATAGTTACGCCGTAATCATCAAATTCTTCGTAAATTACACTAGATCTGCTGGTTACGGCGTAACCTTAAAAGTGGTTATGCCTTATCTTCAATAATTCTTGGTTACGCCGTAGTTTATGCACGACTTACGGCGTAATTATCAGTGGCGCGGAACCTTATTTGACCTAATATAGTTACGTCATAATCTTTTGAGAGAGTTACGCCGTAATCTTCTTATAAGTTGGCTTTCTGAGTCATGCTTTAGTTACGGCTTAATGTGAGAGATGAGTTACGCTGTAACTTCTTCAAAGTGAGCATACTATGATAAATCTTTAATAATTCTCCAATTATGCGTCTCTTTAGCTCCAATGCTCGTAATTTACCGGAAAGTCGAATATAATGGAAAACAAGCGTAAATCCATATCGATGATATAAATTACAAGCATTATCGGAGGAAATTGACATTTAATATTCAGGATAATTTGATGTTATCAGTATATGTAGGAGTGGCAACCTACAATGAAGAAATGGCTCACTATTTATAGGAGAAAACAAGCTACTATTCCATGGATCCATTACTTGAGGGATCCGTCCAGTGTAAACTGGGAGAACCGTGGGACGATCCTCTTTGCCCATGGGTTTTGGGTCATGGGTCATGGGTCCTAGACTTTGGACCATGGGTATCCATGTAGATACAATGTATCTAGTAGGTGCAATGCATCTAGTCCATGGGTCATGGGCTAACTCCATGGGTCATAGATTATGGACTATGGGTTTTACCTAACTACATTCAATGTATTTAGTCAATGGGTCAAATACTTAAACTTCTACCCATTATAATACATACTAATTATGTATATATCTACCCAATATGTAAACACTAGTTGTTGTACATATGTATTACTAAATCATGAAAGCACTAATACTTGTTTAGTGTTTTATGTAAAAACGTAAGTGTGTTAGTAAACTATTGGCTCAAACCATTTACGTATTTTATTTGTTTCGTTAAAATGATTTTACGTTTGTTATCGACAAAACATTAGAAGATTGTAAAATATAAATAAACGTTATTGCAACTTATTTGTATTAACATTTTATATGATAACTCGTTACCTTCCTGCTGTTGCTATCAGAAGTGTTATCTATAGAATAGTAATCCACAATTCCTTGTTAAAAGTTATGGTTCTAAAACTACTTATAATATCTATGACATTATCATATTGTTTGTTTTCATAATATGATGTGGTACCTTACACAAGTGGGAGAAATCTCAAAGTGTGTGCAAGGAACAACAATATTATTGGTATCTCTTGACCGCAAGGTAAAGGAAACTAATAAGTCTACTAGGACTTAAGCACATTAGATGTTTAATGCCCTACTACATGTAAATAAGAATTCTACTAGGACTTAAACACGTGAGATGTTTATTGCCCTACTGCATTCTAATAATGATTCTACTAGGACTTGAACACGCAAGATGTTTGTTGCCCTACTACATTCGACTGTCATGATATAAGTATACAGATACTTCAATATTTGACTACAAGTTTTAGTCAACATAATTATGGTTATATAATAATGATCATAATTTTGAAGTATAAAATTAACTTGAAAATACTATAGAACTCAAGAGTTTGCGTTCATGATTACTCTTGTTAGTATAATTATGCTTACATTTTAAGACATAATTATAGAGTCCTTGAATTAGTCAATGACTTATAACATAATACATACACACACACACACACACATATATATATATATATATATATATATAGTAAAATTGTTATGTCTTCTAGTTAACACATAAACATGAGGCCTTTGAATTATTCAAAGACTTATAAAGTATTATTGACATGTTATGTTTTCTTGTAAACACATGAACATATAATACTTGAACAATTCTGTCTTCTTGTGAACACGTGAATATAGGGTTCTTGTATTATTCAATGAATATATATTATAGCATGCATTTGGTTTGTAAATACTTAAAAGCAATTTGGCTTGACCCAATTGACAAGTATTTGGTCCAAAGAGAATTTAGTTATCTATGGAATTCTGATATAGTTTCACAATTCTAATACTCATAGAATACCACTTCCTTATAGTATGTCTAATGTGATGAAACAAATCTTATTCATATTTTTTGATTCATGATAGCTTTAATTGCTCTACCTCCAAAACATATCAAGGTTAGAAATTGTGTGTGTCGAGGATACACTCAATATAGTTCAAACCTAGAAGCTATTCAAGAAAATCCATAACTGAAAACCCTAATGCATTAGGGATTTTAGGTTTTCCACTCAAACCAATTGAATCCTAAATCCTTTTGGATTTTTGATTATTCTACACTTCCTAGCTTGAAGATTGTAGTTTAGATGTTCTTCTTAGCTTGACGAAACACAAAACTGTTGCTAGAATTTTGGTTAAAGAGTGATACTAAATCAGAGTTTTTCTATAAACCCTAATTTGAGTTGTTGGAAGGAATTCCATTATGTCTTGATTTAAGTTCTGAATTTTTTAAAATCTTATGAAGCATTTTATTAACAAATCTTGAGATGAGAACTTAAAATGTATTTTGTGGTTCCCAATAAAGAATAATTTATTATTGCTTAAATACTTAGTATTTAGAGAATTGTCTCTACTTACAAAAGTAAGTGGGAGCATATACAAATCTCAAAGTTTTATAGACCAAAATACTTAACCTTCTAAAATACACTTATTAATGTCATACTAAGGTTAAACATGAAAATGTCGACTGAAGTATAATGATTACTCTCATTCATAAATCCGCAAGGAAACGTCATCACTTGAGTGATATTTTATATCAATGCTGAGGGATATAAGTTAGAAGATTATTGTAAATCAGCTAACTACTAAAACACATTATCACATCTTGAATCTGATAAATGTTTTAGAACTATGAATGATAAGATGCAATCTTTAAAAGGCAAATCAAGTTTTGTGCTTGATTGTTATTTTGCCTAAAAGTTAATCTATGAGGTTGGAATGAGTTTCTTTTAAAGAAAGGCTCGCAAGGACAAAATTGTATACATCTTAATGTATGGCATTTAATAAGAATTTTTTAATCATACTTAAGCAATTGACTGTGATTAAATTTTCTTATATATACACGCATTAATGATATAAAGGTAATTAATTGTCATACATGTTTCCTTGTATGAGGATTATGGCAATTAGATTTCATAACTCTTTCTTTATGATTACCTTTTGCGAGGACGGTGTGTAATCAAAAGGGTTATGAATTTATATTATCTTTATGTAGTATACAAAATTTGAGCAATCCAAGTATGGATCGTATCATGCATTTAATTACAATATGATTCTGATTGAATTAAGATAACTCTTGAGTACATCTGACATTGAGTGGGAGCAATGTGTTTTTTGTTAAAATTTATATGTTGAACATATTATTTCATTTAAGCTAGATATTGATCCTTAAGCTTTGAATGAAACTTCACTTGGAATTTAAGGAATAATACAAACAACCTTGGAATAAATGTTTATCTGAAATAAACAAATGCGAAAAATTAAGTCTAACACAAAATGCAATATATCATTCAAGCAAGTTTCAAATGGTATATTTCACTTGAAATAATTTATTACATGGATAGAAACCTTATATTTTAACTAAGGATTTATCATGTATATATATTATATTGTGTATAAGACTAGTTGTTGCTTTTGTACAAGAACAAGATGAGCTGACAACAACAATATCTAATTGCGAGTGTTTAGATTATTGTTAGTACATATGTTTAAGAATTATAAAGCATAATGTTATATAAGTACAAATGATGCTAGAGAAATATTAATACTAGTTGTAGTAGGATTTTATCATTTATGATAAATATGCTAACTAGATATGCTCAACATAGAGCATTGTTGCATTACACATTAAAGGAGTGAGAATACTTTACACTTTTAGAAACTGTAAAGATGACTGTCAGTATGTCGTTGACTTCTAATACCTCATGCAATGTAGGGCGACATCTCCATACTATAACTCTTGCAATAGTATGAGCATATGAGATAAGACACTCATCTTATATTTCAAATCCCTCACTATATGTGAAATTTGAAACAAGTATTCGGAAAGTTTACTCAGATGACTATTTAGTTTTTCTTGTAAAGAAAGGTTGAGAATGTTGGAAACATTAGGCTTCAACTTACTAACCTAGTCTCATGAATATCTGTTTTAGTATTTGGATAATTGGGATTGAAATACAATTTTTACTTTATGATGAATAAAGATACTTGGTATTTGTTATTCATTCATATAATAATTGTTATCCTATATTTGCATGTTTAATCCTTGAATGATTTTATTGCTCTAAATATGTCCATTGTCGGTTAACAATATGGGAATATTGTTATGTAAGGCAAATGTGAGTGTTGGTTATATTCTAATGAGAATTTGGATTGTTCCCGCCATACTCATATGTATTCACTAGCGATGCATATTGGATACCCCAACTTTCAAACATTTACTTTTGGATCCTTGTCATAAGTAAAATATTGAAAATGGTTTGTTAAAATCATCCTTAGACTTGAGATACAAGCAAGTTCTGTTATGTGTGGATATCATTTTTGTAAGTATACGCAAAACGCTATCTGAATAAGGTAGTTATAAAAGCTATATTTTGGAATGATGTGAAGCAGCATCCATAACACTTGTAGTCAATAAAGGATTTGTTACTCCACTTGATATGTGCAGAAAGATACCATGGCGCCTCTCCAGAATTAATAAGATAATTGTTCGGCCGAACCCAAAGGGTAATGCAAGATGATACTTAATTACATTTGGTATATCTAATTAAATTCTATAACGAGATTATAAATGGTTAAACTATATGGAATGATTTAAGATCCATATCCATGGTTTAATGGTATCTATAACAAAGGATGATTAAAGCAAGACATTGAATGACCATGATACTGAGAAACTTTTATGAAACTATTCTCTCAGACACTTTTAGTTAAAAAGCGAGTGAGAGTGTTTGCTAGGCGTTTCTGTCGTTAGTTTTTTGTGCCATTCGACACACCAACTCCCAAGTGGGAGCTGTTGGTTTGTGGGAGTTGTAAACACACGTAAACGGCTAAGAGTGTGTGAGCCTATGGGGGGCACACATGATAAACACGAGTTACGTGTTGAACGTATATTTATACTTAAATATATACCCGTTACATGCATGCAAACTTGACCCGATCACTGTTAAGACCCATGGACTAGTTTTGGCTTGGACTTGGGTCAAAAGTGGACAAAGCCTTGGGCCTTGGGTTCACTGATCGGGCAAGATAGAAAAAGGGACAAAGGGTTTTGTGTTTTTGCTTGTCTTCCAAGATATGGACCAAGCTAAGGGGCATTTGTTTTTGTTATAAAACCAAATGTGCCCTGCTCCTCACTCTGCTTTTTTTACACGCATATATCTTTACCCTAAACATCCCAAACCGATCCACTTTTCGAGCTTCTAAAACTCAGTAGATTGAACTCTAATCGATTAGGTTTTGATTTGGTTTTGGTTTGTTTAATCCCTAAGCTTGCATCGCTTGTTTGATCCAAGAAGTGTTAGGGTTTTGGTGTTGGTTCTTGCTACTCCTGGTCGACAGCAACAACATTCACAAAAGGAGTATTCTGTTTGGTTCTACTTATCGGACAACAAGCAGAAAAGATATCGGACCTCTTTGTCCGATATCGGGTAATGAGTAACAGCTTCTTTGGCTGTTTTGTGGTGATCTCGGACAGAATACAAGAGTAGTACTAAGAGGTTTTCTAGTTCGTGTAATAATCAAGTGGGTCAATTGTTGATTGGTTTTAATACGTTCTCGACTATCTTCTTTATTGAACGTATACGGTTTTTGTGTTGTGTGTGATACTCGTAGAGGTGTCTAATTTAGATACTTGGGTTTCGTATTGGTTTTCTTGTTCGTTACACTTGCGTTCAATTACCACGAAAGGTTAGTTTCTTTATTTACTTTTTATTCCATTATTGTTTATTAATAAGTGTTAACCTAATTGCGATTACTAGATCTATATCCGCTGCGTACTCGTATGTGTTAATTGGTTAACGTAGTGCTAAAATCCCAACAGTGGGAATATAAGTTGACAATTTGTGAAACGAGTCTTCACAAAAATTGGTCAAAGGTCGCTAACAGCTCAAAATATTGGCTTTAGTTATTATGTCACTATGTCATCCTACATATACATAATACATGTATTGTGCTATTGCAAAAAAAACATATACAATGTTATCTACTATGGTGATTTATGAAAATTTTATAAAATTATAAAAAGAGATGTGCAAAAATTTGTAAATCATAATAAACATTTATTTCAAGCTTGTGTGACATGAATAAGTTTAAAAGATTAAACATTTTCATATTATAATGCATTTAAATCATGTGAGATGTTTATAAACTTGAAAAAGTTTATACATAGTAAGGATAAGTTTATAAAACAAAAAAGATTATAAATAACGTCATAACACAATTATAAACCTTTCGAAAAGTTTATCATAATGAATACCCTAAGAGCATATAATAGTTTTTTAACTTATCCTTAACAGTATACATTTTTAAAAAGTTTATAATATTGCCAAATCATATAATAGTTTTTAACTCTTAAAGTTTTGTAGTTTATAGACTTGTTTTATGCAAAACTTTGTAAAGCTTTATAAATAAAAGGGTTATTAAATGAGTAATTAAAGAGTTAATAAAAAGTTTATATTTTTGAACCTTTTTATATTACATTATCTTACTCACTATGGTAATTTAGGGGGTGTTTATTTTTCTTTTAGTGGAGAGAATTGTGGGCTCAAATCTTTACTCTATCTTAATTGGGAGACTTATTAAAACTCCACTCTCCTCTATAAGAGACTAATTAAGAGCTTTGTATCTAACCACTTAAGGGGTGCTTGGTTCAAATAGAGGAATAGAAATGGGAAAGGTAAAGAGGATGTTAAAGAATGTAATGAGTATTGCATTACCTCCAATTTCCATAACCCCCAATTTGTAGGGTAATGATCAATTACCTTGTTTTGGGTAATTGTTAGCCGTAACATTTTTATTAGAAGCGATGGTCATTCACGTTTAGGAACTTTGTAACGTGTGTTAGATATCGTGATAGAATAGTCAACGGGCTCGTGGATTGGGCTAAGCTAAATGGCTATTAGTTATGTTAAGCTAGCCTTTTATCATTTGTAATCCAATCCAAGTCCAATCCAAGCCCATGCCAAGCCCATTAGGGTGTCTTGTATGTAAGTATATAAACACCTCAAATGACACATTTGAGGTGTGTGCTTGAGTGTGTGTGTGTGTGTTTTTCTTTCAAGTAATACATGTTCTCTTTTCATCTATGTTCTCTCTAAACACATACGCGTAATATAACATATTCAAGTCACCATCTTTGCTTTCTTTCTTCATCTTCACGCATAAATCTTTACGCTTACAGTTTGTGTTTAACGTGTGTATACTTGTGTGGTATGCTTGGGTATTCGTGATAAGGTTGAGTAAAACAAGGTCCTACAATTGGTATCAATCACCTAACAATGGTTTAGGAGTGTTTGTGTTTCGTTTTTTGGTTAAAGCTTTGAAAAAGGTTGCGTTTTTATCTCAAAACGTGTACTTTTGGCTTAAAGTTTTGATTTTTACGTGGTTTTAAGCTTAAAGTTGTAGACTTTATTGATCTTTAAGTGTTTTGAAAGAAGTTTGTGCAAAAGAAATCATTTGGAAACGTGTTTTTGGGTGAGCAATTCGTGTTTTTGCAAAAAATGGGTTGTCTACACGTAAGGTTGTCAAGTACAGAAAAGTCAAAACCCTAGTTTCTACGCATAAGAAAAGTCAAAACCCTAGTTTCTACGCGTAAGAAATCCAAATTCTACGCTTAAGCTTTTGGTGACGAATCTTCGTGCAACAACGGTTACTCAGTGTTTTCCTAGCTTGGATAAGCTTGAAAAACACTTCGACTTGTGGATATCTTTCACGCTTGGACGAGTGTGAAGGATTTTGGTTTTAAACCTAATCTTACGCCTAAGCATAAAGCTTACGAGTAAGCACTCTACGCATAAGCTAACACTTACGCGTAAGGTTTCTTACTGATAAGCATTTAAGTTTACGCATAAGCTTACGCTTAAGCCTAAAGGTTACGCATAAGTAGTCTACGCATAAGCATCCTACGCCTAAGCCAATTTCTACGCATAAGCACTCAATCCTACGCCTAAGAACAAGGTTTACGAGTAAGATTTTGAGCAAAACTTCAAACGGCCATAACTTTTGAACCGTAACTCCGTTTTCAGCGTTCTACCCAGCAAAACGACCGTGAGAACGAGGAGAATGACACGCTGAATGAACTAGGTCAACCTTCAAGTCCTAAAAACGCTCCGAACAGAAGTTATTGAGGTTTTTAAGTCTTTAGACCAAATTTTCACTACAACAACCGAGCTTAATTTTCACTACAACAACCGAGCTTAAACATAAAATTCAGTACATTTTTTTCCAAAAAAAAAAGACGACATAAGCACTTGATTTCCCTTCACACACCTTTGCCTTCCTAAGATCTTCAAGGAAGTTCTTGCTGTCAAACACCTGACAGTATGTTTCACAGATCATCTTCCTTATCTCCAAGGCCTTCAAAACATTTTCCTTTTGCTTCTTGCGAAGATCCACAAGAAACTTGTAGGTCATCCCCGAAGGTCGATAGCCTTCGAGCTCAGAGATATATTCTTGCGTTTCGTTCATTCCAAGAACCAAGTCACAGAAAGTCTGTTGGAGCCCATTAGCAATCTGCATGTCCTTATCGTTTTCTCTCTGATAAAAGAGAGAAAATCGAGTCGAACATGTAGAGAGTTGGAAGCTTTGGCGAGTTCTTGAACACGGGGGAAGTTAGCCACTTGAAGATTGTTGTGATTTTGTGAGAATATGTATTTTTGATTGTTGGTATGCAAATGGTATAGGGTATAAACCCAGAAATAGCAAAAACAACGGGACCTTCCAAATTCAGGGACTAATTGTGAAGTTAGTAAAAAGCTAAATAGTCAAGTTTCTGATAAAAATAAGCGGGAATTTTAAATGCAAAAATGGCTAACTGACCAAATTCAGGGACCAAGTGTGACATATGAAAATGATTACCCTGCAACTTGACCTTTTCCTTCTTTGATACGCTTATACACAATTAATGTATTTCCAAACACCAAATAAACCTAACTAATAAGATCCAAAAACATAAACACTCTCATAATAACCCGACCTAAGTAAGAAAACCCAATCCAAACCAAACGTATAATACATCCACACTCCTAAACACACGTACTGAAACATACATCAAGTCAAACACATTCGTGAAAACACCAAGTAAAACCATGAAAGACAGGAGCATATTCGTGTCAACTTTTAAGGATGTTCAGGAATAAGAAGAAGGTGAGGTCTTGTTCAGAATCCACTGTAATGGGGTTTTTTTATTATAGCCCACTCAGGTATGAAGGAGGTTCATTAATTAATCTATGTGCCTTTACCAGTGATAGGGATATATTTAGTTCAAGCCTTGATAATGTATTATCAGAGATTAATGAACAAAAATGGGCGTATTTTTCTGTGATCCTGAAGAATCCCTAGAAAATGGTTTGCATTTGATTCATACTGATGATGATGTTCATACTTTGTTTGCACTGGTTGAAACACATGAGTTAGTTGATATCTTTATTGCACCCAAGCCCCAAAATTAGCACAATTTTACTTAAAAAACATAAGTTTTGAAGTTGTGGGTTGGGTAGAGCAAGATGCTAACTTTCGAATGGTTAGTCCAACACCTTTTAGGACTAGACGTAAATGGCAGGGGATAGAAAGGAAAAAAAGGCAGGGGAGTGGAAACAGTGAAATGTGGTGTTGTAATCAAAGAGGAAGAAGGGGTTATAGATAAAAAAGGTGAAAAATAAAGGGAAAAAAAAGTTGCTTGAGGAAGAGGATGTTTTGCACAAAAAAAAGGGAAAGAAGTTGTTCAACATTTTAAGCGAGGTTTTGATGGGAAGGGGAAGGCTAAAATGGTCGAGTTTGTAGGTTTTGATGTTGAAAACTTGGCTCGTTTTGATGGGAAGGGGAAGGCTAAATGGGTTGGTGGTGCTGCTGCTGATGTGTCTAGCGGTGTTAAGACACCCTTTAGAAGCAGAGAAAGGATTAAAAACTGCGTCCTTGCACTTTTCGCCCAAAGGCCATCCTAGGTGATGTTTCAATGATGAATACCATGTCACGTGTATAATTCTTTTAAGGTGTAATAGTACAGTACCTAACTTATATGTTTGTTGTTTGCATACTTGTTTTTGCAGACAAGGTAGCAATATCATCATCACTTTAAGGTTCATGTTTTGTGTGTTCATCAGTTTATGGATATCCACGACTAGTGTGTGGATCATTTGAAGGTTCAACATTTGAATGTTTTGCAGTGGAAACTGCATCATCTTTTATATTTTGTGAAATGTCAGTAGAACCATGTATCAGACAATGACTCACTAGTTTCAGTTATTTTCCAGTTGTATCAAACATTGAACATACATTAGTTAGTTATGTATAATATTTGTTTGTTTGTTTTATTGGTTAAATTCTATGAGATCATACATTGCTTATCAGTTGACCTTTATAAAGTCATACTTAAAATGTCAGGTGTAATGGTATAATTAGCTCAAAGAATCACCCCTTTCTGTGTTGGTGGAATTGTCTTGGGTTAGATTTAGCTAAGGGGTGGTATAAATGTATATGGACTATAATACCCTCGACTAACTAACAGAAATCAGACGTTCACCTGGGCATTAATGGTCAAGGGATGAGTTTAGCCTATAAAATGCATACTTTGGACTACCGGCGATGAAAAAGGCAAGTTTTATCCCAGCGTGATGTTTCTGGACAAGTTTAGGGACCAACAGTGTATTTTAGTCTAATGATTATCTTTCCCATTCCCCACCCTCTAATACATCCAACCAAGCTTGCTCTTATTTTAGTAAACACTCCCTTAGTTTATAAACAGCTTTATAACTTATAAACCTACCATTGTAGATGTCGTAAGTTAAAAAAAACGATAATCTTAGATGATGAATAAATATTTAAGCTTTAATAAACTAACCCTAAGGCTGCATGCAGTAGTTCGATCGAGGCTTCCCTCGATCGATTAGGGGATCGATCGTCCTTGATGTGGTGTGCCGATCGTCAATCAACTTTCACACAACTTGGTCGCCCTCACGATCGAGTATTTCAAATGTTTTATGTCAAAAACTTACCGTTTATATGCAACGGTTTAAAAAAAATTACCTTTATAAATATACAATACAAACACACTTCAATCCACAAATCTATTTCACACAATTCAAACTCAAAATACTTCTCCACACAAGATTTAATATGGCTTGCCGTCTCCCCCATTCCGTTGAAGATATGCAAGTGTACGTTCAAAATCAATGCAATAACGACGATGAGGCTCGAAAAAACGCTATTATAAGCGTCATCGAATTGTTTGACCAGGCGAAGGCGGAGAAGGAACAGATGAGAGAAAACTACAAGAGTTGCAACGACATTATGCCTGAACGAAAATCTGAGATCGACAATTTTTGAAAGATCAAGCCCGCAAAGATTGCGAGATTGCTGACAAGTTGTGGCGGTGTGTTCAAAAGGTATCGGACAACGTCAGCACCAAAATCAATTGGAGCTACCGGGAGAACGAAAAAGATGGTGTAGGTGCATCAACTTCGACTACCAACTTCGAGCTACCGGGGGAACCTTTGCTAGACGAGGAAGATTTGGTTCGCATCGAGGGATTTGCCGGTGATCGTACTCCCTCGTATGACTCTGCATGTGGGGAGCATTCAGATTAGATTTATGATTTATGTATTTCGTATCGTTTACTGTTTTTATTTAGTATTGTAACGTTTTAATTATTAATGAAATTTTATTTTGTGTTAAAAAAAAAAAAAAAAAAAAAAAAACTTTGTCGCCCTTACTGGGGCACCTAATCGCTTGAAGGTCGTTGGAGAGAGAAAGGTGACGTGACAATGAAAAGTAAAGGGATTGAATCCCCTTACTTGGGGTAGCCTAAAACAAAGATGATGTAAATGCTACTACGTAAGACATGTCTTATATTTATCTTTTACATTGTAACTGAACTAACGAATGCTTAGTGCTAAAGCTTATGCAGTAATTAAAAATGACTATTAAAGATATATCAATAAAAAAAAATAAAACAAAAATAAAAAAAGTCGTCTTCAACTTGCTTCATTTTTAACAAATATATAAGATGAGTAATGCTACAACCTCTTGCAATTTACAAAAAATAAACCACACAATGACATGACAATGATGTGTATGAGAGTGATTGGTTTAATGAGAGAGAAGAGAGAGAAACTTTAAGAAAATGCACCAACCAAGAAGTGACACCTCAGTAAAGAATATATAAATTGAAAGTCGGACACTATTACAATTGCTTGTTTAGGTTGTAATACATTCGTGCAGGAGGTCGCATGTTCGAATCTCAGGGTAGTCTTCTTCTTTAAACTTGTTTTGTGTTTACTTAAACCATGTGACTCTCTTTATGGTCAGTGTTTTTATAAATTTATAAAAAACTTTTTTTTCTTTTCTTTATTATATGTTTTAGAACGAGGATTTGCTTATCCTCGCTCTGTTGTTGGGCGCGGGCAGCGATCATTTCTGGAATCGGTGGGTGGTTATAAAGACTATTTATGTAATTTTTCGTTACACAAACAATTCATACATTTAACTTAGGGACTATTTACGTGATCACTAGTAACGACAAGGAAGACCTTTTTTAACTTTTATGTGGTTGTTTATGCAACACAAGTAAACTGAAGAGACAATTATGTAATTTTTCGTCACACCAACAATCTCTAGATTTAACTTAAGGAGTATTTATGTAATCTCATGTAATCGACAAACACCTCTTTTGCAATTTTTTTAGACATTCTGCATTGCAAGTAAACTGAATGAGCTATTTTTGTCATTTTCGCAATTGTTATTGTCCAGTGAACAGTCATGAAAATTGTATATATTTAAAGTAAAGTTTTGTATACTAACCAGAGAAATGAGAACATGACGGCATACATATTTAATCAATATCCTTAAGTAATTGTTAAAGGGTCTCTACATATTTTTTTTATAAATTGTTTAAGCAATTTTTAAAGGTTCTCTACGTATTTGTTTATAAATTGTTTGAATATATTATAGTGTTATAGTTATGATATAATTTAAGGGGTTAGTTGTAGTTTAGCTCAAATTTAAGGAAGTTAGTATTGTATTAGAAAATTTTCTAACCTCATCAACTGTAGATTTCTTGTTCATTAAGGATAAGGTTTCTTATTTTCTAGCTCTCATTTAATAGACGTTTGAGTGAAAATGTCTCATGTGTGTGTTGGTTCCACTCGACATTAAGGGATCGTAACCCTTTGTCGAGTTCTTGTTGGAATTGTTCTTAATTGGTTCCGCTCTAGATAACTAGATTGTTGTTTATACACAACAATTGGTATTAAAGCCTTGTTCGAGAAGAACAAATCACACAGCGTTATGATATCCGAAACAAGAAAAACTATTGAACCGACTTTGATTCGTTAGTTACTGCACAATCATGGGAAAATTGACGTTATGGGTTTGTTAACTATTGGATTTCTACTAAATTCGAATAGTAGGTTAAAAAGAAATAGATCTAGTATCTCACTGGAGGGAGATTGTATATGATGTTCCAGGAAGGAGATATATCTTGTCCAAGTTTCTGATCTAGTTGTTGTGTTCATTGTCGTTTTCGGTTATTGTTTGGTTATTGTTGTGCAGATCACAAGGTTCAATGTTTCTAGGTTTACGAGTCAGGATTACTTAGGCAACAAAGTTCTTGAATTTATCTTGCAATGAGGTGGATCTATTCTCGAAAGTTTGTAGGAAATCATTTTTTTTGTCATAAGGTTTTTAGAGTTTCGGTTTTGAGCTTCAAAGGTGACAAGGTTTTGCAAGAGTTTCGACTTCAAGATTTCAGAATAAAGAAGATTACTTGGTGGTGAAGTATGTTCAAGATTTTTTGATTAGGTTTATTCTATCATTAAGGGTTTTGTCGACTAGTTTTTTAATTGGGTTTCAAGTTCCAGGCTTGCTAGGGTTTAATCGACAAAAGATTTACTTCAAAGCGTTTTTATGGGTAACTATCGGGTTAGTCAATTTCTTTTTAAGGTTTCTACAAGGGTTGAGTCGATTGAAGAGTGAAGAAAAATAATACTTTAAAGGGTTGCACACACGATACTTGTTAGTCAATTTTGGGTGAGCTTTTTTACTAGGTTCAATCGATTTTACAAGGGTTTATACTATGTAAATGATTAAGTTTGACATTGTCATATTTGGGGACACGATTTACTTTGATAATAGTCGATATACGAATACTTTCAAAGGTTCTTGTGTAGGTACAAGTTCAACACAAACATTGCATGATGTTGAGTTTGAGGTGGAACCACAGGAAGATTGTGGATTCAAGGTGGAACCTCTTGGGATTTGCGACCTGGGTGATGGTTCACAGGTTATTCAAACTCAATAATTAATCACCGATCAGTTTGAACACAATAGGAAGCAATGGTTAGTACGAGAACAAATTAGGTACAAAGGTGAAAGTAATACGGCTGCTTTAGGAGTTGTTGCAGTGATAGAAGAAGATGCACAAGAGTTATTGACTTTCAGGGATGAAAATTCTTATGCGGCAATTTCCAAGTCGATGGTTGTACTTAAAAAAGATATTGATACTCAATTTGGTATGTGTATACTCAGCAACGGTTTAAGACAAAGCAGTGATGATGACAACAAATATTACTAGAAGTATGCACCATGTATGTTCACTTATCTATTCCTCGATATAGATGATATGAGGTATACTCACAAAAGAAAGGCTATGATCTGGGTTACCAAGGGTTTGCCAGATGAAGCAAAGGTGATTATACTTGGTATGAAGATCTTTAGGGATCAGAGTGGGAATACGTTGAAGGTGTCTCGATTCAGGATTTCCAACAGGATGTTGGTTTTGATATTGTTGGGGGAACACTCTACGCTGTCGTTAGAGGGCAGTCTTTCAAGGAAGCCTAGAGTAAGGGGTCATATATATATGCAGTTGGAAGCCAAGAGTATCATGGGGCCTACACGAGAACTGACATAGCATCTGCAGATGTAGGTATGTTGGATGGTTTAGATCGTGCATTAAAGATAAACGTAAAGTTTTTGTGGATTTTGACTACTCCGTGGGTAGATCAATCACTGTCATGGATAAACCAATCACATGGTACCATTTTATGATACAGGAATGTGCGATGAGCTAGGAAGCTATATTGCAGCACATGATGGCTTTGTTAACAACTAAAGCACAATATACGACACTTACTGGAGAATTGAAGGAGGATATATGGCTAAAGGAACACTCTACAGAGTCAAGATATGAGCTACGATTGGTAGCGGGTATTGCTATTAGTTCCTTAACAAAAGTGGTCCCAGGTCCGAGGTTCCAACACTGGTTGAAGTTGTTGCTTATGAGAGAAGGCTAACTATTACCAGTAAGGTGGAAATTGTTAGAATATTAGTGTGTAATAGTTATGATATAAATTTAGGGGGATAGGTTGCAGTTTAGATCAAATATAAGGACGTTAGTTTTGTATTATGAAATATCCTAACCTCCTCAATTGGGTTCCTTGTTCACCAAGGATAAGGTTACCCCATCTTAATTCTCTATAAATAGAGATGAGGGGGTGAGGTTATGTGTACCTTCTTTTCAAACTCACGATTAATAAACGTTTTAGTGTAAATATTTTGTGAATGTGTGTTGGCGTCACTCGACATTAAGGAAGCATAACCCTTTATCAAGTTCTTGTTAGAGTTGTTCTTAATTTGTAGTTCCACTCTAGAAACCAGTTTATTAGATTTCTTCTAACATGTATATATATTGAAAAAGAAACTACGTTACCTCTTCGGCGCAAAGCGAAGAGTATTACTCCTCGCTTGAACAACAGTAATGCCATGTGTAGTAAGCATTTCTGGATTTCGTTTCACAATCATATTTAATTCTTAGTAGCACAAATTTTTATTTTAAATAATGTAACTATATGTTAAACTAAAAAGATGCCAAAAAAGAAAAAAAAACATAAAGGAATTTTAGATTAGTAAAGTACTTTACAGCAATTCCTACGATAAATTTTGGCTTCTAAAATATATTGTGTTTTTAATGATTGTGAAAGATATGTCTGTTATACAATTTAAGCATGTTTCTATGATGATGGTCTGGCCATTTTCACTAGCATTCTTTCTTACCATCTCCTCACCTACTTTAGGCTAAGTGTAACAAGGGGTGACGAATTGGTCGGTCGGCCACCAGCGACGTGTCCCTCTTATTATTGTCGATCTCCGGCAGCGTGTTACACACTTTGAAACACATTTTTTTCTTATACATTCTACACATTTTATCTAAAAGAAATGTCTTCCGATCTATTGTTTTTTACATTCTCGGATGGTGAAGATGAAGCTAGTAGCGACGTATAATTTTTTGCGAAGGCCATTACTACAGTTATTCAAGCTTCATCTTCTTCAAACCCAAAAATCCCACGAAACCCGGTAGAAAGAGATCGTTATGGTGCTCATGATTGCCTAGTGACGGCTTACTTTTCTGAGAACTCAATATATGACGTAGATACATTTCGTAAGCGGTTCTGACCGAGCCGAATGCTATTCACACATATTGTTCGAGAAATGACATATTATTGTCCGTATGTTCAACAAACTAGTGATCGTTCGAGAAGAGTTGGCATTTCCTCATTGATGTTGTGTGCCTCCACAATTCGTCAATTGGCATACGACACCGTTCTTGATGCTCTAGACGAATAACTGCAAATGGGTGCGAAATCATCTCGTGATTCTCTAGAAGCTTTCTGTAAGGCTATTATAGAATTATATGGAGACGAATTTTTGTGGCATATACTAATATAAAAAAACTCTATGATTTTCACGAGCAGAAACATGGGTTTCCTGAGATGATAGGAAACATTGTTGTACGGATTGGTCGTTGGGTAATTGCGCAAATGCATTGCGTACTCAATAATGTAGAGTGATCATGGGTCAGATCCATTCATTTTATTAGAAGCAGTTGCCTCTCAAGACTTACGGATTTGGCATGTGTTCTTTGGTATCTCCGGGGCCAACGACGACGTGAACGTTATACAACAATCACCTCTTTTCAAAGATCTCAAATTCGGGAAAGCACCGGATGCTCCATTTGTGGCTAACGACATGACTTATAAAAGAAGATATTATCGTATTGGCAGGATATATTCGGAAAGGTTTCTTCTTATGAAGTTTATTTCACAGCCGGGGTCGAATCATACAAAGCGAAAAGGTATAGAAACGCACACGAAGCAAGAAGGAAAGACGTGCAATGAACGTTTGGCACCCTAAAAAGAAAGTGTGTTGTAGTAAAATATCCCGAACGGCCGATGATGCTAAGCAAAATAACGGATATGATGTACAAATGCATCATCTTACATAATATGATTATAAAAGATAAAGGGATGGCAATCTCTCCTGACTTTTATCCAGAAGAGCAACATCGTAATTATGATTTCGTACGAACGTATGAAGAAACGTTATTAGCTGTTAAAGAGATACACAACCAAACAACCCATTTAAGCATTAAAGCCGATTTAGTGAAACACATTTGACATCGAACAAATACACACTAATTTGTCATTTTATTTGAATTTTTATTGTAATGTCTTTAACTTTATTTGAATTATTCTATAATGTTTTTTATTAATAAGAAAATTTTAATTTTATTGTTAAACAAATTGAAAATATATATATATATATATATATATATATATATATATATATATATATATATATATTTTAAGAAAATAGATATGCCGGTCTCCTTATTACACTACATTGGTCATGAAATAGTCTAAAAGAGAGAAAGTTGAAGTGGCAGCGGAGATGTTGGCCTCCTAAGGAGTCCTTATTACACTTAAACACAAACATATCACACACAAAGAAGTCTTTGATTTGGGATAGTATTGTTTCTTAATCTTTCTTATGGATTTCATCTAGAAATCCTAAGACTGCTATTAGTTGGATAGGTTGGGTGAGAAATCCTCTTCTTTTTTTAGCCTCTTTGTAATGTGTTTCTAGCTTTTGCTAGTTTTAATAAAAAGCCGCAGTTCAAAAAAAATATCACACGCAATCCTTGCATCATGCTACCGGATGGTGCTATTTTGGTGAGTGTTGTGGTAAACTACTCGTGGTGGTGGTGCCACATAGATAAACAACTCGTGCTCTTGTCTATCAATTGAGTATATAATCATGCGCCAAAAGATGTTTGTGAATCTGTGATAAACAATATGTAATCTCAATACATGGAATTAAGCATACCTAATGAACGTTAGTCTAGACATAGTTAGCAAAATCTAATAAAGAATGAGCTAGAAGACGCAATTACTTTATACAAATTATGCTAAAAAAAAGATTTCACTCTATAAAGTTAGAACAATCTCTTATTGTACGTATTACTAGATTTCACTCAAGATAAAACTGTAGTGGATCTTGAATGAAAGGTATCTATCTTGGTGGAAAATGAATTGCCAACTAATACTATATTACTATTAACAAACAAGAGGTTCAGTAAGTGGTGATCCATTATTGGTTATCTAGCAAAGTATTGACCAAATGAATGGGTTGAGGTTGTAGTCAAAACTTTGATCAAGTTTCCAACGAACATGGAAACACAAATGGAGAAACCATTTTATTTACAATCATATATTATTATGTTAATTAGGCCCCTTTATATCATATATAATAATGCGACATAATATAAGAAACTATTTTATTTTAAAGCCTTTTCTTTCTGATACATATGATATGTAAGATCAAAAAAATAATCTTAAATAGTATTTAGTAAAACGATTCATCATTTAAATCTATATATCTATACTCTATATAAAAAAAATCAAAAAGTAAAAAGTGAAAACTTAAAACTAATTTAGGAAACTAATTTGTTAAACTAATTTATTCTTTTACTTAAATGTGTATCTCATTTCTTGAATATTGAAATTAGCTAGTAAGATTTGTTCTTTTACTTAAAATCATTATATATTACAATATTTTTACATTGTATGAATAAATGTTATATGAAATACCTAACCAAAATATCACAATCATAATTATGTGTTGGAATAAAATTCCGTTGCTATGTACGGGTACTCGTCTGGTATTTAAAAGGTTATTGCAAGATATATGATAAACATATATAATTTGAGAAAAACAATTGTTAATACAAATAAACAATAAAAACGTTTATTTATATCTTACGATCTTCTTATCTTTTGTCGATAACAATCATAAAATTATTTTAACGAAATAAATAAATACGTAAGTTTTTGATTCAATGGTTTACTAACTCATTTTACTAAACAAATAAACCATCAAACATGTTTAGTTAAATAGTTTACATAAAACCAAAACCATTTTTATAAAAACATTTATAAGTAATTTTTGTTACTTACACTTTTATAAAAATACATAGTTATAAACTAACTAAATAAACATACAAAGTAGCTTAGACTATCCATAACACATAACCCATAACCTAAAACCCATAACCCATGACCATGACCCATGACCCATGGCCCATGTGCATTACATTATGCATGATATCAAAATGGGCAAAATCCATGACCCAAACTCTATGACCCATGTCCCATGATCTAAAATCCATAACCCATAGCCCAAAGTATGCTTTGCATCATGCATGACATCATATTGGTACCCATGACCATCCATAACCCATAGCCCAAAATCCAGAATTGTAACCAAAATCCGGACTGGACTGACCCACGTGCCAGATCCCTAGGTTTACACGGGCCAGATCCCTCTGGATAAGGATCTAGCGGATCCGGCTGATCATAGGACGGTTTACCTATAAATAGTTAGCCATTTCCTCATTTCTTTTAACCACTTAACACACATATTCTCTCTTTGTTATTGTCTCTCTAACCTTAGATCTTAGGATCTTCCATGTAGCTTTTTCTTTAGTGATTCTCTAAGTTCCTTTTAAAGGCGAGATCACGATCATTTGCATAGAAGACTTGCAAGCTCGAAAACATGGTTTGCTAGGCTTCGTCATTATCACAAGATCACATCAGTGCTTCTTGTAGTTGATTCTTCCTAAGTATGTTATAGGTGTGTTGTGATATGTTGGTGTAGTTGGGTTGTTGTTCCTCCATTATAAAAGAACTCGGTATTTAGCTTTGTATCGCTAAAGTATAAGCGACGTAGGTGTGGTTCTACCTTATGGAAGAACTCGGTATCTAGCCTTGTACCAGATCAAGTGTAGGCAACGTAGGTTTGGTTCTACCTTGTGGAAGAACCCGGTATTTAGCTTTGTACCGGATAAATTGTAATACGTTGTGAAGGATTCTTTGCCAAGATAAGGAGCTTATGGTGTGTAGTGTTTACGAACTCTCGGGTTGGGTACTCGGGGAGTGGAGTAGGGCAAGGAAGGTGACCTTGTAGCCAAACCACTATAAATACTTGTGTTATGGTTGCGTCTTTCTTTCTCTTTCTCATAGTATTGTTTTTTCACATCTAACTATCAATATCCACACACATCAAAATAGATTGACATATGTCGATCTAAAAGTTTTTAAAACGAATTTTTAATAAGTAAAACTATTCACCCCCCCCCCCCTTCTAGTTTTCTACAACAATTATAAGTTTGATAATATGCTTGATCGAAACTCTCTTTGTTGTTAGTCTTTTTAAAGTGAAAATGCATTTGATTTGACTAAACATCTGTTATAATGATTGGTTTCAGAGCTATGATTGAGCACGGATTTGATGAAGCATGCATATGTGTATATGACCAGGGACGGAACGGGTTGTTCCCTGGGGTTACCAGGAACCCCATGGATTCATTCGATGTAGTGTGAATTTTTGAAAAAAACACCAAAATTTTCTAAATGCAACTTAAATGCACCCGGTCCATCGAATGTGTTTCTAGTACAAAATTGTTTATGAACCCGGTCGTATTTGGTGCTGGTTACATCCCTATATATGACGATACATTGTTAATGACCCATGTACAATGGTTACTCAAACTTGATTCATTTATAATCTTGCACCGAAAGCCCTTATAACTTGTCTCACTTACACACACCGTATCATGTTAATAGAAATGAGGGTAAGGAAAAAATGTGATCTGGGCATCGAAAAACTAACTTGATTTTAGGTCACATACTCGCATGTGTGCTAGGGAATTTGAATTGAATATTGATCATATCTAGCAAGATATCAAATCCCAATCCTTCTTGAAGACTTGAGAAAAATATGCATGTCAAAACAAATCTAAATATTGTCCTCTGATCGGAATTTATTTTCTTCATACTGTTTCAAAAAAAAAGTAACCTTTGTTGGTGATTCTAGCGTCATCGACAATTTTAGGTCATTGCGATTTGCTTTAGATCAACTGGGTTTCATACCATGGTTGGATGCGAGTTAGGGATATCTGAAGTGCATACTCGTTTGAGCTAATATGTTTCCATCACGACGAAGACACAGGGGTCAAGGGAGTCGCGCCCCCTTGGAGGGTCAAGGGGCAACGCCCCTTGTTGGGGACCCGCTTCAAATATCTTACCCGTTTTTCCCTTCTTTTCCCAACCAATGTGACTGTTGGATAGCAGTTGTGACTTTTTAACTAACTTTAACTGAATTAACTGTCAAATAGAATCTGTTTATTAACAGATTCATGGTCTCATTCTAACATACGAAAAACACACAATACCTCTTTGTTACGCTTTGTTCTCTTATGCCAAGAAAGAAAATTTTCTTCTTAAATTATTCCAATAAGGATTTCTTGATACTCAGGCATCAATAAGGTCGAAATACTTTATACGGAAAGTGACCTTACATGATTCAAGCATGATATCAAAGTTTACCTTCACAACCTAACCCAATATTCTCTTTACCCCTATGCTAGATATGTTGGAGGATGATACATTTGAAGCAATCAGACGCATACCAAAGTGGGAGAATGACGACTACATCTGCAAAGTACATATACTAAACAGTATGTCTGATCCCCTTTTTGATATTTATCAGAACTTGGAATCTCCAAAGGAGTTGTGGGATACTCTTGAATCCAAGCACATGGAAGAGGGTGCTTCTAGTAAGGAGTTCCTTGTAAGTAATTTTAACAATTACAAAATGGTTGACTCAAGGCCTGTCATGGAACAGTTCAACGAACTCCTTAGAACCCTTGGACAATATACACAACACAATCTGAAAATAGATGAATAAATATATGTTTCAAGTGTGATAAATAAGTTGCCTCCTTCCTGGAAAGATTTCAAACACAGTTTGAAACATGGTAAAGACAGTTTGAAACACATTTTGAAACTTGGTAGTCACTTGTGCATAGAGGAATCTCCAAGGGCGTAGGAAAACCAAAAATCGTAAAAAAACCGCAAAATCCACACCGCAAAAACCGATCCATTACAAAAACAGATGGCGCGGCTCTTGAAAATAGAAAAATCGCATTTTGCGGTGCGGGTTGGGTTTTTACCGAAAAATCGCACCAAAATAACCGCACCGCACCACTCAGTCATATTCAAATATTTTTTTAAATAACACACTATAATTTATAAATTTTTTTAAGATAAAATACTTTTGTTTATACTTTTATAATTAATTATTCCAAGCACATTTTTTTAACAGTATTCCAAACACATTTTAATGGTTAATTATTGTACGAGTTCTTAGGTAATATAACTTTAGTTTTCTTTCAATTTATCATCGAAATTTATACAATTCTTCATCTCATACGACTTTTACTATTGTATATAGATTTATAATTTCATACTAATACACAACATTTTGTATATATGTTTCAGCCCATTATGTAATCTTATAATCTATTTATTCTATAATAAATACATACCAAATATTATAATTTAAAAAAAATTAAAAAATAAAAGTAAAAAACTTTGACAAAAAAAAGGGCAAAAACCCGCGAAACCAAAACCGCGCGGATATGGATTCTCATTTTTTTAAAACCGCAACTGCGGGTGCGGGTTGGTTTTTACTAAAAACCGAACCAACCTGCAGCATGCTCACCCCTAGTTAATATAATGGAGGAGGGTGAAAAGAATAAAAACAAAAAGGAAAGAAACGTGGTTTCAAGGATAACAATGGTGGTTCCGGTTCCAACAAGAAGCCTAAATTGGCATGTGGGAAGTGTGGCAAAGCTGGTCAATTTAAGAGGGATTGTCGTAGTGGTAACAAGAAGGATGACACACGCACTAGTGGTTCAGGCAAGGGGTCCAAGGACCATTCCTAAGACCAAGGTCAAAATTTAGTCCATGGTTGGAACAGATTTATTAAATATTTTGTTTCACTAAATTCTGAAGCGTTTTATGTGCAGGTTGATGCAATTGCATGGTGGATTCTGGTGCCACAACTTATGTTTGTAAAGATCGTTCCTGGTTTAAGACAGATCAATCGGTGGAAGACGGATATGTACTTTACATAGGTGATGATCATTTCGCTCCTGATGATGGTAAACGAAGTGTGGTGTTGGAATTATGTTCTGGAAAATCTATTACTTTGTTTAATGTGTTGTATGTACCCAAACTTAGTACGAATTTAATGTATGTTCTTGTATTTAATAAGTGTGGATACAAGAAAGTGTATGAATCCGATAAGTATATCTTACCGAATATGGTGTATTTGTACGATTTGGTTATTATAACAAATGAATATTTATGTTAAATTTGAATAAAGTTCTTGATGATTCTAGCTCTGTTTATATGTCTTCTTCTAATGTTGTTAAATTCTCATTATGGCATGCTCGTTTAGGACACGTGCACTATAAAAAATGCTTGAAATGTCTAAAAATGATTTAATTCCCGCTATTGATTTAAATACATGTAATACTTGCATGTTAACAAAAATCACTAGACAACCATTTAAAAGTATAACAAGGAAATCTGTAATACTTGAATTAATACATAGTAATTTATGTTATTTTCATGCAACTCCATCTTTAGGCAATAAAAGTATGTTATTACTTTTATAGATAATGCCTCTAGGTTTTGCTATGTTTACTTGCTACATGAAAAAGATGAAGCCTTGGATAAATTTATAATTTATAAAACAGAAGTTAAATAACAACAAAACGACTTGATTAAAACCTTACGCACGGATAGAGGTGGTGAATATTATGTCATGTATTTTTTTTTCAATCCGTAGGAATCATTCATGAAACTACGACTCCATATACACCACAACAAAATTGTGTGGCTAAAAGGAAAAATACGGCTCTTAAAGAAACGGTTAATGCCTTACGAGCCCCGGCCCTTGTTCTTCCCTTGTCAACGCCAAATATTCCTCAAGAGTGAGGTCATCAATGTTAACAACTTCCATGGTACCTGAAACTTGAAAAGAGATCGTGAGAAAACAAGATTTAAAAATAAACGAAAAATGAAAGACTTAACAAAAGTCCTAATATAACTCCCCGGCAGCGGCGCCAAAAACTTGATGCAGGTTTTACTGACCAGGTTTTAATATTTATAAGTGTCTCGTTTACCTATGGTCTACCTTATGCACTAACGAGCAGTTTACCCGATCGTGTGTAGTGTAGTAATCGGTAAAACCGAGGTCATCCCAAGAGCTATGTGAGCGGATTCTAATTCAGTCTAGGTGTCACTGGTTTTAATTGATTTTTAGGTTGAAATGATTAATAAACTAATAAAGCAAGAAATGACAGAAAGCAAATAAAAGCAAAGGTTGTGATCAATATAGGAGAAGTGTGATAACCTAGTTACTCATCCTATCAAGTTACGTTCACGTCTAATTACTTCCAATTGCTTCAAGTGGGGGTTTAGGTCGCTAGGACAACATTTGGTCAGTTCGTCCTAGCCTATCAGCAAAGGTTTCCACCAGAGATCAAACTACTACCCTTGAAAATCAGTTCCGCTACATGCAAGATTCATAACAATGAGTGCCCGGGCGCTAGCATCTTAGACACTCATCCCTAACTTCTTAAGTTCATCCAAACGGCAGGTGATCATTTGTTCAGTTCGCACAAGCGAAGAAGGGTCGTCAGTTGGTCAATTCTTACCCTTCCCACTCAGTCTACCTACTTAGGGTCAGTTGGTCAATTCTCCTAAGCAACTAGACATTACCACCATTCAAAACTACCGAAACAAGGGTAGCTACCAATAAACTATGTATGCATACACTAGAAACAATTATACTGAAGCAATATAAACATGAACATAACAATTAAGGAATCATAACTAGGCTAGCACCAGAGGTGCTTAGCCGATCATATTAAATGAAACAATCAATTCAATGTTTGACCTAATGAAATACATGAATCGAAAGTAAAAAGAAAGATAATTGCTAATGCTTATCGTTAGGGAGTGATTTCTCCCTTAGAGATGGCTCCGTATGCTCCTCAAGATCTGCCTTCAGTCCCCTACTCACGTTCTCTGCTTTTTGGTGTGGAGTGAATGATGTGAAATGCAGAATTTAGGGCTGGTATTTATAGGCGAGATCTAGTTACGGCATAACTTAAGTTGAGAGTTACGCTGTAACCTATATAAATCCGTAATAATGCTCTAGTTATAGCTGGTTACGGCGTACCACATGGAATGAGTTACGCCGTATCTTCAATACATGTTACAATATCATGATTATGCCGTAATCGTTGGAAGGAGTTACGACGTAGCTTGCAGCGGCGTGGAACATCATTTGACCTAATTGGTTACGGCGTAATTCTAAGATGGAGTTACGCCGTAATCTTCTGTTGAGCTGGCCTTCTGAGTCACACATTAGTTATGGCGTAATGTGAGAGTGGAGTTACGCCGTAACTTCATCACAGTGGGCATACTATCATTATTCTCTTGTAAAATCTCCAAATCCGCGTCTCTTTAGCTCCAATGCTCGTAATTTACCTAAAAGTGAAATATAGAGGAAAACAAGCGTAAATCCATATAAATGATATAATATACGAGCATTATCGGAGGTAATTGACACTTAATATTCAGGACTATTTGATGTTATTAAATATCCCCCCACTTGAACTCTACTTGTCCTCAAGTAGACCTTATTAGATAAATTTCTAAAAAGATATCTCCCATTAATTGGAAAATATAAGTTTAAAAATCCCTGATGCTAGAATAAAACAAAGCCGAACACCTCACAAAATGGGAACAAAACACTCAAATATCTGAACTATTCTAAGTGTCAATTTCGGGGTGATCACTCAAAGCACAGTCATAGCATGTATTATATCAAAAGCTTGGCGGTTACACAAATCTTCACCACTAGAGTTAAGGACTAAACAATTCTCGAAGGCAATATGGGTAGACACGATAAAGGTTAAGGGTGAATCGTCATTACTAACATGTCATGGCGAAGTGGACAAAATCAATGATACATGACCAAATCCATGGCCAAGACACCAAAGATTGCTCGCTTCATCACCTAGACACGTTTCACGACTAAAAGGGTAGGATAAGACATGGGATATGTTAGGATTCAGAAAATCCATAGTGAAGAGTCGGTCACCCCAACTATTATCTAGCATAAGTTAGCTCGTAGACATATCGTTATTTATATGTTTATTAGTGTAGTTTAGTTTAGAGTAACACCGTGGAGGAAGGACGGGTCTTTACCCACTGTATGCCTGATCCACAGTCCGACAGGAGGACGTATTTGCTGTAACTATAAATACCCCTTCCATCCTTGGAAGGGGTGGCACTCTTAATCTAACCTTATCTTTTTGTTTATCTCTCTAGAAACACCCTCTCCTCTCTTCATCTCTCTAAAACTATGGCTTTCTTGTATCATCACCATCCAAGGCCACCCGAATCATCATAACACAATACATGTAAGATCCTACAAATGGTACCAGAGCCAAGGTTAGTGTGTTGTGTTGATTTGTGTGGTTTTTCGTGTTATGTTTTGAAGCTGTTTTTTTACCCATGTTTTTCGGATCTGAAAATTTTTGTGTTTTTGATACTTGTTTTTAACTGGTTTGTGTATTTTATGTGGTCGGAATATCTTTTATTGGCCGGAATATTTGTGTTTTCCGATTACTTTGGGTAAACAGTTTTTTACATGTTTTTGTATCCTTTTTTCTTTGGTCAAAATATGTCTTGGCCCCTTCAAAGTTTAAAGTTTATATCTGTTTTGTGTCTATTTTGGTCCAAACAACATATATCATCCTTTTTAGACATATTTTGGTTACCAATAATATCTGTGAAAACAAGTGGTCTTATGCTCAGTTTCTATGGTCAAAATGGGTCTAAAAGGAGGTTTCTTTATGGTATTTTTCTGGGTTTGTGTGAAGATGAACGGAAAAAGTGGTCGGAAAACTCATCGGAAAAAGTCAATGAGGGTCAAAACCCTAATCTTACGCCTAAGGAGCATCTTCAGTGATATATACGCATAACTGTGAAGTTATGCGTAAGGAATGGTTACGCGTAAAAGTCAATGGGTCAAAACCCTATTCTTACGCATAAGGAGCATCTACAGAGTTATTTACGTATAGCTGTGAAGTTATGCGTAAGGAAAAGCTTACGAGTAAACTGACTTTACGCCTAAGCAAGGTTACGCGTAAAAATCTTACGCATATGCCTTGACTTACGCATAACTCCAGGTTACGCATAAGAAATGAGTGTTACGCGTAGTTTTACGCATAAGGGTGATAAAAGAGTTACGCGTAAAAATGACCATTGACCACAAGAGCTTAGACCACGAGAGCTTAGACCACGAATACCAAATACCATTTACAACACAACCTCAGGTTACATATCCATCATCAGTCCGAAACTACCACAACTAACTTAACCTAATCTAGACTCAACCCATACCCTCACAACACTCCATCAACTCTCAACAATCTACCAAGACTCAAAACAAAACTACTAATTGATCTCAGTTTAGCTTTTTCATGATTCTCAATAATAAATCAGGACTCAAAGGTCCATAAACACGAAAAATAGATCATCATCGATCTACTTTTGAAGCTTCCCTTCATTAATTATCCTAAACATAAGGAAAGAATCATAACTATTACGTTAGATTCTTATCCTTGGTTCGTTTAAGACGAGAAAACACATGCAATTAAACCTACCCGAGACCATATCCTAATGATCTTGAAGCCTTTAACATGACCTCTCGATTCGTCTTGATACGTATTTGGGTGAAACAATATCGTTATAGGATGGGTAGTAATTAGGTTTGTGAGTTTAATATTACAAGGGATGATGTGAATTGAGATGAGATTGATCTGAGATGTGAATTGTCTGCTGAGAGATGTGAAAATGGGGGCGCAGGTTTTTGAGAAGTGTTTTAGGGTTTGGCTAAGATAACAAATGAGTTTAGGGTTAAATGGTGCGTTTTTTATATCCGGTTATGCAATGAGGATTGGATCGGGCCACCAGCTTCTTTTGAGTTTCGGCTTTTAGAATTATACGTGGGCTTTGAGTTTAAGACGTGCACTGGGCTGGTGGTAACATATATTTCGTTGTGCTGATGGTCTCAAACACATGTATAACTTCAAAAATTGTCATCCGAATTTCTTTTGTGTTTACAAAAAATTTGGATACACTGTTTGATATATTGCCTAAGAGTGGTATTTTGGTATGGTAAGTTTTCACGGAAGGATACAAATTCACGGCTTGAGCGAAAAAGTGGAAAATGACTACGAGGTTTGTCTACGGCTTTATTGAAGTGACGTTATCTCCATATGTGGTCATTACTATTAGCCGTTGAACCGCTGCATGTTCCCCTAAAACAGATATTCACCGAAACCAAAGTTGTCTTAACACATTCAAGCTGACATTGCTTACGGTTTTGTCTTGATTTTGTAAAATCCCGCGAAAGAAATTATTTCTCGGTTTAAATCATAGACTTGTAAAATCCCGTAACAATGGAAACATCCTGGTAAAAGTAATGAGCATTTCCGGTTCTATCTTGCGGTTTATTCTTGGTTTTATAAAATCCCGCGAAAGATACTATTTCTCGGTTTAAACCATAGAACTGTAAAATCCCGTATTGATGGACCATCCTGGAGAAAGGAAGGTGTATTTCTGGATCTTATCTGATGCTGGTACTACGGTTTCTACTTCGAAGAAGGGATAAAAGGGTGTACTTCATGAATTGGATGTGTGTTTGGATATTCGTCATGGAAGTTTGTTTATTACATGGTTTTACGGGGTTATGTGCTTCTTACCATGGTCGGGATGAAACCATTATCATAGTTCACTTAAAACGTCAAAGGAGGCTAGATTTGAACTTTTAACTAGAAGATGTGACAACGGTGTTAATTCAGTATTATTTATTTGAGGTTGAAGTGAAATATCACGGGCGAGTGTACTTAGTATCTGAAGGTATCGGGGATGGTTGGATGAAGATTCTTCGAGATCCTTGTTCGAGCTTATTTTCAAAAACAAAGACATGGAAATCTAGTTATTGTTGGGTGTCTTTTACCTTTTCTTTTACTACTTGGGGGGAATTGGGCTCATACCACTACAAAATAACTATCACTTTAAGGAGTTACGTTGTAGTGCTCAGTGTCACATTCAATTTTGGATTTTCAAGAGGTAATGTACGTCTTATACTTGATGGTTGGTTGGTTGAAGAGTATAGAGTACATAGAGAGTACTTAGAGATGCTAATGGAAATCGGCACCGCTCTTTGTTACATATGTGCAAGTTTAAGTCACAAGTTCGGGGTAGTTTACTTCAAGGTCGAATTCATCATATTGGGTTTTCTCCATCAGCTGTCACGACAAAGAGCCTACTGAATGATAATGGGATTGATTACAAGTTTTGCCTAAGAGAGTTGAAAAGAGAGAGATTATGACGTTTGAACACAACAGTTCAGGCCTCGTTCTCAAAAGAAAAGAAAAGTGTACGTGTCAGTGCGCTTTATCTTCTGAAGAAGAGAAATCTTCTAATTAATGACCATTCTCTTCAACATGCTTCATGCTTTTTCCATGTGCTTCAGTCATCGAGTGAACCGGGCTACAGTTGATTGTTTTCTTATTCCAGTTGCTCAACTATAATGACGATGGCGACATCATGTGCTAATTTTGCGGGGGAGAAGTGTGAATAGACTACATTTGTTAAAGATATTCACTTGTTTAATCAAGAATGGCATCTCCGTATGCAATTCTTGAGGGGGAGAAGAAGTATGATAATTCTGCATGGTTGATCGATATCTGAGAATATATGGTCATATGGCTCCAAACTCATGTAAGAACCGAGCTTCTTCTTATCGGGTCATCTTCACATGGAGTTTCTTCTAAGAGCCGTTGGTTGACATCTTCTCACGGACTGATGAGTTTATCGACAAAGTGCTTCCGGTTAATGCTTCACGTGCACATCAACATGATGATTCCGAACAACCATCTGTTCTTGTTTGATGTGATTGTTTGCTTGGTGTTACCATTTCGTGTGTTCGCTGCGGGCTGATTGCTGATTTCCTTGATGAACATCTTTCTGTTCTTGTTTGATTGGGGGGGATCTTAATTAAGGGGATTTTCAAGATGTAAGTTAATTGGGATGCTTTTTGGTGATGTTCTTGTGTTTTGGTGAGTCGAAGATGTTAACTATCTAATCCCCAACTGGACAATCTTGAAGAAGGTCGAGTCTACAGTCTATTCTACATTTTCTGCTACATGTTAGAAGACTAAAGACGAGTTGCATTTAACGATCTAAAGACTTCTTCTTAATCTGGGCTGTTATCAAACAGATTGTCGGTTTACGGGAGAGCACTAATTGGGGGAGAGTGAAAAGTCAGATTTAATCCCCAATTAGACTTGCTCACATTCTGCAGCAAGTTGATTCTCACAGATACATATGAGCTAATGATGTTCTTCTCAAATGATTTCTAGTACACGGGCTTACAATGAGTTGCTGATTCTGAAGTATCAAAACCAGCAAGGGGAAGGAGACACATACCTAAACGCGAGTAAACTTGATAAACTTAATACTTCTAAGTAATTGAAGATATCCCGGGAAGAAAAATGTTACTACCGCAGAGAAACTCAAGGTTTGACTCATGGCGAGTAAACTTGATGAACTTAACTCTTCTAAGTGATTGAAGATATCCCGGGAAAACAAATGTCATGACCGCAGAGAAACTCAAGGTTTTACTCATCAAGGCATTTAGTGTTCTTATTCCAACTATGTGGGGGAAGTGATGGAAGAGTTAGTTTCTGAAGATGAAAGAGGTAGACAAGTGTGTGATGATTTTGATGTTATCACAATCATCAGGGGAGAGAGATTGTGTACATTGGGGATGCTCAGCTGTTTCACTTGAGTGCTTAATCAGTGATTCAGAGATATAATCACTTATTTCGGAGTTGAAATCCGCAGAGATAGTCCTCCGCAGAGATAATCAGTGATTCGGCATGCTTCTTCAATGTTATCGGTTATTCTCTCTTTGGGCATTCGGGTACTTTGGGTTCTTGAGCTTCATACACTTTCTTCAGGGGGAGAGAAAAGTATACATCGGGGTTATTCTTTAGCTATTGGACTTAATCTGCTACTTCGATGGTATAAGTTTCTTTGTCTTCGGGTATGTGTATTCGGGTTCGTGAGCTCTAGTCTGAGAGACTGACTGCATCAATTCAACTACGTGGGGGAAGTGGTCTCTTGACACCTTTTGGAATGGATTGCTTCAGACGTCAGTAGAAAAGAAATTTGAGAAGATTGTTTTATGTGTGAGATGATACGGTGCTGTTCTTCTTGTTGATGATATAACCTCGAACAAAGAATCACGGTGATTATTCTTAAAAGGAGCAGCAAGTTCGATGATAATGGTGTGCTTCTTTGTGCACCTGGCTAAGGGAAGCTTGAAAGAAAGATTTGAATCTGCTCAGCTAAAGGATTTTCGGTTTGGGGGGAAGCTGCCAAAGTCTCACTTTCAAGTGGCTCAATTTCTCTCTTCGATTCAAGAGTCTTGGAAGCTTTGGTAGTGAATGTTTAAGAGATGATGACTTCTATATTCTACAACGGGGCTGTTCGATATCCTTATCTTGGTACTCGTATCATCGTCTTCTTTAACTATATCATCTTCTCTATCTGTGTATATATTTTTTAAAAACAAAATACAAAAATATAAAACCAACAAAATCAAAATAGAAAAATATAAAACCGACAAAAAACCCATAAAAATTAGAAAATTTGAAAAATACCAAAAATATTGTTTTCTCAAGACATGTCTTCTGGTATCGATAACATCTACGGTCTTAGAAATGTCATTCAACAATGGCACGGGACCATAGATGAAGTTCGAGCAGGAGGTGTAAATATTCTTTTCCAAAACATGTCTCAAAATATAGCTTGCAGTTACTTCTGACTGTGACCCGTGCTTAAAACTATGGCTTGCTATTATTTCAGATAGCAACCCGCTTTTTAAAGAAAGGAAAGTGTTGCGCTAAACCAATTTTTAAATATTTCGTGCACTTATCCTAAAATCAAAATGAGGAAAGCATGTCGAAGGACTGCTATTCCGACACAAATGTTTTTCTTTCTAAAAATTCTTCAGAAAAATATTTGTTGTTTGTCAAAATGGCGGAAAATGAGTTGCTTGAAATACAATCAGTTTCAGAGTTTTCGCTAAAATTGAAAACTCAATCAATGACTTCAGCGCTTTTAAATTTTTAAGAAAATAAGTCATTGATTGAGGGGGAGAATGTTTTCAAATTTATATCATCTATCGGACTTATCTAACTATCCTAATATGCTTAATTATAAATGATGTTAACCTATGTTGAAGGACTAGGTGCCTAGGATAAGATTGTTAGGATTAGATGATTAGAGTTTGATAAACACATTATTCCCTTGCTTTTATGATATGATTGATATGTTGGATTGACTTTTATTAGTCGATTGTTGTTGGGTGATGTCGACCACCATATATCTGTATGTATGTTCACTAACGTATGCAGATATCATGGATATACGAATGTTCCCGATCCGGATCCCACAAATGAAGATGATTGGATGCCGAAAGGAAAGGGTAACTATTTCTTGGGTCGACAAATGAAGAAACGGAGCTTAATTGGACTTCCATGGAGAGTTGGCATAAATGCAACGTAAGAGGTCTCACTGCATCAGCAGATGGTTTTCTTCTAAGTGATTGAAGAAACGGAGCTTAATTTGACCTCAGTTGGCATTCAAAATGCAACGTAAGAAGAAGTCTCACTGCATCAGCAGATGGTTTTCTTCCAACCCTCAGCAACATCAACAAAAGCTTCTCAACCACCTAACGTATCTTTGTGCAGGGATACCATTTTTCTAAAAATTTGATTAAATTGTTTTGAAAATGGAAAATATTGTTTTTGAAAATAAATTGGACTAAATTTTGAAAATCACCGGACTTCATTTTTATCAAAATCTAAGTCACTCAATCAACGACTACGGTCATCGATTGAGGGGGAGAGTGATTTAAAATAAATTATTTTCATACAATATTTCTTCATAAAAGTCCGTTTTGTACAATAAAAATGTGGTGATCTAAAGATTTAATGTTATGTCATGGTATGATTTTCTTCAAAGGTCAAAGGTCTTTCAAAATGAAATTTTTTCTTTTCTTGTTTGATTGTGAAATTGTTTTATTTTACTTAAAGATCTCTTAAAACTATCATACCTGACACTAACAATCTTTAAATGTCTAAAATTGATCCTTATCAATCATTTTTCAAAATTAAATTTTGTTTAAATCAGGCACAAGTTCTCCCATGTTTTATAAACCTTATTAAATCACTTGGGATCCAAAATCTCAAAGGGTTTGATATTTTTGATCGGGGGAGAATTTGTGATTTAATAATGAAATCTGATAATTGATGATCGATTTGATTCAAATGTGCAGGCTGCTCTCTCATATGTGCTAAACGATTTCGAATCTCGAAGCACATATTGAGGGGAAGCAAATGGTTTCTTAATGGCTTTTGTCATCGTGAATGTACTTCAAAAGAACTCTTTCCTCTATGTGATAAAATGTTTTCAAATATCCTATGCACATATTGAGGGGGAGAATTTACCAAAGAAAATCAAATGGCTTTTTCCATGGAAATTGTGATCAAGAATTTATTTCAAAAGAACTCTTGCCTCCATGTGCTAAACAATTTATAAAATCATATGCACATGTTGAGGGGGAGGTTTTCTAAATGATCAAAACTATTAAGGTACAAAATGCTTTGATCTCGTATCACAAGTACCTTGATTGTTTTTCCAAATGATTTTTCAATTGGTTTCAAGGAAGAATGAACTATACCAAAAGACCGACCATTTTACTTTATGTATGGAGTTATAAGGATGGTGAGGTTAGGTATTAGTTCCCACGATCCGCCAGAACCGGAGGGATCTACCCAGGGACAATCCACTAGATAGTGTAGAGTCCTTAGATATGATGAAAAAAGGAGAAAAGTGAGATATGGGAAGAGTGCGGACTGAGATAGAGCTAGTACTGGAATAAACCCACAAGGTTCTAGTAATGAAGTCTCGGTAAGCACTGAAGGGGTTGAAGAATGAAAAAGAACTGAATGTGAAAAAAGGGTGAAAAGAAATAGCCCTCCATCAATTCAACCTTAGGGCAGAAACCGGGTTCAATACATATGCTACTGGTGTTTACTAAGGTAACACTAGTATTGAAGACAAGACATCATGGACCCAGTGATGCACTGCACTAAACTTCCCAAGCTACTCAAGTTCCTCTTAAAAGGGCTTGTTTCATTCTCACGGGGAGCCGACATTATCTATCGACTTTCTCTTAGAGATTGTTGATATTGAAGAAGGAGACCCTCTCCCAAGTCTCCGGCATAGGAACCAAATGTGCACAATTGAGTCTAGAGCCAAGAGATCATTCACAATATCTCATTAGGACACATAATTAATGAAGACTTGCTGTTTCACACAATGTGGAAAGTGAGAATATATATTAAGAGTCCTACGCATTATCCTTGTGGTATTGCCAGAACATCCGAGTGATATTTTAAATATTCACGATGAAGATGGAAATCCTTCTAGTGCCAACATCAAACAAGCTCTTGGTGGGTGACATGTGAGATCTTGCAAAAGATTAAGCTTGTGACAACTGGATAGAAACGATGGGGCGATTCATTCTTGAATCAACCTTGGTCCAGGAAATGAATTGACGGATACCTTTGAAAAACCAGTTGTTGTGCTTAAAAGTTCTTTTCCATAGCACATCGACTGTGTATTAATGTTTCAAAATTAAAGGGTATTTATGATTGATAATTGATTTTCCATAAAACCTTCGTTGTATTTCAAAACACTTTCTATTAAGCAATACACGATTGTTTTCAAATCACTTTTCATCAATCAGTGAATCTCAATTCGCTGGTTCACTCACTCCGTGTTGTCTTCTTTGAGACGTTCCGGTTTGAGAACAGCTAGAGCAGCTGCGAAACCCTGTCAAGGAGATTCTTCGGAATTATACCTGATCACAGGCATTACTTGTACTGATTAACGGGGAACCGTGGGCCGTGTACCTCAATTCAACGAAAGTGGTCAAAGACACTTTCGTGTGTTTTATTGCTAACTGTTGTTTGCAGCTACATTTGGACGGTTGCAGCTGATCGATATTGAGGAGTTAATTCATAGCCGCATGCTCACAGCATCCACACTTAATTAAAGAAATCATGACAAGTGCCTATATACATAACCTGGATCAGATATTTTTATACTATGCTTCTGCTACGCTACTGCTAATATCTTGAACCAGTAAAAGCTTCCGCTACTTTGATGAAAAGATGTCATGATCTAGAAAGTGTGAGCATGTTGGTCCAAAAGTCACAACATCACATGATGACAACACAACAATGGGTGATCCAGAGATTTACTGTGGCTGATGATCTCAATGAAAGCTCGAAGATCATCATGATGTGGATCAGTTCAAAGACCTCCACTGAAAGTACAAAACTATGCGGACTATGAAGAGTCACTGCTAAAGCACAAAGATTACGGAAGTGAAGAATTGAAGTCTACGAGCTTGGAACTAAAGACAAAGAAAGAAGGCTAGGATGCAAAATGTATTTCATGGGGTGACCTCCCTTAGGGGGAGATTGTTAGGATTTAGAAAATCCATAGTGAAGAGTCGATCACCCCAACTATTATCTAGCATAAGTTAGCTCGTAGACATATCGTTATTTATGTGTTTATTAGTGTAGTTTAGTTTAGAGTAACACCGTGGAGGAAGGACGGGTCTTTACCCACTGTATGCCTGATCCACAGTCCGACAGGAGGACGTATTTGCTTTAACTATAAATACCCCTTCCATCCTTGGAAGGGGTGGCACTCTTAATCTAACCTTATCTTTTTGTTTATCTCTCTAGAAACACCCTCTCCTCTCTTCATCTCTCTAAAACCATGGCTTTCTTGTATCATCACCATCCAAGGCCACCCGAATCATCATAACACAATACATGTAAGACCCTACAGGATATAATTGGTGTAAAGTAAAAATAACAAGCACATATTCTAAACCTATAACTAAGTCATCACCGCTTACCGTTCATCCAAAGTTCCATTTTCAAAGCTAAGAAACCGGATCATGATATACCAAGTAGATGTGCCATTAAAGGACGCCATGATGGGCACATTACCTTTTCTTCAACTGTTGGCGCAATAATTACCAACTTTATTCTTCAAATGTGACCGAGGTGGCCTCCTCGATACTAAATCTATGATGAGCTCATAAACATATTGCTTATAATTTTGCACTTTACAATCAACAATTAAGTATAACTATTTTTTTTTCCGAATCACTTCAAAAAATTTTTTTACATAACAACTAAACATAGAATCCCCCCACTAGAGATGAATGTGGAAAACTAGAAGGGGGGTTGAATAGTTTTACCGATTAAAACTATGTTTTAAACTATTTAGATCGACTTATGTCAATCTATTTAAATGTGTGTGTTGGATGTTGATAGATAAGTGATAACATCAAATAATCCTGGATATTAAGTGTCAATTTCCCTCGATAATGCTTTTAATTTATATCATTTATATGGATTTACGCTTGTTTTCCATTGTTTTCAACTTTCAGGTAAATTACGAGCATTGGAGCTAAAGAGACACGAAATTGGAGAATTATCAAAGATTTATCAGAGTATGCTCACTTTGAAGATGTTACGGCGTAACTCATCTCTCACATTACGCCATAACTAAAGCGTGACTTAGAAAGCCAACTCATCAAAGGATTACGGCGTAACTCTCCCAAAGGACTATGACGTAACTATATTAGGTCAAATGAGGTTCCACGCCGCTGATAATGTTAGGATTTGAAAAATCCAGTAGTTAAAGTGTCGGTCACCTCAAGTATATGTAATCGTTAGAAAGCTCGTAGTCGTAGTTATTTAATGTTAAGTAGTATTTAGTTTTGTAACACCGTGGAGAACGGACGGGGTCTTTACCCACTGTATGCCTGATCCACAGCCCGTCAGGTGGCGTTTTATGTAATGACTATAAATACTCTCTACCTCCCAAGGTAGAGAGTTGGAGCTCATAATAAGATTTTTCTTTCTCTCACTAAAGTTCCCTAAACCTCTAACTTTCTCTCTCTAGAACTCATAATACGCCTATTTGATCTTATGGTTTAGTGTGTTTGTGAAATCCAATATGTTACAAATGGTATCAAGAGCCAAGGTTTGATCATCTCCTACATATCTTTGGATTTCTAGTAACTTTTCGGTAGTTTTAGAGTTTGAAAAGGTTTAGTGGTTTTTGCATCATTTGGATCATTTCTAGTGTTAAAGTTTGAATCTTGGGTGTTGTTTTGTGTTTAGAATCATTGTATGTGCTTAGGTTTTGATTTGGTAAGCTTGAATCATCGTGGTTGGGTTGTTTTTTGATTGAAAAGTGGTGTTTATGTGATTTTCTAGGTAGCGACTTGAGCCACGGATAAGTTTTCTTGCTAGTGACTTGCTTTGTAATTTGGTAGCGAGTTGTAGTTGAAGGTCTTAGCGAGTTGAGCTAGCGACTTGTCTATTTAGACAAGCCGACAAAAAGTACACTTAGTGGAGTCTCCACTACGAGTAGCAACTTGGTGAAAGTTAGCGACTTGTACTTAAGTTTGTTAGTGACTTGGTGTTAGCGATTTGGTGCTTAGCGAGTTGCTCTTTAGCGACTTGACAACTTAGCGACTTGGTGCTTAGCGACTTGCTGTCAAAATTTTGCTAGCGACTTGGTGCTTAGCGAGTTGTTATTTAGCGACTTGACTATGTCTTAGCGACTTGGTGCTTAGCGACTTGGTTCAGTTTTTCTTAGCGACTTGGTTGACTCTGTCTGTAATACGGTTTTCTCTTGATTTAGTAAACTCCCGTGAAAGAATCTATTTCCCGGCTTAATCATAGAGTTATAAAATCCCGTTTAATCTGTCAACATGTCTACCAACGTTCCTACAATCATCTCCACTGTTGCCGAGGATGTTCAAGCAGCTGGTTCAGATACTCGTCCACCCATGCTTGACAGAACTGACTACGACTCTTGGGCTCAACGAATCAGATTGTACTGTCTTGGAAAGGAAAATGGAGTTAACATTCTCAAATCCATTGATGAAAGACCGTATCGGGTTGAGACTACTAGAGACATAATTGATATAGCTGAAGATGGTACATTGATTTACGGAATGGACAGACCAAAGATGTATGATGAGCTCGATGATAAGGAGAAGAAGAGATTCGATGCAGATATCAGGGCTTCTAACATTATACTGCAAGGTCTTCCAAAAGACATCTACAAGCTTATCAATCACAACACTGAAGCAAAGGCTGTATAGGATAATGTCAAGATGCTTCTCTCAGGTTCTGAATTGACTATTGAAGATAGAGAATCACAACTATATGATGAATTGGAGCATTTTAAGATGAAACCTGATGAGAGTATCTATGAGTACTATGTGAGATTCCATAAACTTGTGAATGACATGAGGAACATCAAAATGACTATGCCTAACATCCAGCTGAACTCCAAATTTGTGAACAACATGAATCCCGAATGGTACAAGTTTGTTACTTCTGTGAAACTCACCAAAGGATTGAAGAATACAAACTATGAGCAACTGTATGCCTTCTTTCTCCAGAATGAGAGACATGCTATGTTTGAAAAAAGGATTCTGGAACAGTTCAAAACCAATCAGGGAGAAACAAGTTTATCTAATGATTTAACTGCCTTCTACTCAAACATTGGAATTACCACCAAAGCATCTCAAGTTATACCCATGGGTAATGGTAATCACAAACTCATTCCCGGTCCTATGTTTAAACAAGCTGATGCTGATGCACACGTCGGAAACTTCATTAATCAACTAGCTCTCCTGATTAGTCAAAACATGAACTCTCTTCCACACACCAACAACAATCTCAGAACTGCATCCAATCCACACAATCAAGCCACTGTCAGAGATGGGAAGGTTATGGTGCAGCCAATTCAAGAAAGGCAGTACGAACAAGGAAGAGGTGGAGCTGGTAGAGGTTATGCTGTAAATCAGAATAGGGGAAGGAATGGAAACCAGGGTCAAGCAAAACCAATCAAGTGTTACAATTGTGGAGGTGAGGGACACATTGCGAGGAACTGCACATTGCCAAAACGCCCTCAGAATGCTGAATACTTCAGGGAAAAGATGTTGCTTGTTCAAGCTCAGGATAATGGTGCAACCTTGGATGAAGAGGAGTTGATGTTTCTTGCTGAAGGGAATGCTAAGACATACGATGCAGATGTGGATGAGCAGCCAATTCAGGAGATAGGTCACAATCATCAGAATGCCTTTCAAGTCGCTGACTGTGATGCATACGACTCTGATGTTGATGATGGACCTACTACATAAACAATTTTTATGGCTAGCATTTCTCCAATGGTCTCTCCTAAGGTCTCACCTTCACCACAAGCTGGTCCATCCAAAGACAAAATCATTTCTCAGGTATTAAAATTATACGATGAAGTTGATGAGCACAAGATACATAACGGAGTACAATCAACTGTATTTATTGAGTCATATATTGAAAATATGGGTAATATCAATGTTATCCCATATGATCAATATGTGAAACAAAATGAAAGTGAGATTATACCAAGTGATGTATCTCATGCAGTCAATGATGACTATGCTTTTGACGAATACACTACACGTGCCCCTGATGATTCTGTTATTTATGAACTTAATGCTTATAAAGAACGTGTTGCTATTTTTGAACAACGTGCTAAGTTTGAATTAACCACCCGTGAGCAGGAAATGGATGACCAAATGCGTACAACTATTAGAAAAAGTAGGTTTAGAGAAGAAGTATTAAAGCAAGAGTTGAACTCCTTACAAGAAAAGCTTTCTAAAACTGCAAAGCAAAAACAAGAACTTCAAGAAAATGTTAAAATGCTTAAGCAAGAATTCAGTATTAAGGAATCAAAACTTTTGAATGATTTTTCTAATCTGAAAACTTTGAAAAACAAGCTTGAAAACAAGTTGTACGTACAAGGGAACACCATTCAGACTGCCCACATGATCACTAATCATAGAGTCTTAAGCGATAAGCATAACATTCCCCTTGTTGAGGAACCAAATCCAGAGGTCATTAAAAAGGCTAGAAATGCTCATAAGGTACTTTATGATGGCAATGAAATCCTTAAACCTAGACAGAAACCTAGTTGCGCTGAGTGCACTGAGGAAGATAAGAAATCTGATGAAATCACTAGGGAAAAGATGAACAAGAAATTAGATGATCCTAAATGTAAAGAGAAGAAAATAAATATTACACCCCATGATTACAAGAAGGAGAATTGGATTTTCTTAAACAAATTTAAGCCTCAAACATTATTAACACCTGAACAAGTTTTCTGGAAAAAGAACTTAGATAAGCAAAAAGCTGAAAATCTTGTTGAAACGAACCCTCCCCTTAGGAAAATGCCTGCCGCGATTGTGTATCCTCCAAATACACCTATGCATTTAGTCCCTAGATCTATTGCCACTAAGAGCAAAACCTTAATCAGTCAATATGTTATTCTTCAACTATTTGTCGATTTTGAGAAAACTTGTAAGAAAAGGATCACACCCACTGGGATAACTGAAGGGGAAAGGGTTTTTGAGCTAACAAAAGAATGCTATCTAACTGAGGTCATACCTTTCTTTAAACTACTAAAAGATCATTTTGAGAGTCTTAAAAAGGGGATAGATTCAGATATTAAAGGAATGTAAAAGGAATTTGATGCAATGATAGTTGAGGTTAGTGACTATGAGCGAGCATTAAAATATAATGAGATTGAGAGGAAGCACTTGCATACCTTGAATGAGAATCTTATTTCTGAATGTATTGCTCAAGATGTGTTTTACACTGCTACGAATTGCTCCATTAATGCTTCTCAATTTCATGAATTATCTGTTGCTCTGAAAGTCTACCATGATCGTGTCATTGAGCTTGAAAAGATTAATTCGAAACTTAATGAGAAAATTGATCAGGATGATCATGATAATTTGGTAAAGCATCTTTCTAAACTAGAAGTTGAACATTTTGATTTACAACTAAAATGTCAACATCTAAAAGAAAATGTTAAAACCTCAAATATCAAGACATCCTTGGATGTTCCTGAATTTGATGCAGTTTTTGAAATTAGCAAACGTGATGAACATATTCGAGCTCATTGTAACACGATCAAAAAGTTGAAAGCCCAAATCTCTCAATTGAAGGGTGAAAAGAACAATGTAACTGGATCCCAAATGCTTCCTCCTTTAGATTCTCAGTATTCTCAAATTTTTCATCTTCATAACTTAGTTAATGCCTTACAAAAGGAAAACGAGAGTTTTCTAGAAGAAAATGAAAAAGTTAAACGACACTTTAAAGAGTTACATGATTCAATGAAAGTCACCCGTGACCAAAACAACGAAAAAATAACGTCTTTACAAAAGGAAATTGAGAATCTGAGAAGTCAAGGAAATGGGAAACTGCTACTTGTTTTCAATAAGAATGATGTCTCAAAGTCATCCTCTGACTGCAAATACACTGTTACTATTAAATACATTCCTCCTCATCTTAGGAATAATGAACATGCTTTTCATGACTATTATGCTTACCTTAAGGATAGTCTAGAATGTCTCCGTGAGATTGTCAAAGAGGATTTCATTGACAAACCTGTTGATAGAGAAATTAGGTTTGCTTGCCTCCAGGCCAAACGATCACAAGAGCTGCTAGAATGTGTAATTGCAACATGTCCTAAATCCTTAGGTGCAAAAGGAAAAGCTGTGATGCCTTGTTCTATGCCTAGTGCCAGGCATTCAAACCATTCTAGGCCCAGTTTTAAGAAAGTGAACATCAATGTGCCTTCTAGTAATACAGATCCTTGCACGTCTAGTTCAAGAATGCAAAAAGTAGATCAACCAACTAATGTTCCCATAATTCTCTCTACAGGAGTAATCAGTGACATTAAAGCAAGCAGGTCAAAGCCTACAGGCAATACCAAGCAATATAGGACCTCGCAAGCTAAAAATGTGCATTGGAAGAGAGTAGAAGACCAACCTAGAAACTTTAAGCTTGAGTTGAATAAAACGAATCGTGTTGATTCTAGTATTAGCCATAGGCGTACTGTAATTAATTCGAATTCTGATACTATTTGCAAACCATGTAATGATGTTTGTATGAATTCTGTTGCTAATCATGATTATGGTGTGAATGCTTTGTCTAATGCTGTCAAATTCCCAGTTAAAATTGTTAATGCTAATAATCGTGCAAAGAAGGCTAAAAGGCAAAGACGAAAGATTGTTAGAAAACATTGGAAACCCACAGGAAGAACATTTATAATGATAGGTTATTATTGAATACCTTTTGGCCATAAGAATAATCAGTTTTGCCCTCAAACTGCTAAGACTATGCCCACTAGAAAATGGATGCCTACTGGTAGAACTATTCCCTTAAGAAGTGAACATAGTTTGAATAGGTCAAATACAGACACCAGCACTGCATCTATTCCCAATGATTCCATTGCTTCTACTTCTGACATGGATGTTTCTGATTCTGATGTGGGTGTTCAAATTACTGTTACTAACCAAGTGGAACCCATTCTTGCATGGGGATCCCAATTATCCAATTATCCATTCTTGTCCGTGTTCAACTGCAGATCGTTCAAATCGTTCTGTGGTACTTGGACTCAGGCTGTTCCAAGCATATGACTGGAGACCGGTCACGGCTCATGAACTTCGTGAGCAAATTCATCGGGACTGTTAGATTCGGGAACGACCATTTTGGAACAATTATGGGTTATGGTGACTATGTAGTTGGCAAAAGTGTAATCTCCGGGGTATATTATGTGGAAGGTCTTGGTCATAATTTGTTCTCTGTTGGTCAATTCTGTGATTCCGATCTAGAGGTGGCCTTTAGAAAACATACTTGCTTCGTTAGACAACTTGATGGTGTGGAATTATTAAGAGCTACTCGAGGTTCTAACCTATACACCATTTCTATCGAAGACATGATGAAGTCTTCTCCAATCTGCTTGCTGTCAAAGGCTTCTAAAACAAAGTCATGGTTATGGCATCGTCGTCTCAATCACTTGAACTTCGGCACCATTAATAACATGTCAAGAAAGGATCTTGTCAGAGGCTTGCCCAGATTAAAATATGAAAAAGATCATCTTTGTTCAGCTTGCCAATTAGGTAAAAGCACGAAATATGCCCACAAACAAAAACCCACAAATTCAGTAATGGAAGTTCTTCATACCCTTCATATGGATTTGTGCGGACCAATGAGAGTGCAAACGATAAATGGGAAGAAATACATTCTAGTAGTTGTTGATGACTACTCTCGATTTACTTGGGTAAAGTTTTTGAGGACAAAGGATGAAACTCAGGATGTCATCATCAAACTAATCAAACCTTCGGTTCGACTCAACAATAATGTCAGAATTGTTCGAACAGACAATAGCACAGAGTTTGTCAACAAAGACTTAGTTCAGTTTTATGAAAGTATTGGAATCAGTCATCAAAGAAGTGTTCCATGAACTCCTCAACAGAACGGTGTAGTTGAAAGACGAAATCGAACTCTTGTGGAAGCCGCAAGAACAATGCTTATTTATTCGAAGGTTCCAATGTTTCTATGGGCTGAAGCTATTGACACTACTTGCTACACCCAAAATCGTTCCCTTATACACACCTCTCATGGAAAAACTCCATATGAACTTGTTCATAAACGTAAACCTGATCTTTCCTACCTTCGTGTGTTTGGTGCTTTGTGCTATCCAACTAATGATGGTCAAGACTTAGGTAAACTAAGAGCAAAGGCAGATATTGGAGTTTTTGTTGGTTATGCACCAAACAAGAAGGGTTACCGAATCTACAACAAGAGAACCCGAAATATCATGGAAACTATTCACGTTACGTTCGATGAGCTGACCGGTCAATTAGCTCCTGGACAATCCATCTTGGACCCGACTTCAAAACAGTCCCATTGGTTCATCTCTTGTACCAAACTCATCTCCAGCAACTCCATATGTACCTCCATCAGAAGATGATTTAAAGAAATTGTTTGATCCAATGTTTGATGAACACTATGAACCAAATGCTGATGAAATGTCAGTCCCATCAACAGAGACTGCTCATATCCCTGTGAATGAAGTGAACCCTCCAGTCTCAATTTCATTAAGTCAAGAAGCGCCTGCTGCTGATCACTCTGTCTCATCAACAAATCATCAATCATCAAATGTACATCATGGAAGTGTTTCTGGCATCACTGATGAAGTAAATCCCTTTGCAACTCCCGAAGATGCTCCATTTGAAAATATCTTTGCTCCTGAATCATCATCAGAACCATCTTCATCAGGAGACATCGACTCTGCTACTTCAGTTCCACAACAACAACCACATGAACACCTTAGAAAATGGAAACATGATCACCCATTGGACAACATCATTGGAAACCCCTCTCACCCAGTATCCACATGGAAATAACTTGCAACCGATGCCTTATGGTGCTTCTTCAACTCCGTACTCTCTAAGGTCGAACCAAAAGACATTAAAACCGCCATGAATGAAGACTGCTGGTTCAACGCGATGCAAGAAGAAATTCATGAGTTTGATCGACTTGATGTATGGGAGTTAGTACCTGCTCCAGATTGTGCTATGATCATTGCTCTGAAATGGATTTTCAAAGTGAAACTTGATGAGCATTGTGATGTCCTAAAGAACAAGGCTCGATTGGTTGCCAAAGGATACCGTCAAGAAGAGGGTATTGACTTTGAAGAATCTTTTGCTCCTGTTGCTCGTATCGAAGCTATCAGAATCTTCTTGGCTAATGTGGCTAGTAAGAACATGGTCGTATATAATATGGATGTGAAAACAGCCTTTCTTAATGGTGATTTGAAAGAGGTGGTTTACGTCGCCACCAGAGGGTTTTGTGAATCCCGAGCATCCTACTCATGTCTATCGCTTGAAAAAGGCTCTTTACGGTTTAAAGCAAGCTCCTTGAGCATGGTATGATACGCTGTCAAAGTTTCTTCTATCCACTGGATTCAGCAAAGGAGCAGTTGATCCTACATTGTTCACCCGGAGGTCAGGCAAACATTTAATTCACGTTCAAATTTATGTAGATGATATTATCTTTGCCTCGACTAACCCCAATCAATGTGATCGTTTTTCAAATGAAATGGGTTCCAAATTTCAAATGTCTATGATGGGACAAATGTCATTTTTCTTGAGATAACAAATTTCACCAAGTCCCGGAGGCATTTTCATAAATCAATCTAAATATGCAAATGAGATTTTAAAGAAATTTGGTTTTGTATCATGTGACACCGTTGACACTCCCATGATTGAACGAACCAAGCTGGATGAGGACCACTCAGGGATTATGGTAGACCAAACGAAATATCGTAGTATGATTGGATCCCTGATGTACCTCACAGTTAGTAGACCAGACATCTTGTTCGCTGTGTGCATGTGTGCCAGATACCAGGCTAAGCCTACTAAAAAGCACCTTGAAGCGGTTAAACGGGTCTTTCGGTATCTCCAAGGTTCCATCAATATGGGACTTTGGTACCTGAAAGACACCGGTATGTCACTAATAGCCTATGCAGATGCTGATCATGCAGGATGTCAAGATACTCGTCGAAGCACGCCCGAGGTGCTCAGTTTTGGGTGATAAGCTTGTGAGTTGGTCTTCAAATAAGCAAATGAGTACTTCTATTTCCTCTACAGAGGCTGAATACATAGCCATGTCATCTTGTTGCGCTCAAATTCTTTGGATGAGATCACAATTATCTGACTATGGCTTTGAATTCAATAAAATCCCTCTGTACTTTGATAATAAAAGTGCTATTGCTCTCTCATGCAACAACGTTCAACACTTAAGAGCAAAGCACATAGACATTCGACATCATTTCATCAGGGAGCAAGTGGAAAACGGTGTGGTGGAACTCTATTTTGTGAAGTCAGAATACCCGTTAGCAGACATCTTCACCAAAGCTCTTCCGAGAGAACGTTTTGAGTTTATTCTTCCTAGACTTGGCTTGAAAAGCCTTCAACCAGAAACACTCAAACGCCTTCAGGAGGAAGACGAGGAGTAAAGGTCTTTCCTTCATCTATATCTTTGTATATATTTATCCAAAAAGCAAAATACAAAATTATAAAACCTTAAAAAATCAAATAGAAAAATATAAAATTTTCAAAATCCATAAAAATGTGAAAAATTCGAAAAATCCTCAAAAATATTGTCATTTTGTCATGCTTTTCTCGATTCGATAATATCTACGGTCTTAATGCTATCATTCAAAGAATGATACGGGGCTTTAGATGTTGTTCGAATATTCTTAAAAAAAAATTAGGAGAAAGAGAGCCATACGGGGCTTTAGATGATACGGGGTTTATTGTCATTTCAGGCAATAACCGCTTTTCAAAGATAGAACAGAGCCATACTTTATTTTGGTTTTCAAATTCCTTGCTCTGATTCTTTAAACTAATCCTTACTATCTAATGAAAACTAGTTGTTTTGAAAAATAACTCGGACTCTATTTTTGATAATCATCTGGACTTAAAAGTTTGTCAAAACATCTATCTCTCAATCAACAACTTGTCATTGATTGAGGGGGAGAATGATTTCAATTAAATCAAAAAGTTATTTGTCATACAATTTTTATCAAAAAGATAATCATGCATGTTTATTCAATGGAGTTTAAAGTCTTAAAATCCGAACCTTATCAAATAAAACGCTTTCATAATCAAGTCACAATTCTCCTTAAAAGTTTTCAAAATAAATTTAAATCCACAGAGATCACAAATCTCAAATGATTTGATAATTGTGATCGGGGGAGAATTTGTGATTTAAATTGGATTTAAACTGATAATTCGATAAATGGTTTCATAAGTGTTTAGCATGTTTGCCTCCCCGCAAGTGCCGCAAGTGTCAAACGATTTCAAATTTTCCATGCACATGTTGAGGGCAAGGTTGTCAAGATCGGGATCCTACCCAGAATCATTTTCGACTTTGCAAGATCGTGATCGTAAGATCGGATCGGGATCTTAAGATCCTACTCTAATGTTATTTCTTAATAGTTTATGTAAATTTATAAAAATCTACAAATTCTAATACATTATAACAACAAAATATTATGAATGTTTCATATAAATGTTGTCATAAATTATAATTATAAAATGCTTAAAAAGATTAACATGTTGTTTTTTGAATTCTACAAACAAACAACCCATAAATTTGTAATTTTTTAGTTTGTAATCCGAGAAAAGTAAGATCGGATCGGATTAGATCGTAAGATCGTATGGTCAAAATCAGGATCCTATAAGATCTTAAGCTTGCAAAGATCCTATGTAGGATCCGGATCGTTTTTGCTTTGCAGTATCGAAAATCGTAAGATCCTAAGATCAGGATCGGGATCCTGACAACTATGGTTGAGGGGGAGCAACTATTTTAAACCTCAAATTATTGAAACGTGACTGAATTGTCTCTAAGTGCAGGTTTCATCTAATATGTGCAAAATTCTTTCAAAATTCGAGGCACATATTGAGGGGGAGCAAACTTTTGAAAACCTCATCCTTCCTCAAAATGTTTTATCTACTCAAATTGATTGGGAAGTGATGATGATGATTTTAGAAAATGTTTTGATTTCTAAAATTTCAAAACAATTAAGATACAAAATGCTTTGATTCTATATCACAAGTATCTTGATTGATTTTTCAAATGGTTTTCAATTGGTTCCAATGGCAAATGAACGATACCAAAAAGACCGACCAACTTTACTTTATGTATGGTGATATAAGGATGATAAGGTTAGGTTGAGGTCCCATGATCCGCCAGAACCGGAGGGATCTACCCAGGGACAATCCACTAGATAGTGTAGAAGTCCTTAGGTATGATGAAAAAAGGAGAAAAATGAGAATATGGGAAAAGTGCATGAGACTGAGCTAGTACTGGAATAAACCCAACAAGGTTCTAGTAATGAAGTCTCGGTAAGTACTGAAGGGGTTGAAGAATGAAAAAGAATTGAATGTGAAAAAGGGTGAAAAGAAATAGCCCTCCATTTATTGAAACTTAGGCAGAAACCGGGTTCCATTCATATACTACTGGTGGTTACCAAGGTAACATCGGTATTGAAGACAAGACGTCATGGACCCAGTGACGCACTGCACTTCTTCTTTCCATGCTACTCAAGTTCCTCTTAAAAGGGCTTGTTTCATTCTCACGGGGAACCTACATAATCTATCGACTTTCTCTTAGAGATTGTTTATATTGAAGAAGGAGACCCTCTCCCTAGTCTCCGATATAGGATCCAAATATGCACAAATTGAGTCTAGAGCCACGAGATCATCAATTAATCTCATTAGGACACTTTCAATGAAGACTCTCTGTTTCACATAATGTGGAAAGAGAGATTATATGTTGGATCGATGTACTCTAATCAAACTAACTTAAATAGCTTGTTTAAGGTTTAACAACCTCGGATAAATCCTAAGTTATTAACAAAGAAACACTGAACAAACTCTATTAAGTATGCGGAATTTACTTAACAAAGCTAAGAAGAATAACTTTTATTATTAACTCTAAATCTGCTTATTATGCAGATACTTAAACAACTCTAAGAATTTCGAACTTCTCTAAAACTCTAAAATAATGATTTTTTAACTCGTAAACTCTAAGACTCGTACATCTAATGCCAATCTAGGGGTCCTTTTATAGGCTCAAGGATAACCCTAGTCGGTTTACAAATTGTATCCTTGTACGACAAGTAATCTAATACAGAAAATTCTAGAGTTACAATACTTTCTATAAACGAATATAACAGTTCTTTGTTCTTGCAGTACTTTGACTTTCATGTGCAGTACTTTGACTTTATCTTTAGCAGTACTTTGACTATTTGACTCTTTCCAGTACTTTCCAGCTTTCAGTACTTTGTCAATATTCAGCACTTTTATATCCCAACAATCCTCCCCTAACTTGAATTCTACTAGCTTGACTTCAAGTTCCTTTGTGATTTTATCTTTAACAGCTTCATCTTTAAGGACAGATTGTTTCTTAGTCTTTGGATTGTATCTTTGTAGTTTCTGTGCTTTGTCAAAGTATCTCTAGAATTATTCCTTTACAGCATCATCCAGCAAGCCCCATCTTTTCAGCAACACAACAACATATGTCAATTTGTACATTAATTCAGTTTAAGTTGCATACTATTCTCATCACTTCCAGGTGTGTTAACTCATGTGAGAGGTGAATCATTGAAAATTTAATGGATTTAGATCTATTTACCAAAGCCATTAACTCTGGAGTAGCCGAATGTTTTGGTGTGTAAGACTATGGTACATTGATAACCATATGATTTTTAGCAAATCATTAGCTATCAACAGATTTGAGTTGTCTTTACTAAAAGTTGTACCCTTCTGGACTAGTTAGTTCTTTTATCTAATGGTGAACTAATTACCAATAATGGATTTTCCACAGCCTTTACCACAAGCCATTCTCTTGTGGGCTAGCCAACTCTTCACATTAACTGATATGGTGAGTTGATTACCATACAACTTATTAGCAAGTTGTCAACTAAAAACGGATTTGAAATATCTTTACCAGAGCCGTTTGCTCATGGATTAGCCAATCCTTTTGTAACCATGGTGGATTGATGACCTATTGATATTTCCATCTCAAAAACCATTTATCTTATTCAACCTTTGTTTCAAAATATTTGTTACTTAACAAAAGGTTTCTTTCAAAAAGCACTTAACTGGTTAAAAACTGCAAGCAGTACTTTAATGAAAGTACTGTTTGATCAATAGTACTTTGAATAAAGTACTGATTTATCAAAAATAATTTATTCAAATAAGATTCATACCAGTCAGTCAGTCATCCTCATCAGCAATAGTAGTCCAGTTGATAAATAAATTGATAACCATGCAGGCAATTTCATTATCCTCTTCTACTTCCATTCCATGCTCTAGCATCCTTCTCATAAGCTCAACAGTAAGAGGGTATCTTCTATTTTCAAACATGTGTATCATTGAACCATTTTCCAGCTCTAAAACATGAACACCAGACTCTTCAAAGAATCTCTAGCAGACAATTTCCCAATTCTCTTGATTCTTCCAAATATCATCAGTGCTCTCTTCTTCAGTTTCCCATGTAGTTGTAAGATCTCCAAGTAAAACTAAACCAATCCCTTCTAATGGATTATGTTCAAAGTAAGCTCTCACCACATGATATAAATAGAATAGATCCACTCTATCTATAATGTGCAATAAATCCCATAGCCTATTGAATACTCTGAAACTTTCATCTTCTTTATGAAATATCAGATAATCTCCTTCTTTGGATTTCACAACTTCAAAAGAACTAATCTGAGATCTGATCATCTTCATGTCAGCATCTTCTTTGGAATATTCAAAATCTACTACTCTAAGATAATTCCTTAGTTCATCCCTAGTCTCAGATCTTAACTCAACTTTTTCTTTCTTTGAGAACTGAACATCTTTAACTTCAGTTTTCCTTTTTGTTTTTAAACTCTTCTTCCTTTCTGCTTCAGTCCAAGTAGCTTCATCTCTAAAATCTTTGATGCCTTCAACATGTTGCTTATAAGCTTCCCTTGCAGCATCATACAATCTTTTCATCTCAAAATAATTAAACCTTTGCAATCCTTTATACCCTTGACTTTTAAGATAAGCCATCATAGCATATCTGTCTTTAGCTTTATTAGGTCTTCTTGGCATAAATCTAACAGGAGTAGGTGACTGTAATGGTTCAGCAGCTTCAACATCCAATTCTTCTTGTATTCTCCTAGCTGCTTCTTCATTAATTGCATCTTCATTAGTAACTTCAGCCACTACTTCAGCATTAAGTTCTTCTTGTACTTTTCTAGCTGCAGCTTCATTCCTATCAACTTCAATTGCTTTAAGCTCTGCCAAAGTTAACTTTTTCTTCTTAGTTTCTACTAGAATACCCTTTCCTTTATCTTTAGGATCAATTGTAGGTTGAGAAGCTCTTGGTTGTTCCTTTGCAACTTCTGAAATAGTAACACCACCCCTTGGTTGTGATAAATCTTTCAAAATTACAGCAACAAACTCATCATCACTTGCAGAATGGATGGGTTTGAGTGTAGCTTCCTCCTCTTGTATAATAGTTGAGGGACCAACAACTTCTTCATGTACAGTTGTTGAAGGACCAACTTCCTCTTCAAAGTTCAACAACCTTGGTGTTAACAATTCTTGCATGTAAGATCCTTGTTGAAAAGCAGTACTTTGATCTTCAGTACCTTGATCATCAGTACTTTGAACTTGAACCTGAACTTGCTCTTCAGTATCTTGAATGTTCTGTTCTTCAGTCCTTTCATGTTCTCCATTACCTTCAGGTTCATTCTCCTTAACATCTTCTTTCAAATTCTCTTCTTCTAAATTCCTCCCCAATTGGACAGAAGATTGTTGGTGAACCTTTTGGCGTTTTCTTTTCGTAGACTGCCTTTGCTTTTTCTTCTTTGATTTGACCCAGATACGATGATGTTGAACCAAAGGCCAAACAAAATTCTTTAACCGTCTAAACTTGAGCTTCAATTTCATTATCTGCTTAGCTTGAGCCTCAGTAGTCTTTTTCAACTTAACCAACTCCCTTGTCAAAACATAATTATCCAACGTTAATTCTGTAGGGGTTATGGTATGTGAATCATCACCCTGAAGTGATGAATGTTCCTCGGATTGAGAAGCAGGAACAGATCTTTGTGGAGATGGAGAAGGTGAAACTGCAACATCTTCTTGAACTTCAGTACTCGGAGAAGCAGTACCTTGTGGAGATGCAGTACCTTCTTGAGATGCAATGTGTGGAGAAGCAGTACTTGAAGATGCAGTACTTGCAGAAATAACAGTACTTTTCCAAATTCCTCTCAGATAAGCGAAGTACACATAAATATCCTCCCCTCAAGCAATGCACATGACTATACTAATACTAAATAGTCCTCCCCTTAAATGTAGCTCAGTAGTTAATCATGCCAATGCTCACTACCAAGTGATTGAATCTTGAAACATCAAAACCTTTGGTGAGTAAGTCGGCTACATTATCATCTGTGTGAACCTTAACCACATTAATGAGCCTGTGCTCATACCAAGCAGTACTTTTTCTTGTTTAAACTTGCCACAGAGACAGGTCCAAACAAATCCATATGTAACAGCTCTAGAGGTTCTCTAAGAGTCCTTTCCTCAACCTTCTTGCATGAAGCTTTGTGTTGTTTACCCTTCTTGCATGCCAAGCATGAATGATGATTTTTGTAAGTCTTTGAAGGTAAACCTCTAACTAAATTGCCTTTCACCAGTTTGTTGATATTCTTGTAATTAACATGGCCCAATCTTCTATGCCATTGATGTGCCTCTTCAGTTGTTGCTTTAGCCACCAAACATGTGGCTCTCCCATAAGAATGTAGACTCTTCATGTCTAAGCTATACACATCATTTGTCCTTGGTACTCTAATAACGACCAAGTTATCATCAACAGGCTTAAAGTCAGGGGAAAGGATGAGACATTCTGTGTTAGTGAATAACACAAGATGCTTTTTATCACAGATTTGAGAGACTGACAATAAGTTGAACTTAAGCTCCTTCACATATCAAACATTCTCAAAATCAATACGCCCTGCTTTGATAGTTCCTTTTCCAGTAATCCTTCCTCCATTGGGATCATTCCCAAATGCAACTCTTCCTCCACTAATATTTCTAAAATCAGACAGGATCTCTTTGTCTCCTGTCATACTTCCAGAGCAACCACTATCTACAATCAGATGATCTTTAAGCTCCTCTTCTGGGTTGCCCTGCACAAAAAGAAAAGAGTTAGTGATCTTTAGGAACCCAAGCCATTACTGACTTGTGTTCCCCTTGTGGAGTCACAAACTCAAATTCTTTGAGTATGTAATTTCCACTATTTTTCAAAACATGATCCAGAATTATCTTTTGATTTTTAGCATGTGGATTTTCAAAACTTTCTGGTTTTTCAACATAACTCTCTTTTGCAAGTTCATTCTCTTTTTCTTGTATCACAAAAACATCTGATTCACTTTTTGTTGAAAGTACTGTTTGTCCCTCAGTAGTACTTTCCCTCTTAACCCATTCTGGTTTAACACTTGGTTCCTGTGATCTAGATCCCCTATGTGAATTATAATACCTTCTAGGTTGATAGTGATGAGACCTCCTAGGGTTCCTATTCCAATGAGAGTGATCAGTACCTTGTTTTGGCAGAGCAGTACTTTGAGAAAGTACTGGTCCAGAATTAACAGTACTTTGGAGAGTACTGTGAGATACTGAAGGTTTTGAAAATGGTCTTCTTTGGTGTGGGTATATATGATCTGGTGAGTAATTTCTATGATTGACCCTATTTGAATTATTCCAGACTGGTTTTTGCTCTCTAGGTTTCTGGTTGGCAGACCTGTTCTTTGGAAATTTGCTAAGGTATTTTGAGTGATGTTCACAATCCTTGATTAAATGAGTAGGACTAAAACACACAAAACATAATTTTTGACCCATACTTCCAAAGTGATTTCTTCTATGTCTATGACCAAAACTAGTGTGCCTTCTAGGTGAATGATTAAACTTGTTTTGACCAAAGTTATCCCAAAAAGGTTTAGCAGTACTTTTTTGAAAAGGTTTTCCTGAAGGTACTGCTTGTGGAGCAGTACTTTGAGTTGAAGGTACTGCTTGACTTTGAACATTGTTTTCAGTAGTCTCTTTGGGGTTTTCAGACCTAGATTGACCAAGTAGCTTTTTCCTAAACTCTAGACTGTCTACTCCAAAACGAGAAACATCAGGCCTAAGGGGTTGATGACTTCCAATGGGATGGGGAACTGCATGATAACCATTATCTTTCTTATACTCAGGAGGTGGTTCACTAATTGAATCCTCATTACTAGATGTGTCTACATAATTAATGAGTTCATCATCACTAGTGGTTATATCCTCTAGGTCATCATCAGCTTGATTCTCTTCTATGTTATCAAAGTCCATTCCAGAACCTAATCCAGTTTTAATATAAGCTCTTCTCTGTTTTTGAACATAAGTAACATGTGATAGACCAGACTCACCCCAAGCAGCAAACTTAGCTAACAAATCATCTCTTTCCTTAGTCAATTTCTCTATTTCAGAAATTTTAAATTTTAATTTCCATTCACTTAGTTTTAACTGATAATCCTGTTGAGCATATTTTTCATCCCAAGCTACTTCATTATTTTCATGTGTTAAGATTTTAGCTTCCATAGATTCTAAGGTTATTTGGTAACCAGCTACCTCAGACCTAGCCCTAACACAATTATCTTTTTCGTAAACATAAGCATTAAGTACTTTTTGATAAAAATCATGACACTTAGAACATACCTCTGTGATAGGAGTTGATGCAGCTTTGGTCGACATCTCCAAGGTTTGTTGAAATCAGTTTTCTTCTTAGTCAGAGTTTCCACACAAGCTCTGATACCACTTGTTGGATCGATGTACTCTAATCAAACTAACTTAAATAGCTTGTTTAAGGTTTAACAACCTCGGATAAATCCTAAGTTATTAACAAAGAAACACTGAACAAACTCTATTAAGTATGCGGAATTTACTTAACAAAGCTAAGAAGAATAACTTTTATTATTAACTCTAAATCTGCTTATTATGCAGATACTTAAACAACTCTAAGAATATCGAACTTCTTTAAAATTCTAAAATAATGATTTTTTAACTCGTAAACTCTAAGACTCGTACATCTAATGCCAATCTAGGGGTCCTTTTATAGGCTCAAGGATAACCCTAGTCGGTTTACAAATTGTATCCTTGTACGACAAGTAATCTAATACAGAAAATTCTAGAGTTACAATACTTTCTATAAACGAATATAACAGTTCTTTGTTCTTGCAGTACTTTGACTTTCATGTGCAGTACTTTGACTTTATCTTTAGCAGTACTTTGACTATTTGACTCTTTCCAGTACTTTCCAGCTTTCAGTAATTTGTCAATCTTCAAAGACTTTTACATCCCAACATTATATCTTGAGTCCTACGCAGTATCCTTGTGGTATTGCCAGAACATCCGAGTGATATGTAAACATATTCACAATGAAGATGGAAAGCCTTCAAGAGCCAACATCAAACAAGCTCCTGGTAGGTGGCATGTGAGATCTATTCAATAGATCAATCATGTGACAACTGAACAGAAACAATGGAGAGATTCAATCTTTTGAATCAATCCTGGTTCAGGATATGGATTGACGGATACCTTTGAAAAACCAGTCGTTGTGCTCAAAAACTCTTTTCTTTAGCACATCGACTGTGTACTTATTTCTCAAAATAAAAGGTGTTTATGATTGATAATTGATTTTCATTAAAACCTTTGTTGTATTGCAAAAACAATTTCTATTGAGCAATACACGATTGTTTTTCAAATCTCTTTTCATCAATCAGTGAATCTCTATTCGTTGGTTCACTCACTCCTTGTTGTCTTCTTTGAGACGTTCCGGTTTGAGAACAGTTAGAGCAGCTGCGAAACCCTGTCAAGTAAATTCTTCGGAATTATACCGATCACAAGTACTTGTACGATCAACGGGAACCGTGGGCCGTGTACCTCAATTCAACGAAAGTGATCAAAGACACTTTCGTGCGCTTTATTGCTAACTGTCTTATGCAGGTACACTCCGACGTTTGCTGCTGATCAGAATAGAGCGGTCAATCCATAGCCTCATGCTCACAAAACACATTCATCTCGAAAGAAATCTTTATTAGTGCATCAATGACTCTGATATTTTCACTCCATGCTTCTGCTACGCTGCTGCCAATATCATGAATCAACGAAAGCTTCCGCTACTCTGATAAGAGTAAATCATGATCCAGAATGTGAGCATGTCGGTCCAAAAGTCACAACATCACATAATACCAACACCACAATGGATGAGTCAGAGATGTATGTGACCAATCATCTCAAAGCTGGCTCAAGACTAAGTATCACGTGGATCAGGTAAAGACCTCCACTCAGATTATCCAAAATATGCAAAAATGGAGAATCAAAGACTACGAGCTACAGAACAAGAATCCAAGAACAATCTCAATGTAATATCTGTTTGTTTTCTATGTAATTTTATGTGTGTTTGAGGTGACCTCCCTTAGGGGGAGATTGTTAGGATTTGGAAAATCCAGTAGTTAAAGTGTCGGTTACCTCAAGTATATGTAATCGTTAGAAAGCTCGTAGTCGTAGTTATTTAATGTTAAGTAGTATTTAGTTTTGTAACACCGTGGAGGACGGACGGGTCTTTACCCACTGTATGCCTGATCCACAGCCCGTCAGGTGGCATTTTATGTAATGACTATAAATACTCTCTACCTCCCAAGGTAGAGAGTTGGAGCCCATAATAAGATTTTTCTTTCTCTCACTAAAGTTCCCTAAACCTCTAACTTTCTCTCTCTAGAACTCATAATACGCCTATTTGATCTTATGGTTTAGTGTGTTTGTGAAATCCAATATGTTACAGATAACTACACCGTAACTATTGAATAAACTCCGGCGTAACCAAGAATTATTGAAGATACGGCGTAACTACTTCTAAGGTTACGCCGAAACTAGCAGATCTAGTGCAAATTATGAAGAAATAGAGGATTACGGCGTAACTATTCTATTGGTTACGCCGTAACCCAGACTTGGCCTATAAATACCCCATGATTTCCAGCATTTTAAAGCATCCCATTTCACACACCACAAACAAAGAACGTGGGAAGAAGCCAAAGGTAGGTCTAGAGGAGCATACAGAGCCATCTCCAAGGGAGAAATCACTCCCCTACTGTTAATACAAATAAACCGTAAAAACGTTTATTAATATTTTGCAATCTCTTTGTGTTTTGTTGATAACAAATATAATGTTATCTTAAGTACAATTATAATGATACATGTTATTTTTGTAAAGCATTTACATATATCCATTTAATACAAATTGTTGTAATAAATCATTTGTTGTAATAGTTTATTAGGATGGGTAAAAAATCACAACCCATGGATCATATCCATAACCCATGGTATTGACCCGTACCCACTTGACTAGATACATTGTACTCATTAGATACATTATATCTAAAATAATACCCATGGACCAACCCATAACCCATGACCCATGACCCATAACCAAAAAACCTATGGGCAAAAAGGAGCGTCCCACAGATCCCTAGGATTACACTAGACGGATCCCTTGTGGGAGGGATCCTTGAGATCCGGGGAATAGTGGCAAGTTTTTCCTATAAATAAAGAGCCATTTCTTCATTATAACTCACCCCTCTTCTTACTAATTCTATCATATACTCTCATTCTCTTCTAACAAAAGATCACTTGATCTAGAGAGTACTTCTTTCTTTCTTTCTTTCTTTAGTGATTCTCATATAGGTCCTTCTCTAAGGCGAGATCACGAGCATTCTACAAGTCATCCAAGCAAGGGGTCCTTGATTGATTTGTTCCTCCACAAGATTTTTGTAGCAAAGATCTTGTATTTGATATTCACATATTTGTTGCGTAATAGTCGTGTTGGTTTGGTCCACCGTGTTACGGACTCGGTATTTAGCTTTGTACCGGAAAAAGGTGTAAGCAATGTTGTGAAGGCTTCTCCGCCAAGTTGAAGGAGTTTGTTGACATAGTGCTTGAACTCTCGAGTAGGTGACTCGGGGAGTGGAGTTGGGCAAGGAAGGAGTCCTTGTATCCGAACCACTATAAATCGGTTGTGTCATTTCTATCCCTTGCTTTACTTTATTTACTTGCTTTATCATTAGATCTATACTTTCTCTACATCCATATGATTTCACATAATATCGAATCTAAAGTTTTTGAAACTAACTTAAAATCGGCAAAACTATTCAAACCCCCCTTCTAGTTTTCCACAATTGGTATCAGAGCTAAGTTTATAAAAGTTTTAAAGTAAACCGTATTTTAAAAACTTTTTGATCACTATGGGTTCTGAAAATTAAAAGGAAGGGCAATCTATGCAACGGCCACCACTACTTGAAACTAATGGTTTTATATATTGGAAAAATAGATTCGAAACGTATGTGAAGTCCAAAGATATTGATCTTTGGTACATTATTATTGAAGGCGATTTTTAGGCTACCTCAAAAGATGATAACGGAAATTTAGTTAACATACCTCATGATAAACTAAACGATGAAATGAAGAAAAAGCTTTCTAAAAATAGTGAAGCTAAAATGGTTGTGTATAATGCTTTACCCAAAAAGGAATTCGAAAGAATTTCTATGATTAAAACCTCTAAAGAAATTTGGAATTATTTAGTTGTAACTCATCAAGGTAATCAACAAGTTAAAAATAATAAAATTGATTTATTTGTTCAACAATATGAACAATTTTCAATATCGGATAAGGAAACTATAGATCATTCATTTGTTAATTTTAATACTATTATTACATCTTTACAAGCACTTGATGAATCTTTCTCTAGCCGTAACCATGTTAGGAGATATCTAAGGGCACTTCCATCCAAGTGGAGATCCAAGGTGACGGCGATCGAAGAGTCAAAAGATTTGACAAACCTCACCCTTGATGAACTCATAGGCAACTTAAAAGTCTACGAGCTTGTCCTTGCTAAAGATTCCGAAGCCTCAAAGGTGAAAGAGAAACACAAATCTCTTGCCCTTAAAGCCAAAAAGGCTTCAAGCGATGAAGAGAACTCCTCTTCGGATAGTGACGACGAGGAGTATGCTATGGCGGTAAGGGACTTTAAAAAGTTCTTTAGAAGGAAGGGAAGATACGTCAAACAACCATATGACGACAAGAAAGGATTCCGGAAAAACAAAGAGGACGAGAAGCCAAGGGATGATCGTGCTTGCTTTAAATGTGGGGACCCAAACCACTTTATTAGTAAGTGTCCCAAACGGGATGATCAAAAGGCGTTCGTAAGCGGCACGTGGGGAATGAGCGACGAGGAGGACGAAGAAATTTGTCTCATGGAAAATGACGAGGTATGTCACGAATACTATAGTAGCTCATCACTAGATGATGACTCATTGCATAATGAATATGACAAACTTTGCAACATTAGCTTAAGATTAATTAACAAAAACAAGATTTTAAAAAGTCAAAACCAACGTTTAGATAAAGAAGTCATAGAATTAAAAGCAAAATTGAAACGTCTAGAAAAGGGTAAAATAGCAAGTGGTGAATGTGAACTTTGCGTTCAACTTCAAACACTAGTTGATCAACTAGATTCTAAAATTGCTAGAATGAGTACGAATACTTTAGATATGATATTAGATAGTGTTAAAACCGGAAAAAACTAAAAAGGTTTAGGTATTCAACAACTTGATCCATCAACTAGTGAAAACAAAGAAACACAATTTGTTAAGGCACTAGAAAAATAAGCCACTGTTGTGACGGATCCCACGGATCCCATAAAAAGGGAACCGGCTAGTATACAGCCAGGGATCCGTGGGTCTGCTGTAGCAAACAGTGGTAATAACATAGCTTCTTCATCCAGAACTGATTTTGTTATCGTTAATAAGAAGAAACCAACTCATTTTACCACTAGACAACCACCTCCAAAATATAATCCCATTTTTGCAAGAAACAAGGCTCCATCTTTTTCAAAACCTAACCTATCTAGGAGGCCTAATAATGTTTACCCGAGAAGTAACCATCAAATGGGATGGAACCCAAATATGCAAAATGGATTTCCTTTTCAAAACTTTGCACCATGGAATGCATACTCACCTTATCCATACATGTCTAACATGAATGGAATGTTTAACACTAATGGACCCATGAACCAATGGGGACCAAACTTTTGAGTTAATTGTTTTCTTAGGTGTGCTTAAAGGTCGACATAGACCCGGATGAATGGGTCAAGGATAGCCGGGTGCACGAGGCGCATGACCGGCAATAAAGATCTATTCTCCACATATGAATCCTTCAATGGAGGTAATGTGGTGTTTGGAAATAGCAAAAGTAAAATCATCGGTAAAGGTACGATTTCTAACAAGTCTCTAACCATTAACGATGTGTGTCACGTAGAAAACCTAAACTTTAATCTCTTAAGTATAGGACAAATATGTGATAAAAAGTGCAATGTACTTTTTACCTAAACCGTAGTAAGATATTAAAAATGGCATAACCATAGGAAGAGGAATTAGGAAACATGGAATCTATGTCATTAAAATTGGTAATGAACCTAAAGACAAACTTTGTCTTACCTCTATGGATGATACTTCGACCTTATGGCATCGAAGATTGGGTCATGCCAATATGCGACTTCTTCAATCGCTATCATCCAAAGATCTAGTAAGAGATCTACCTAAGTTAAAATATGAACATCACTTTTGTGATGCTTGTAATGTAGGAAAACAAGTTCATTCTAGTCATAAAGCTAAAATATGGTGTCTACGACTACGTGTCTAGAATTACTACACATGGATTTATTTGGTCCATCCGCTATCCAAAGTTATGGAGGCAACTACTACACTCTGGTCATAGTGGATGATTACTCTAGATAAACATGGACAAAATTCCTTAAAGAACAAAACATAAACGTTTAATTATTTTGAAATATTAAGGAAGAAAATCCAAAGACAACTAGGAAGTCCTATAGTGTCTATTAGAACGGATCATGGTAGGGAATTCAATAATGAAGTGCAATTTGGAGCCTTTTGTGACGCTAATGGTATTACTCACAACTTCTCGGCTCCGCGCACTCCACAATCGAATGGGGTAGTTGAAAAAAAGAATAGAACCCTACAAGAAATGAGTCGCACCATGCTTAATGACCAATCCATACCTCAAAAGTTTTGGTGCAATGCCGTTGATAATTTAACATACATACTCAATCGAGTATTAATTAGACCAATCTTAGGTAAAACTCCATACGAGTTACTCCGAGGCAAAAAGCCTACGTTAGATCACTTTAGAATATTTGGTAGCAAATTTTTTCTTCTTAAAACTAAAGATTACCTTACAAAATTTGATCATAAATCAACCGAAGGTATCTTTCTAGGTTACTCTCAAAATAGCAAAGCTTACGTCATATTAAATAAAGAAACAATGAAGGTAGAAGAGTCATTAAATGTAAAATTTGATGAAAGTCCACCCAAACCCTCTCCACCTCTTGTCGATGACGAGATTGTAGAAAATGAAGCTATAGTAATAAAGAAAAAGATAAATGAAGAAGAAGAACCTTTAAATAATGAAGTCATAAATATTAAAGAGTCCAAAGACCATCCCGTAGATAAGGTCATAGGAAAGTTAAACGAAAGAACATTAAGGTCTCAAGTTCAAAACCAAAGTAGCTTATTTTGTTTTGTTTCAACCATAGAACTTAAGAATACACAAGAAGCCATAAAAGATGAAAGTTGGGTAATGGCTATGCAAGAAGAATTAAATCAATTTGTTTCTAATGATGTTTGGACACTTGTCCCTCCACATAGTAATCAAACCATAATAGGAACCAAATGGGTTTATAAAAACAAGTTAGATGCAAATGGAGTAGTGTCTAGAAACAAGGCTAGACTCGTTGCCCAAGGGTATAACCAACAAGAAGGAATAGAATTTGATGAGACCTATGCCCCAGTGGCTAGATTAGAGTCTATAAGAATACTTCTTGCGTATGCTTGTGCTAATGATATAAAGCTTTATCAAATGGATGTCAAAAGTGCTTTTCTAAATGGTTTTATTAATGAAGAAGTATATGTAGCTCAACCTCTGGGCTTCATCGATTTTGAAAAACCTAAACATGTGTATAAGTTAAAGAAAGCCCTTTTACGGTCTTAAACAAGCTCCAAAAGCTTGGTATGATAGACTCAAGTCATTATTAATCAAACACAACTATACCATGGGGTTAGTTTACAACACACTTTTTACTAAGAAAGGAGAGTCACATATAATCATAGTTCAAATATATGTAGATGACATTATATTCGGATCCACTTGTCAAGACATGTGTGATGATTTCTCTAAAATCATGCATGACGAGTTCGAGATGAGTATGATGGGAGAACTTAGTTTCTTTCTTGGTCTACAAATCAAATAAGTAGAAGATGGTATCTTCTTTAATCAATCTAAATACATAAAAGAGATGTTAAAGAAATTCGGTCTAGAAGAGTCGAAACCAATTAGGACACCAATGTCATCCGACACCAAACTCACAAAAGATTAAGACGGCGAATCCGTCGATAATACTAAGTATCGTGGCCGGATATCATGTTTAGTGTTTGTCTATGTGCTAGGTTTCAAGAAGACCCTAAAACATCACACCTAGAAGCCGTAAAAAGAATATTTAGATACATTAAGGGTACAACACAATTAGGATTATGGTATCCTAAGGGCATGGGAGTAGAAACAATTGTATATGCAGATTCTGACCATGCAGGTGATTATGATGACCGAAAAAGTACAAGTGGGTTATGTACTTTTATGGGATGTTGTTTAACATCTTGATTTTCAAAGAAACAAACGGCATTAGCTATATCAACAACCGGAGCCGAATATATCTCCGCCGACAAAGCATGCCAACAAGCACTATGGATGAAACAAGCGTTAGTTGACTATGACATTCATCTAAGTGAAATAGCCATTCTATGTGACAACAAGGGTGCCATAGATCTAAGCAAGAATCCGGTATTACATTCTCGCACAAAGCATATAGAGATTCGTCATCACTTATTAAGAGACAATGTTCAAAAGGGGAACATCTCTATTGAGAAGGTAGCGTCCGAAGACAACATAGCCGACGTCCTTACCAAACCATTGAAGTGGGAACAATTCAACCTACTTCGTCTTGGTCTTGGTCTCATGGAACAAACGTCGTAATTTATTTCTTTTTAATCTACAAGGTATGTAAACACTAGCCTTCTTCTTTCTGAGTCTAGGATCTCTATTTCACGCACAACTCACAAACAATACGGGAATTTTCAAAACCCAAGATAAGTTTTTCACTTATAACTCATAGTTTTTCTTATTTTCTTTCAAAAATAAGTACACGTTGCAAACACATAATTACATACACATCTTCTCTTCAAAGATAAAACGATTTTTATTCGTACATAGAAACCTCTTTTTGGAATGTTTTCTAAAAATGATACCTCTTTCCGTATCAATTTTACAAAAGCAATTTCTCACGATTAGGACAAATCGCTTTTTCATTATTAATACAAAGTAAAAACCCGTTTTCATTGCATCTCATGTCTTTTGAATGCTAAAGGGGACACTTAACTAATATGTGTTTTCGGGTACATTCATTTAAGCCACAATGAATTAGGAGCATTGGTAGCACTGAATTATGTACTCAAGTACGAACTATGTGTTTTCGGGTTATCTTACATAATAGTATGCTTTTTCACTTCTAGTTTATTTTTTCTTTCTTCTTAGGAGTCGAGATAACCACAACTTCAAATAGTTTGCATATAGGCACACACTAGGCACAAATGTTTCCAAAAAGGAAAACTTTGAGCTGCCTATATCACCAGCACCACGAATCCTAGCCTTAATGCTGGACGGATCCCTCAAGGGAAGGATCCGTGGGATCCGTGATACAGAAGCTAGTTTTATCTTTTATTTTTCTCACTTTGGATGAAAACTCCAATATCTTTTTTTTTGGAGTATGTTCTTTAATGCTTGTGTTCTCATGATCACATGCCTTAAATTCATATCTAATCATTATATTTTAATCCACATTTTGAGTCAAGCATTCATTACAATACATTTTTTTTCTATATATAGGACTCCCAAAATGCTTGCATATTCATCTCATCTTCACCAACAAACAACACAATGTCATCCAAAAGATCTTAAAACTTAGATGAATCACCTAGTACAAACAATCCTCTTCATGAAATCCAAACATTTGTACTTCCACCTTCCAAAATACCACAATCAAACTCTAGGATATCCGCACGGATTAGCATCCGACCTTGTTGCTTAGCAAAACCATCATCAAATGGCTCATCACCTAACTCACCACAAGATGCTTCCATTATAGCACCTCCTTCATCACCAACAAGTACACGAACTTCATCACCTAAAGTCACTCTTTTGAAACTCCTTATGACTCCAACAAGATCTCAACAACCAAAAAAAAAGAATTAGCCTTTTTGACACCTCCCACTTCTCCAAACACAATATTCAATGACATTGAAACATCGCCACCCTTAGCTCCCATTAAGCTACAAGAACATCTAGGTTCTTTTCCACCACCACTTCCAAACATTCCGGACTTTGATCCTTATTTTCCTATTTTTCCACCACATCTTTCGCAACTCACAAATCAAAACAACCCGGAAAACTTCCGCACTCATTACCCACATAACTTACATTGTGAACATCTCCAATCCACTAGGGAAATTGCAATAGAAGTTAGGGAAGAAATGCGATTCATACTCAACCTCATCCTTGATCGCATCAATACCATTACTCATCAAAATATCCGTCCATAACCTTATGCAAGCAAGGACGGAATCATTACTACTATTTTCTACTTTTAGTACTTTTCTTTTGAGTCATTTTCAAGAACAAGTCTTGTTCTTATTTTTACATGCTTGTAGGTGGCATAAATACCACTACAGTTTGTGGTTTTATTACAAGGCCTTGTTTACATACCTTGGCTCCCCATCTTGATTCTCGTCAATCACAAGATTATTTAAGCATGTTACTAACCTTTCTCTTTGTAGGATTTTTTTTATTTTTCTTCACTTGACGCCCCAAACTAGGGGGAGCTACCGTCAAGGGGGAGCAAGCGATACTTGGACTCTTTTTCCACACTTTTATTTCTTCGATGGGTTAACTTTTTGTTTCGACAAAAAGAGGGAGAAGAAGTAAAACTTAGGGGCTTTCAAAACATACATCTATTCTTAAGTTTTACTCATCATAACATTATGTTTTGTCATCAACAAAAAAGGGGAGATTGTTAATACAAATAAACCGTAAAAACGTTTATTAATATTTTGCGATCTCTTTGTGTTTTGTTGATAACAAATATAATGTTATCTTAAGTACAATTATAAGGATACATGTTATTTTTGTAAAGCATTTACATATAGCCATTTAATACAAATTGTTGTAATAAATCATTTGTTGTAATAGTTTATTAGGATGGGTAAAAATCACAACCCATGGATCATATCCATAACCCATGGTATTGACCCATACCCACTTGACTAGATACATTGTACTCATTAGATACATTGTATCTAAAAGAATACCCATGGACCAACCCATAACCCATGACCCATGACCCATAACCAAAAAACCCATGGGGAAAGAGGAGAGTCCCACGGATCCCTAGGATTACACTAGACGGATCCATTGTGGGAGGGATCCGTGGGATCTGGGGAACAGTGAAAAGTTTTGCCTATAAATAGAGAGCCATTTCTTCATTCTAACTCACCCCTCTTCTTACTAATTCTCTCATATACTCTCATTCTCTTCTAACAAAAGATCACTTGATCTAGAGAGTACTTCTTTCTTTCTTTCTTTAGTGATTCTCATATAGGTCCTTCTCTAAGGTGAGATCACGAGCTTTCTACAAGTCATCCAAGCAAAGGGTCTTTGATTGATTTGTTCCTCCACAAGATTTCTGTAGCAAAGATCTTGTATTTGATATTTCACATATTTGTTGTGTAATAGTCGTGTTGGTTTGGTCCACCGTGTTATGGACTCGGTATTTAGCTTTGTACCGGAAAAAGGTGTAAGCAACATTGTGAAGGCTTCTCCGCCAAGTTGAAGGAGTTTGTTGACATAATGCTTGAACTCTCGAGTAGGTGACTCGGGGAGTGGAGTAGGGCAAGGAAGGTGTCCTTGTAGCCAAACCACTATAAATCGGTTGTGTCATTTCTATCCCTTGCTTTACTTTATTTATCATTAGATCTATACTTTCTCTACATCCATACGATTTCACATAATATCGAATCTAAAGTTTTTGAAACTAACTTAAAATCGGCAAAACTATTCAAACCCCCCTCCCCTTTTAGTTTCCACACCTACGATAAGCATTAGTATTTTATCTTTTCTTTACTTTCGATTCATTTACTTCGCATTAAACATTGAATAGATTTGTGTGGTTAATATGAGCGGCTAAGCACCTATAGGTGCTGGCCTAGTTATGATTCCTTAATTGTTTTGTCTGCGTTTATTTTACTTTCGTATAATAATTTCTAAGTGTATGCATGCATAGTTTATTGGTAGCGACCCTTGTTTCGGTAGTTTTAAATGGCGGTAGAGGCTAGTTGCTTAGGGGACATGACCAACTGACCCTAAGTGAGTAGACTGAGACGGGAAGAGTAAGCAATGACCAACTGACGACCCTTTCTACTTGTGCGATTCGACCAACTGATCACCTACCATTTGGATGAATGATGTGCTACGTGTGTACAAGTTTTAAATTTATAAAAGGTGAATTACCAAAGTTACCAATAACACATACGAGCAAGTATACTCGTCCGTTATAGCAAGATTATGAAGGTAAGTCGAGATCGTTCGCAGGGATTTGAGTGAATCTAAGAACAAGTTTGAATCAACAGAGTCTATCCAAAATATATAGCAACGCAAATAGATATAATGAAATTCAGATGATTAAAAACTACACTTGATTAAACTAGTTTCATATCCTAGATTAATGTGATTGTGTTAACCTCTTAACATGTTGGTTATGATAATTAGTTGGTGTACTAATCTATTGTTCTTACAAGTTAAACCTTCGTCAAGATTTTAGTTTATAAAAACAAGCATTACGTTTAACCAATCAATTTAAGATCAATTCAAGTTTCATAAGTTCACTTTCATAAACTTAAACACATAAACATCCACTTGTTTGATCAAATTGCTTAAGAAATGGTCAATACAAAAGGTAACCGATCATAGACACAAGGCTACAATTGATTCTCAACAACTAATCTTACGACCTTTTAGATGTTTCCAACCAATCCAATTTGATAACCAAAAAGTGTTTTTATTACAACCATACCTTAGTTCCTTTGTATAATCAAGAATAATGGGTAAAAACAATCATCCATAGACAAAATGATTATAACTAGTTGAATAACAATAAGTTCTTTCGACCTCTACAATTACCATCAACTAGTCAATCTTGATTAAAAAATGTCACTATGAAAATTTAACACAATTTGATCTTAGAATCAACTTGAAATTGAATTAAAACATGTTAACACAATCACTAACCAATCATATGATAATCAACATCATTTAAGCAAGTGTATAAAGAAACTAGCTACTCATAGCAAACATGAACATAAACTCAGAACTTTGAACATTAGAAAACATGATTAAAAGTCTTACAATACTTGGAATAAGATTAGAAATGATGGGGTAATGATTCCCAAAGTATTGAGGTAGACTTCCTGGTGATTTGGCCTCCAAATGTGGAACTTCTGGAACTCCAAACTTTCCTAGACTTCTAAGGACGAATTTGAGAGCTTAAGAGCTTTGTTGATGAGTAGAGAGAATTGTATTGAAGTGTGTGTCTCATATGCTCACAAAAGGCCTCTATTTATACTAGCTCCAAGGCCTAGGGTATTAATTGCTGAACTTGGCCTCCAAGGAGTTAGGAAGGGACTAGAATACACCAAGGGAAGGACCTAGAATCTTTTGGATACAAAGGGGAAGCTTAGTGATGAAGATTTGGCAGATACAGGTCTTCCAACCGGATCGGTTACATGACCAACCGATCCGGTTGGTCTTCTACAAAAGGGGCCAACCGTTTCCAGTTGCGGGTGGCGACCGAATGGTTGGGATGGTGTCCTGGCACTATTTGGTCATTTTCCAACCGATCCGGCTAGATTTCATGAGTTACAGAAAATTGATCTTTAACTCCTTTTTTACTTGCAGAACTTGGTTCTTCCATCACTTTGGTCTTCAATGGTACATGAATTACTGATTTGTGCTTAACATTCTATACTGAAACGAGAATCTTCTATTTGTTGAACATTCTTTACTTTTCCTTCCGTTTCCCTACACTTGGTTATAAATACTAGACAAACATGTTTTGATGCAATTAAGCACTGAAATCGTACAAATATAACCAAATAACATATACAAAAGCACGCATAACGTTACTAAAAACATGCACAATCTGAGCGTTATCAAATTCCCCCACACTTAAACTTTGCTTGCCCTCAAGAAAATCTAGGAAAAACAACATCCACTGGTACATGATCATGATTATGAAAATGTGATGCAAATCAACCAAGTATTAGTACGAGAGAAGATTCATCAATTATGCTTTTAGGGTGAAACTTCCAAGATGTTTGACGATATCCAATGATTTTCTTGCGTGATTAACATTTCAAAACACCTCACGAAAAAGGAACGAAGTATAATTCACTCAATCACTCATTTTTACTGGAGTAAAAAGATAAATCACACTCATTGCTCAGTCATGATTAGATTATTACCATAAGCTTGTACAAGAAACAAAACTCCACCGACGTGGCGTGAGCACCAAGCAAAAACATCTAAAGAGGACTTTTATTTGGGTTATAATGATAGGCTTCGGGTTAAGGGTATGGATAAGGCATGGGAATGTTTATGAAATTGGTGTAAAAATAAAATCAAGTCTAATAACTTATTAAAGCTACCAAACAATCTACGAACCAATAAATGATTAAAGCTTCATTTTCTTCTCTTCGGCTTTCCACAGCTCTTCACTTTTCTTTGCCATGACAAATTTTCTACGAACATAGCACATTGGCTAATACATTCATACTTTCAACACATTTTTTTTCATTTTTTTTTATTTTTCTTTTTGAACATAACAACAACTCAGAACTTTGGCACTCCATGAAATGGCTCAATCAATCTAACAAGATGTGGTAACTCATAATCATTTGAACAGTCTTCACCTTCCAGGTGACTAGCAACCAACCGCTTAGACATTGATAAGGGAAGGCTACGGTTTACAGTGTAAAATCTTTTTGTATTTTTTTGGATGAAGCAAAATTGAAAAGGATGGCTCAGAGGGTGTAACTAGGAGTATCTAGTGCTAAAGATGAGCACTACAAATGGGTCCATGTAGGTGGTTAACTAACCGATGTGGCTATCTAATATATCATTAGATGTAAACGGAAGGCCATTTGGGTTAAATCCTAAGGTTCCTCTTTATCACACAAATTCGCTTATATCACATAAATGTGATCTCACTATGGTCTGGTAATGATTTACAAGTACAAGTTCTAGAATGAATAAAATCACCGGCACACTCATAACAAAAGATCCAAGCATAAAAGATGTATGCTTTGTATAGAACAGGCTTAAATCCTCACATATTAGTGGAAAGGGCTATAATTTGTGCTAGAAAATGTCATCGATCCCAGAATGGATTGCAATAATAATCGGAACACATTTCGAAGTTTCAAATATTACCAGTGGTTTGATCTAGTTATTCTAATATATTATCGTAAAAGCGTGAAAAATAACTAGATCACAAGGGCAAACAAAATTTAAATTTAAGCATGAAAACTCTAATTTTTCCTATTCACCCCCCACACTTAAGTTGAACATTGTCCCCAATGTGAAAAACGAACTTCAAAGTATAGAAATAGGGAAAATAGAGATGAAACCAGATATGCCAATGAGTTTGTTAGCTTAATTATCTTCATTGCTAGTGTCCACTGGAGTAATCATTACCTGCACAAAATCTCATAAAAAAACAAAAGAGTTTTTTTAGAAGGTGGTACCCCCCACACTTAAGTTCTACCAAGGGTTTAAACTTTGAGGCGTGCCCGCAGAAAATTAAATCGGAAACACACGGGTTGCCTCCCGAGAAGCGCTTGTTTTATTACCGAGTCATCAGCCTGACTCGAATCTTCCCGAATTTACTTGGCCACAGAAGCAGCTTTGAAAATTTTGAATAGTTCGGGGATATATATGAATTCTTCACCAGTAGCTTCGATATCGTTCCAGACGAACTCAGCAGATGGTTTCCAAGGAACAATTTGTGGGATTCTTCCTGGAAAAGGTGCTACAAATGTGATTGTTTCGAATTCATTTTTAGGAGAAACTGTCTCAACTGATATTTCATTCATTTGCTCCTTATCGTAGTATAACTTGATTCGGTGCCCATTAACAATGAAACTTTCGCCCTGTTTGTCATAAAGTTCGACATACCCGGATGGATATCCATGTTTAACGATATATGGTCCAAACCATCTTGGTTGTAATTTAGGAGCTTTGAATTTGAACTTCATGTTGAAAAGCATAACTTTATCTCCAGCTTTGAATTCTTTTCAAACTATTAGCTTTTTGTCGTGATAAGCTTTTGTTCTTGCTTTATACAGTTTGGAATTTTCATAAGCTTAGAGTCTTAATTCATCGAGTTCGTGCAATTGCAAGAATCTCTTTTCTCCAGCTATTTTGAGATCGGTGTTACAGTTTCTGAGAGCCCAGTAAGCACGATGTTCAACTTCGAACGGCAAATGACAAGTCTTTCCATACAGGAGTCTGTAAGGAGTTGTGCCAATTGGAGTTTTATAAGCCGTACGAAACGCCCACAGAGCATTGTCAAGTTTCTTCGCCCACACTGAAGGATTGTCCTTCACTGTTTTCTCGAGTATTCTTTTGAGAGCTCTGTTGGTGTTTTCAACTTGCCCACTGGTTTGTGGATGATAGGCAGTTGCGAATCGATGATGAACTCCATATCTTTTCATGGTTTTCTCCATTTGTTGGTTACAGAAATGGGTTCCTCGATCGCTTATCAAGGCCTTGGGAATTCCATAACGAGCAAAAATCGTTTTGAGGAAACTAACGACAACACGAGCATCGTTCGTTGGTAAAGCTTCATCTTCTGCCCATTTGGATACGTAATCTATAGCAACGAGGATGTATTCGTATTTGTGGGATTTAGGAAAAAGTCCCATGAAATCAATTCCCCAAATATCGAATATTTCACATACTTGGATGCTTGTTAATGGCATTTCATCTCTGCGTGAAAGGTTGGTGGTTCTTTGGCAAGCATCGCAGTTTTGAACAAGTGTATGTGCTTCTTTGAATATTGTTCGCCAATAGAATCCAGCATCAAAAACTTTTTTAGCTGTGGTGGAAGGACCATAATGTCCCCCAGTTGAGCCATGATGACATTCGTCAAGAATCTTTCGGGTTTCGGAACCAGTAACACATCTTCAGATCATTTCGTCAGGACACATTTTGAAAAGATATGGTTCTTCCCAAAAGTAGTATTTAAGTTCCGAAAAGAATTTGCTTCTCTGAGCATGAGTTAACCCTTTTCTTAGGATTCCTCCAGCGAGATAGTTCGCAAAGTCGGCAAACCAAGGATCGCCAGTTCCATCGACGGTCATGAGAGTTTCATCGGGGAAGTAATCATCGATTTCTTCTTCCTTTAACTCCTCCAGATCAGGGTTTTCAATACGGGATAAATGATCAGCAGCTAGATTCTCCGCTCCTTTTTTATCTTTGATTTAAAAGTCAAATTCTTAGAGTAGCATAATCCATCGAATAAGACGTGGTTTAGCATCTTGCTTGGTGAACAGATATTTGAGTGTTGAGTGATCGGTGAAAAAGACTGTTTTTGAGAGCACAAGGTAGGATCAGAATTTGTTGAATGCGAAAACTACGGCCAGTAATTCCTTTTCGGTGACGGTATAATTTTGCTAAGCACTATTCAGTGTCTTGCTAGCAAAATATATGGGTCGAAAGTGTTTTCCTTCCCGTTGTCCTAAGACGGCTCCAATGGCAAAATCGCTTGCATCTCACATAAGTTCAAAAGGTAGTGACCAATTAGGTGAAACCCTGATCGGAGCACTGGTCAGTTGAGATTTCAACGTTTTGAAAGCTTTTAGGCAATCAGCATTGAGGTCAAAGATAGATTCTTTCTCAAGAAGTTTTGTCATCGGACTGGATATTTTTGAAAAATCTTTGATAAAGTGGCGGTAAAAACCTGCATGTCATAAAAAACTTCTAACGGCTTTGACATTAGTTGGTGGTGGTAATTTTGTGATGATGTCGACTTTTTCTTTATCTACCTCCATGCCTGCACTGGAGATCTTGTAGCCAAGCACAATTCCTTCGGTCACCATGAAGTGACATTTTTCCCAGTTAAGGACAAGATGTGCAGCTTCATATCTTTAGAGCATTTTATCAAGATTGGAAAGACAAGCTTCAAATGAGTCTCCGAAGACAGAAAAGTCATCCATGAAAACTTCCATGGAGGTTTCGAGCATGTCTTGGAATATGGCTATCATACACCTTTGAAAAGTCGCAGTTGCATTGCAAAGACCAAAAGGCATACGCCAATATGCGTAGGTTCCAAAAGGACAAGTGAAAGTGGTTTTTTATTGATCTTTAGGATCGATTGGATGTTGGAAATATCCCGAAAATCCATCGAGGAAACAAAAGAATTTATTTCCTGCTAGTCTTTCAAGAATTTGATCCATGAACAGGAGTGGAAAGTGATCTTTTCTGGTGGCTTTGTTTAATTTTCGATAGTCAATACAAACACGCCAGCCATTGACAGTTCTAGTTGGAACTAGTTCATTCCGTTCATTAGTCACTGCCGTCATTCCTCCTTTCTTGGGAACACAGTGAACGGGACTTACCCAAGGTCTATCCTCAATTGGGTAAATGATACCAGCATCGAGAAGTTTTATGATTTCCTTTTTAACAACTTCTTTCATGTTCGGATTGAGTCGACGCTGACGTTCAATAACAGGTTTAATCCCTTCTTCGAAATTGATTTTGTGCTTGCAGAAATTAGGACTAATTCCTGGGATGTCGGATGTTTTCCAAGCGAAATCTTGTTTGTGATTTTTGAGGACAGAAAATAAACTTTCTTTCTAATTGTCCTCGAGCAATGAGGATATGACTACTGGAAGAAGTGAGTTTTCCTCCAAGTAAGCATATTCAAGATGATCAGGCAGAGGTTTGAGCACGAGATCAGTGGGTGGTTCTTCGATAGAGGATTTAATTCGCATCTCGTCATTGAAAGTTATTTCGTCAAAGTTTTCTTCCTCCAATTCTTCTTCTTCCGTGTTATCTCCTTCGAACTCTACTTTCATGAAATCATCAAACTCTTTGTCAAAGTCTGTTTCATTGATTTTTTCAGAAGTAGTCATGAATGGGTCGGATTCGTTAAGTAATGCATCCAATTCTTCCTCAGTGACTTCATCAATAACATCGATATTGAAAGAAGTGTCATCACTGGAATGTGGATAGCGCATTGCTTTATCGATTAGAAAGGTGATTCGATCTTCTCCAACTCCAAGGTTGAGTTCTTTGCCTTTCACTTTGATGATTACATCAGCGGTATTTAGGAAAGGCCTTCCTAAGATGTGTGGGACTTTACTATCTTCTTCCATTTCTAAGATTACAAAGTCCACGGGAAAAATGAATTTACCGACTTGAACAAGCATATTCTCGGCAATACCCACAGGATCTTGATAAGAATGATTTGCTAATCGAATGCTCATTTTTGTTAGTTTTAGGCTGTTGTTGCATAACTTGGAATACAGCGAATAAGACATCAAATTGATACTTGCGCCAAGATCGGCTAAAGCATCGCATTTAATATTATTCCCGAAAGTACATGGAATAAGAAAGCTCCCAGGATCTCTGAGCTTTGGTGGGATCTTGTTTTGGACAATAGCTGAGCATTCTTCGTTAAGGAAAGTAGCTGATATTTGCTCTAGCTTGCTTTTGTTATTAAGAAGTTCTTTGAAAAATTTCCCGTAATTGGGCATTCCGGCTAAGACATCAACGAGAGGAACATTGAGTTTAACATCTTTGATTATTTCAATGAACTTCTTATAACGCTCTTCCATTTTTTCTTTCTTAAGGCGTTGAGGATAAGGATTTTTTGGTGTATACGCCTTGACAGATGGGGTGGTTTGAGTTGTGTTTGTTTCCTCGGCTTCATCCTCACTATCTTCGGTGATAGGAGTATTTTCATTGGGATTCGGTGGTGGATCGTACGAGAGACCACTTCTTGTGAAGACAACATTAATATGTTCATTTCTCGTTTGTGGTGAACGGTACATTTTATCATTTGATGGTTTTGGGTTGGATTGGGTGTTACTTGGTAACGATCCAGATGGTCGAGAGGAATGTTGGTCAGAAAGTCTGCCAAACTTGTTTTCAAGATCTTGGATAGATGCTTGATGATTTTTCTGTCCTTGCTCAACTTTGGCTTTGAGATTGAAAACTTGATTTTTGATAAAATCATTTGCAGATATTTTATTAGCCACGAATTCTCTCATGGTTTTCTCGAATTCGGTTTCTTCCATCTTTTTGTTGGAGTTTGGTGGTGGTGGATTGTTAGCTCGTGGTTGAGAATCACGGTTTTCATCCCTTGGTCGGCGGTCTTGCCAATTTCCAGAATTTTGACCGTAATAATTACTACGATATCCTCCTCCACGGTATCCTCCTTGGGTATAATTCGCTTCTCCTTCATTAGGTCCACCTATAGGCTTATCGTCGCACTCAGACGATGGATGATTTCCTCCACAATTGTTGCATCCGTCTCGCATTTCCTTCATTTCTTCTTTGATATCTTTGTATTGCTAATCGATTTTGGAGGTTAAGGCTTCCATTTTCGACAAAGGTATCGGTGTTTTCGACAAAGGCAACGGTTTTTCGGAGAGGTTTGGTTTTGGAATCTTTGGACCAATCGAGTTTGAGAAGTACTCGATCCTCGAGTAATTTGTGTGCATCGTTAGGAGTCTTATAAAGAAAAATTCCTTCAGCATCAAGGATGCCTTGAGAGATTTCGTCTAGTCCATGATAAAAGATTTGGATAATGGTTCCTTTGGATAATCCATGTCCATGACAACTACGAAGAAAATCTTTCATCCGAAGCCAAGCTTCGACAAGTGGTTCGTTTGGATTTTGTGTGAAAGCAGGAATTTCTCCCATTAATCGATCAAACATGGCAGGTGGAAAGAATCGGCTTACAAAGGCTTGCCTCATCTCCTCTCAAGTGTTGATAATTCCTGGGGTTAATTCATTGTACCATACTTTAGCATCTCCGGTGAGTGATGATGGAAAAAGCTTGAGTTTGATGGCATTGACATCGGTGTCGCCATAATGGAACATGCCACAAATTTCGATGAATTCGGCAATGTGGTTATGCGGATTGGCCCGCGCACGGCCATCAAATTGACGTTCTTTGATCATGGAAAGATGATGACCCTTTACGGTGAAGTTGTCACCAAGGTTGACAGCGACAATAGCACTCCCAGGGGTTGGTGCTACGGCTCGGTTGGTTCCCCACATGGGTTGATCGTCCGCCATGGGAAAAGGTAAATTGGTGAAAGGGTTGTAAACAACTTTGGCTTCTACGAGGTTATCAAATGGTGGGTTTGGTACTCTTGGTACACGATTTTCCAAAGGTATGAAAAGTGTTCTTCTTCTTCTTCGAATCAAACGTTCAGGGTTGGTAAGAGGTGTAATTGGTTCTATTCCCGCTGCACGAGTGTTCATACAATGTCCTAGAGAATCCATGCAATATCTAAACACACGGATAAACAATGAAAACAGTTTTCTGAGACAGAAGGGGTAACCGGATCGGTTGCGAGTTGCGACCGATCGGTTAGATCAGTTTGGTATGGCTAAAAGGTGTAACTGGTTTGGTTGTAAGGCAACCGGATCGGTTGAAGCTTCTGAGAGAAATTTTTTTTGAGTGAATCGACTGATGGAGATTCAAAACTTGCTAAAACACAATCAAATCCCCGGCAGCGGTGCCAAAAACTTGATGTGCTACGTGTGTACAAGTTTTAAATTTATAAAAGGTGAATTACCAAAGTTACCAATAACACATACGAGCAAGTATACTCGTCCGTTATAGCAAGATTATGAAGGTAAGTCGAGATCGTTCGCAGGGATTTGAGTGAATCGAAGAACAAGTTTGAATCAACAGAGTCTATCCAAAACATATAGCAACGCAAATAGATATAATGAAATTCAGATGATTAAAAATTTCACTTGCTTAAACTAGTTTCATATCCTAGATTAATGTGATTGTATTAACCTCTTAACATGTTGGTTGTGATAATTAGTTAGTGTACTAATCTATTGTTCTTACAAGTTAAACCTTCGTCAAGATTTTAGTTCATAAAAACAAGCATTACGTTTAACCAATCAATTCAAGATCAATTCAAGTTTCATAAGTTCACTTTCATAAACTTATACACAAAACATCCACTTGTTTTATCAAATTGCTTAAGAAATGGTCAATACAAAAGGTAACCGATCATAGACAAAAGGCTACAATTGATTCTCAACAACTAATCTTACGACCTTTTAGATGTTTCCAACCAATCCAATTTGATAACCAAAAAGTGTTTTTATTACAACCATACCTTAGTTCCTTTGTATAATCAAGAATAATGGGTAAAAACAATCATCCATAGACAAAATGATTATAACTAGTTGAATAACAATAAGTTCTTTCAACCTCTACAATTACCATCAACTAGTCAATCTTGATTAACAAATGTCACTATGAAACTTTAGCACAATTGGATCTTAGAATCAACTTGAAATTGAATTAAAACATGTTAACACAATCACTAACCAATCATATGATAATCAACATCATTTAAGCAAGTGTATAAAGAAACTAGCTACTCATAGCAAACATGAACAAAAATTCAGAACTTTGAACATTAGAAAACATGATTAAAAGTCTTACAATGCTTGGAATAATATTACAAATCATGGGGTAATGATTCCCAAAGTATTGAGGTAGACTTCTTGGTGATTTGGCCTCCAAATGTGGAACTTCTGAAACTCCAAACTTTCCTGGACTTCTAAGGATGAATTTGAGAGCTTAAGAGCTTTGTTGATGAGTAGAGAAAATTGTATTGAAGTGTGTGTCTCATATGCTCACAAAAGGCCTCTATTTATACTAGCTCCAAGGCCTAGGGTATTAATTGCTGAACTTGGCCTCCAAGGAGTTAGGAAGGGACTAGAATACACCAAGGGAAGGACCTAGAATCGTTTGGATACAAAGGGGAAACTTAGTGATGAAGATTTGGCAGATACAGGTCTTCCAACCGGATCGGTTACATGACCAACCGATCCGGTTGGTCTTCTACAAAAGGGGCCAACCATTTCCGGTTGCGGGTGGCGACCGAACGGTTGGGATGGCATCCTAGCACTATTTGGTCATTTTCTAACCGATCCGGTTGCAATGGAAACCGATCCGGCTGGATTTCCTGAGTTACGGAAAATTGATCTTTAACTCCTTTTTGACTTGTAGAACTTGGTTCTTCCATCACTTTGGTCTTCAATGGTACATGAATTACTGATTTGTGCTTGACATGCTATACTGAAATGGGAATCTTCTATTTGTTGAACATTCTTTACTTTTCCTTCCGTTTCCCTGCACTTAGTTATAAATACTAGACAAACATCTTTTGATGAAAACAAAGCACTGAAAACGTACAAATATAACCAAATAACATATACAAAAGCACGCATAACGTTACTAAAAACATGTAAAATCTGAGCGTTATCAATGAACTTAAGAATTAGGGGGTGAGTGTTTAAGTTGCTAACGCCCGGGCACGCACTATTATAAATCTAGCGTTTAGCAGAACTTAATGACTTGGCTTAGGGGACCAGGAACAACTGGACTTATGAAGGGACACCTGACTTCTCCAGTGGTGGCATCTTTGCTGATAGGTTAGGGCGAATTGACCAAATGTTGTCCTCTCGACTTTGACCCCACCTGAAGTAATTGGAAGTAATTAGACGTAGACATTACTAGCTAGGAGGAATAACTAGGTTAGCACCACTCTCCTCTATTGATTGAACGTTTTCCTTTTATTTGCTTTATTCTGCTTTAGTAGTTAATTCCTTATCATAATCATATTAAAATCTGTGAAACCTAGACTTAGTAATCATCCAACACACATAGCTCTTGGGACGACATCGGTTTTACCGAATACTACACTACACACGACCGGGTACACTGCCCGTTAGTGCATTAGAGTAGACCATAGGTATAAGGAGACAATGTAAATATTAAAACCTGGTCAGTAAAACCTGCATCAAGTTTTTGGCGCCGTTTCCGGAGAGCTATTTTAGGATTTTTCATTAAGTCTATTTTTAATTTTCTTTCTTCTCTTAAATGTCAGGATACAAGACTAGAAGGTCGAGGCCTTTTTTGGCTACCCCATTCGATGATCCGGAGAAACAATTGCGGACAAGGAAAGTTTACTCTCCAATTCCTATTCATAACATCTTTTCATTTTATGATTCAAATTAGTCTAACGCAGAACCGGAGATCATTAATGAAGATAATATTGATGAATTAACCATGGAGCAGTATTTGGAGCGACCAAATGAGAACTGGCAACGAACTTTCACACAGAATTCTAATACTGAAAAATACTCTATTCCAGACCAATTTATTCGGGAGTTATACGAACTTAAGTTTTCAGGAGAAGAAGATGAGGATGTTCAGAATAATGTAGAAGAAGTGCTCTACTTATCCTCTCTTTTCAGCGTCCGAGGCATCCCGAGCTATTCGGTTACCGCAAGAATTTTTCCTATGACTCTTACTAGAACTGTGAAAATATGGTACAATAAACTCCCTAATGAATGTAAAGGAGCATGGGATAAATTAAGAAGAGAATTCGTCCAACAATTTTGCCCTCCTTAAAAAATGGCCAAACTTCTTGGTAAAATCTATCAATTCATTCAAGTAGGAGAAGAAACACTTTATCAGGCATGGGAAAGGTTTAATGAGCTACTTGATCGATGTCCCACTCATGATTTGAAGAAACATCAAATCGTTTACGTCTTCTACCGGGGAATTAATGCGCTAACACGAGAACTGCTCGATTCCCCTAGACCTATTCCTAGCATGACCCCTGACTAAGCCTTGGAATGTATTCAACGTATTTCTAAACATTGCCACAAATGGCATATGGATACAAGATACGGACCAAGAGACAATTTTGATCATAAGGTAATGAAGACATTGACAAAGCAAGAATACAATTATGGGGAAATTTTCGAAAAACGAAGGTTGGAAAGAGCAAATGAAGCTGAAGCGTGTAGGATTGAGAAGGTTAAGAGTGTATTCGGGACAAAAACCGGGAACAATCTTGAAAAAAAGATTCTTGACCACGTCAAGGAATCGAGGAAATGAGATGAGATAATTGAAAAGATGATGAAGACATTCGTGGAAAATACTGTCTCTTCTCTCAAAATTCATGAAGATCGGATTAAGGGATTGGAAAGAGTGTGAGCTCATGTTTTCAAGCCATCACAGATTACCTAGCAGCTCGGGAAGAGGAGGTTGTCAACACGGTGGAAATAATCCGTGAAGAACCGACAACCTTTTCGGAAAAAGTTAATCGACGAATCAGCATGGAGAAACTATCACTTCTGGACCAAGCTTTACCGGTAAACTCCCCTCTTACTAATTCCATTAAAACTAATCATATTCTGCAGGAATTAAGCAATGATGAGACGATTCAACTTAACGAACGATGTTCAGCGGTTTTGAGAAACGAGCTGCCATAGAAGGAAAAAGATCTTGGGTGTTTTACTCTCCCTTGCTTGATCGGTCGTCTCAATTTGTGTAATGCCCTAGCTGATCTTGGAGCGAGCGTAAGCATAATGCCTCGTTCGATGTTCCTACGTATGGGTATTGGTGACCTCAAGCCAGCCAAAATGAAGATTGAAATGGCCGATCGATCCATGCAGTCACCGCTAGGCATTGTTGAAAATGTGTTGGTAAAGATAAAGAAATTCCTTTTCCCGGCAGATTTTGTGATTCTTGACATTCCGAAAGACAACAGAATACCTGTCATTTTAGGTAGACCTATGATTGCTACTGCCCATACAAAGGTGGATGTCTTTGCTGGAAAATTGACTCTTGAAGCTAATGGAGAGATTGCAATGTTCGGACCTAATGAACTCCTGTCCACTCCTCAAAAGGTATATGAGGTTGACCCAGTAGGCAATTTTAGCGATGCTCTAGAAGAATTTCTTAGTGATCCCCCAGACCCTGGCGAGATAGATTTTGGGAAAGATTTTGATGTTTTTGACTTTGAAGAAGAAGATAACTTGGGAATCAGTACCGATGATTTCTCTAGTGATATAGAGATGACTCATTGGCAAGACAACTCTGAAAAAACATTTTCGCAAACTGACCAACCACAGTTTTATGAGATGGGGGCACAAATCCATCATAGGAACCCCTATTATCTGAAAATTTCATGCAAAATTGGGTTCATTGATTTCCACCCATTTATCGATACAAATTCTCCAGTTAACATCATTTCTAAGGAATGCTACAACCAGGTCATGGAAAAGGAACTTGAATATAAAGGAAACAACTTCCTTGGGGTTGCAACAAACATCCGTGTTTTTGTGGGAACTCACTCATTTCTGGTTGACTTTGTGGTTTTGGATGATGTAAGCGAGTTCGTAGCTGATGGACTTACCGGGGTGATTTTTGGGAAACCTTTTCAAGAAATATCTGGGCTAGATAAAAACGAGAAGGAAGGACTGGTATGGTTAGAGATTGGCGATGATAAAACTTTATTTAAGATGCCTAGGACTGTAAAGAATTTTAAAAACTGGACTAAAAAACTGGACCAAAGGTGTTGATCATCCCTACCAGAAAATCAATAATTTTTACTTAGGGTGTTTAGAACTAGGCAAAGGCTACAAACGGGATGAGAATCTGATCAGCTGGCTTCAACGTGAAGATTGCCATATCCACGAAATGACTAACAAGCACTTCTAAGCCCCGTGTCTCTAAGTCTAACTTAAAGACTCTTAAATAAAGAAAAGTGCTCTTTCGGGAGACAACCCGAATTATCCCTTTCTTTTGTTTTATTTCCATTTATGTTGGGTTTTGTCTTTTTAATCATTTTTGCAGGAAACTTGGAGTAATTGCTGCTGCAGCATGCTGATCTGACCATAGTTACGGCGTAACTCATCTAGGTGGTTACGCCGTAACCAACCCCTAGCTGCAGAATTTCGGATGCATTACCAATTACGGCGTAATTCCATCTCAGTGGTTACGCCGTAGCTACACTCTTACATCGTATGCCAGGTTTTAACTAGTTACGGCGTAACTCCTTTAAAGAGTTACGACGTAACTATCCTCTGTTTTACTTCTTTCATTTTAAAACACAATAACCTTGTATTAGTATTTTAAATGAACTTTGTGGGTGTGTTCCCTGTAAACCCTCACGAGAATTCACTCGTCCACTTGGGACACTAAGTGGTTTAAAAGGCTTGTTGCATATGCTAAATGCAACCGTGATTCCTACAAAAGTGAGTTAGGTTTGTTTTTCATTTTTCATTTTTTCTTTTTTAGAATTATGCTTGTCGGTAGTGTGATTTCAGGGATTGAAGTTTGCTCATGGATGCTTATACGAAGGCACGACTCTGTTTCGTAGGCCTTCTCTCTTTTTTGGAGCAAATTTCAGGGAAGTTCTCGCTCTAATTCTACTTTTCTCTTCACCTTTATTTAACGCTTAGTACAAAAGGGACTTTGTACAAATCAAGTTGGGGATGGGAGTAGAATTATCTCTTGAAAATTATTTTGCCCTCGTTTTTCTAGTTTATTTTGAAAAATTATGCTATTTTTAAAATTTTGACATGTTTTTCATTGATAGATATTGGTTTTCACAAACACAAATACACACAATAATATGGCTCGAATAAGATAAAGTTTTAGAGAGAGAAAGTGGATGATGGGATCTTTTCTAGAGAGAGAAAGTAAACAAAAGAAAGAAAGGTTAGATTGAAAGAAAGGTCCAACCCTCTACCTTGGGAGGTAGAGGGTATTTATAGTTACATACTAAACGTCCTCCTTCGGATTATGGATCATGCATATAGTAGGTAAAGACACGTCCGTCCTCCACGGTGTTGCACTAAACTAAATAACTAATAAAATAACTAGTAAATAACGTAATGTCTACGAGCTAACATATGCTAGAATAGAGTTGGGGTGACCGACTCTTCAACATGGATTTTCTAAATCTTAACAATCTCCCCCTAAGGGAGGTCACCCCATGAAATACATTTTGTATCCTAGCATTCTATCTTTATCTTCATGCTCGAGCTCGTAGACTTCAATTCTTCAATCCCGTAATCTTTGTACTTTAGTAGTGATACTTCAAAGTCCGACTGCTTTGTACTTTCAGTGGAGGTCTTTAACTGATCCACGTCTTGATGATCTTCGAGCTTTCATTGAGATCATCAACCACAACAAATCTCTGACTCATCCTTTGTTGTATCACCAATATGTGAAGTTGTGACTTTTGGACCGACATGCTCACACTTTCTGGGTCATGACATCATTTCAACAGAGTAGCGGAAGCATCTTTGTATGTCTTTGATTGTCATGATTTTCTTCAATTATATTGGTGTAAGCTGTGAGCATGCGGTTGTGAATTGACTTCTCAATAACGATCAGCTGCAACCGTCCAATGTTCCTGCAAACAACAGTTAGCACTAAAACACACGAAAGTGTCTTTGTTCACTTTCGTTGAATATAGTTGCAAGAACCACGGTTCCCCGTTGATCAGTATAAATACTGCCTGTGATCAGGTAGAATTCCGAAGAATCTCCTTGACAGGGTTTCGCAGCTTGATCTAGCCGTTCTCAAACCGGAGCGTCCCAAAGTAGACAACACGGAGTGAGTGAACCAGCGAATTGAGATTCACTGATTGATGAAAAATTGATTTGAAAACAATCGCGTATTGCTTAGAAGAAAGAGTTTTGCAATACGACGAAGGTTTTATGAGAAAGATCAATTTTCAATCAGAAATACTTTTTGTATTTGAAAAAGAGTACACATTCGATGTGCTAGAGAAAAGAAGAGATTTGCACATCAAACGATTTTTCCAAAAGTATTCGTCAATTCATTTCCTGGACCAAGGTTGATTCAATAATGAATCGCCCCATTGTCTCTATCCAGTTGTCACAAGCTTGATGTTTTGGAAAGATCTCACATGTCACCCACCAAGAACTTGTTTGATGTTGGCTCTAGAAGGATTTCCATCTTCATTGTGAATGTTTGACATATCACTCAGATGTTCTGGCAAATATCACAAGGATAATGCTTAGGACTCTTAATATATTCTTACTTTCCACATTGTGTGAAACAGCAAGTCTTCATTAATTTTGTCTCCTAATGAGATTTTTTGAATGATCTCTTGGCTCTAGACTCAATTGTGCACATTTGGTTCCTATGTCGGAGACTAGGGAGAGGGTCTCCTTCTTCAATATCAAAAATCTCTAGGAGAAAGTCGATAGATTATGTAGGTTCCCCGTGAGAATGAAACAAGCCCTTTTAAGAGGAACTTAAGTAGCTTGGGAAGTTAGGTGCAGTGTGTCACTGGGTCCATGACGTCTTGTCTTCAATACCAGTGTTACCTTAGTAACAATCAGTTGCATATGAATTGAACCCGGTTTCTGCCCTAAGGTTGAATTATTGGAGGGCTATTTCTTTTCACCCTTTTCACATTCAATTATTTTTCATTCTTCAACCCCTTTAGTGCTTACCGAGACTTCATTACTAGAACCTTGTTGGGTTTGTACAAGTATTAGCTCTGTCACAGTCTGCACTCTTCCCGTATTCTCATTTTTCTCCTTTTTTCATCATACCTAAGGACTTCTACACTATCTAGTGGATTGTCCCTGGGTAGATCCCTCCGGCTCTAGCGAGATTGTGGGAACGAATACCTATCCTAACCATCCTTATAACACCATGCATAAAGTAAATTGGTCGGTCTTTTGGTATTGTTCATTCCTTCTCGAATCCAATTGAAAAATCATTTGGAAAATCAATCAAGGTACTTGTGATATAATATCAAAGCATTTTGCACCTTAATTGTTTTGATCATTTAGAAATGCTCCCCCTCAACCTATGCATATGATTTTGAAATTGTTTAGCACATGGAGGCAAGAGTTCTTTGAAATAATTTCTTGACCACAATTTCCATACAAAAAGTCATTTGATTTTCATGGTAAATTCTCCCTCTCAAAATGTGTGTTGGTTGTTTGAAATCATTTAGCACATAGAGGAAAGAGTTCTTTGAAGTACTTTCACGATCACACAAGCTATTAAGAAACCATTAGAAAATCAATCAAGGTACTTAAGTTGTAACATAAAAATCTTTGTACCTTGAAAGTTTATTTTCTTTTGAAATGCTCCCCCTCAATATGTGCTTCGAGATTCGAAAGCGTTTAGCACATATGGGAGAGCAGCCTGCACAATTGAATCAAAACGATCACCTTTTATCAAATTTCATATTAAATCACAAATTCTCCCCCGATCAAAAATACCAAACTCTTTGAGATTTTGGATCCCAAGTGATTTAATAAGGTTTAGAAAAGATGGGAGAAAATGTGGCTGGTTTAAATTCTCTTCTGGTTTTTGGTTAAATCTTTAGACATCACTTATTTTGTACAAACCGGACTTTTATGACGAAATATTGTTTGAAACTATTCAATTTGAAATCACTCTCCCCCTCAATCAATGACCGTAGTCGTTGATTGAGTGACTTAAATTTTGAAAAAGTGAAGTCCAGTTGATTTCCAAAATTTAGTTCAATTTATTTTCAAACAAATATTTTTTCATTTTCAAAAACAATAATTGAAAAAAATTGTTTTAAAAATGGTATCATCACTACTTATCCTGCACAAAGATACATTAGGTGGTTGAGCTGCTTTTGTTGTTGTTGCTGTAGGGCAGGAAGAAAACCATCTGCAAATGCAGTGATACCTCTGACGTTGCATCTATCATGCCAACTCTCCATAGAGATCCAATTAAGCTCCGTTTCTTCTTTTGTCGACCCAAGATATAGTTGCCATTTCCTTTCGGCATCCAATCATCTGCTTTTGTGGGATCCGGATCGGGAACATTCTTATATACCAAGATATCTGCATGCGTTAGTGAACGTACATACAAATACATGGTGGTCGACAACACCCAAACAACAATCGACTAATACAAGTCAATCCAACATATCAATCAGATCATACAAAGGCATGGGAATCATGTGTTTATCAAACTCTGGTCATCTAATCCTAACAAATATATCCTAAATTCCTAGTCCTTCAAAATAGGCAAATATCTTTTTCTGATAAGCACGTAGGATGATTATATAAGCCCTGTTAGAAGATATAAATTTGAAAAACATTCTCCCCCTCAATCAATGACTCATTTCATAAACAGCTTTAACTAAGCTGAAGTCATTGATTGGGTTTTTCAAATTTATGATACTTCTGATTCTGATTGATTTTCAAGCAACTTAATTTCCACCATTTTTGAACACAACAAATATTTTTCTGAAGAATTTTAGACGGAAAAACATTTGTGTAGGAACAGCAGTCCTTCGACATACTTTCCTTATATTGTTTTAGGATAAGTGCACGAGATTTTTGAAAATTTGTTTAGCCCAACACTTTCCTTCTTTTGAAGAGTGGGTTGCTATCTGAAATAATAGCAAACCATGGTTTTAGCGTGAGTTACAGTCTGAATTAACTACAAGCCGTATTTTGAGACATGTTTTGGAAAAAAATATTTACACCTCCTGCTCGAACTTCATCTATGGTCCCGTGCCATTATTGAATGACATTTCTAAGACCGTAGATGTTATCGATACTAGAAGACATGTCTTTGAAAAACAATATTTTTGGTATTTTTCAAATTTTCTGATTTTTATGGTTTTATTTATTTATTTATTTTTATTAATTTTTTTGCATTATGGTTTTTGAAAACTATTTACAAAGATAGAGAAATAGTTTAAGAGGATGATGATGCGAGTACCGAGAAAAGGAAATCGTTCAGCACTTTGTAGAAGATAGAAGTCATCATCTCTTAAATCATTCAGCATTTGAGGCTCTTGAATCGTCGCAAGAACTTGAGCCTTCAAAAAGTGAATCTTTGGCAGCTTCCCCTAAACCGACAATCCTCGTAAAAAGACCATTTCCCTCAAGATGAAGAAGTGAAGCAAACAGTCTAATTGTATGAAGCTCAAGAACCCGAAGAAGACAATAACAATGAAGTAACAAGTTAACACGGATCATTTCTGTGGTTATCAAACTCGAAATAAATGATTAAGCCTGATCACATGATCCTGTTGTGCGTCCTCGATGTACACATTACTCTTCGAGTTTGAGCAGTTTTCTATTCGGGAGAACAATATATCAACATCTTCATTTCACTAAATGCATTCCAGTTATCTAACATATAACCAATCAACCCATAATGTACACATATACCCAACAAGAGTAGAGACGATGACATCTATGTAACATGTTGAGTCACTAATCATCTATGTGGATGTCAACTCTGGAATAACTGAATTAGCTCGATCAAGTAAACATGTTGTGCATCCCTGATGTACACATATCTCTCCATTGTTGGTTGCGATCTCATTGGAATCATCATTGCATTGTGTACATGAAGCAATAACCGAAAGCACTACCATAAATCATATAGAAGATGTCGATAAGCAATATCATCTCACGCTCCACATATTCTTCTCATATTTCTTCCTAATGAAAGCTGAGTTAGCAGGAGACCACTTCCCCCCAAATGGTTGGAATAATGCATCCTTTCCCCAAATAGTTGGAATAATACATCCTTCCCCCAAATAGTTGGAATAATACATCCTTCTCCCAAATAGTTGGAATAACACACCAAAGGCTACGAGTTAAACACTGAGTTTCTCTGCGGTTATGACATTTTTCTTTCTCGGGATTACTTCAATAGAGAAGAAGTATTAAGTTTATCACGTGTACTCGTTGTGTGTTTAGATGTATATCTCCTTCCCCTTGCTGGTTTTGATACCTCAGAATCAGCAACACATTATACATGCCAAATACTCTTGAAATAGAGAAGAACAAAAAATTAGCTCAACTGAATCCTGTGAGATTCAACTGCTACATAAACTCTCTCTGACTATCTTTATCATCTCATATGTAGACAATTTGAAGTGATCACTAATGAAGAAAACTCGATATACCAAACTTGAAACTGAAGTCGAATTCCCTACATTTGTATCTTAAGCTTGCACTTAATGATGGAAGAACGGTGTCGAGAATCTATGCTTCAAGCAAATCTCTAAGTACTCACTACTCAAACAAAGTATGAGACATTAACACCTCTTGAGATTATCCACATCGTCGGTCTTTAAGCATCCACCCCGACTGCTGGTAACTAGATAAACCAAGTCTTCAACTCAAATTCTTTAGCCCGAGCAAGTTATAAATAAGAACACGCCTTTGTGAAAGTCGATTTCAATCTCAAATAAGTGATAAATGATCAATGCTGCAAAAATCGGCCGAATCGGCCGATATCAGCCATACACCTTGTTGATTTTTGAAAATCAGTGAAAAAATCGGTCAAAGCAAAAAATCGGTCAAGGCAAAAAATCGGCCACTAATCAGTAAAAAATCGGCCGAATCGGTAAAAAAATCGGCCGAATCGGTCAAAAATCGGCCGACTCGGCCAAAAATCGGTCGAATCGGCTGAATCGGTCAACTTTGAAAAAATAAAAATTTAGGCATTCTACTTTATTTGGGGATCATTTTGTTAGGATTTAGAAAATCCAGTCATTAAAGTGTCGGTCACCTCAAGTATATATGTAATCATTAGAAAGCTCATAGTCGTAGTTATTTAATATTTGTTAGTATTTAGTTAAGTAACACCGTGGAGGACGAACGGGTCTTGTTGGGTTCAGTCCCAGATAGATCTTATGAGCCTAGAAAGATTATAGCTGTCCTGTGTAATCACAAAACAACTAAGGAGAACCTTTGCAAGAATTGTACTTACGCGGAAAATAAATACAAGACTAAAAAAGACGATAAACACAATAACTTGATCCTGTATGGATCTATATTAAATCACTATTGATATTGTTAAAGACCTCTATAAAACCCTAGCCACCTGTTTCTTTTATAGCACAAGAAACCTTAATGCAGCTTGCTAAGCACTCAAAAGATATGTTCTATCCATTCCTATTTTAACTCAAGTGTATCACAACTAATATACTAAGAAAACGGAAACTACATATCCGTAGAAACATAAACTATCATAGGAAACTGCATACTATCAGCATAAACCTTTCTATCAGTGGAAACAAAATAACTATCAGCGGAAACCCTATCAGTAGGAACCAACTGTTTACAGAATTCCTAACAATCCTCCCCTAAACTTGAATTTGACTTTGTTAACTTCAAGTTTCCAGATAGATCTTTAGCAAACAAGAGGATGAAACAAAACAGCAACTGAAATGAGAGTAAACACCAGCAGCACATCTAGAACCACCAGAGCAACAATGAAGTCCAAGATTCCATTAACCACCTCTAGAAGCAGCAGCAGCAAGAACCTCCATAGCATCAGTAACCTGAGTAGATTTGATGAGCCTTTACCAAGTAGCTACTCACTCTTGGGCTAGCTAGTTCTTGAGTGGAATCATGGCATCACCCTGGTGAACTAGGAACCAGTCCAACACTTAGAACGTGAATCAATGGTGTGTTGAAATACCCTAATGATTTTTGGCAAACCATCACAGCCATCAATGGATTTGAGTTGTCTTTACCTGGAGCCGTTTAACTCAGGACTAGTCATGGAGTTCCACTGCCTTTACCACAAGCCATGAACTTGTAGGCTAGCCAACTCTTTATCTATGAGGACATGGTGAGTTGATCACCATACAACTTATTGGCAAGTTGTCAACCTTCCAACGGATTTGACATCTCTTTACCAGAGCCGTTTGCTCATGGAGTAGTCAATGTTTGGTGTATGAGACCAGGGTACATTGATAACCCTCTGATTTTGAGCAAATCAGCAGCTATCAACAGATTTGAGAATACTTACCAGAGATGTACCCCCATAGTAAGTTAACGCTTTGTCCCAAGAGACATGGTGAGTTAAAAACCATATGTAACCCAGATATACAACATGATCCTCAAAAAAAATATTATAGAAAACCAATTTTTTTTTTAACACAAACATAAAGAAATAGAAATAAATATACAAAGAACATCATACCACTCATGAATGTAAGGACTCAACAGAAACAGCAAGAAGTTTATTCTTCAATCTGGTAATCAGCTGTTCTGCATGAGTCTGATCATTTGCAACTGGAGCTGTAGAGAATGTCAACTTGGTCCTCAGCATTTGTTCCAACAACGATGCAGATAAAGGGTAATCATAATCTGAAAACATATAAAGATAGACCCTAGACCAAGTCTGCACCACATGCAGACTAGAAAGTGGATAAAAAATCCAACTAAAAACCTTCCACTCAGATTGACCTTCCCAAACCTTAAAACCAACACCACCTGAATGGGTAGAATCAAATAACACTTGAAGATCCCCTAATAAAACCAAAACAGCCCCTTGAGCAGGATGAGATTCAAAGTGTTTTGTTACCATACCATAAAGAGTAATCAAATCCTGTCTATCAAGAAAATCAAGAACCTCAGATAGAAAAGTGAAATGTCTAACAGACTCATCTTTGCGATAAACAGAATTGCAATCTCTTAATCCACCAAGACCTGTAGGAGTGAGTGTCCAATTCACCAATGGAAACCATTCAACCAACTCCTCATCTGAATCATGTTCCTCAAAATCCTTTATAAAAGAACTCTCAGACGCATGAAGATCAATATGTACAGTGTCAACGGATGTATCAGTGGAAATAGACACAGTCTTGGTCTTATCAGCAGAAAGAGTCTCCTCCTTATGAGGTGTATCTGACATAACAAGAGTCTTAGAAGAAACAAGGGTATCATCAAATGTATCAGCAATCTTCAATCGCTTAGGAGATGGTCCTTCCAAACTAGAGGGAAAGCATTTATTCCTAGTATAAGGATTAAGACCATCCTTCTCTAATCTTGAGTAAATGATATTATACTCTTTGACTAGTCTATCATCAGAGAAAGATCGCACATACCCCATAGACCAACCAGTAGAGTAAACAGCTGTACTCATGTTCTTGACAAATTCTCTCATATGTTTCTTTTGTTCAGCTTGAGATAGAGGCTTTTCCCTTCTTGCTTTAGCCTTCAGCTCTGCAACAGCCTTCTTTCTTTGATCCACCAATGACTTGATGTCATGAACAAAATTATCAGAAGTGAAAGCACCTCCTAATATAGATTGAGCAAGAGTAGGATTTCTAGCCACATCATCACCAAGTTGAGTCCAAACCTCATCTGAAAGTCCCATAGCCAACTCATTCAATTCCTGCATCCTTGCAGGTGTAATATCAGTACCTTGTTCAGCCAAGAACTCTGCATTAAAGGTGGCCTAAGTTTTTTCAGCAACTACTCTATCCTACATGGATATCTCATGTAATTTAAACAATCTTGCCTGCTCAGCCTTATCTACACCCAAATCCATCACTTCTTCTGTAACAAACTTCCCTTTTCCTTTATCCTCAAAATAAAGAGGTACAATCTCAGTGGTAGAAATGTCAGCAGGCTTATCGGAAGAAACAGGCTTAGAAACATCAGAAGTAACTGTGTCTGAAAAGGATGAAGAGATGAAGAGTCTCTGTCTTGTTAGTCATGTTAAGTGTCTGTTATGATGTCCCTGCATCTGAAAATGCAGTTTGTTTAAATGAATAAAAGCTTGTTCCTTCTAACTTAGACATCTAATCCCCATGATATTTTGTTTGAACTAGAACTGCAAGACGATTAGTAGAACACAAAGTATGCAAAACAATATATACTAAAACCAAAAATATATATACAGGAATATACAAGAACTATACATCACAGAGACCTCCCCTTAAACCATAATCCTCCCCTTAGGCCATAATCCTCCCCTCAAACACAACAATCAGGGGTTGATCATGCCTATATGAACAATCAAATATTGAAATCTGGGTCCTTCAAAAGCTTTTGTTAATAAATCAGCAACATTTTCATCTATATGAATTTTAACCACTTGAATAAGGTGTTGTTCATTAACATCTCTGATAAAGTGGTGTCAAATTTCAATGTGCTTAGTTCTTTGATGAAAAACAGGATTTTTGACAATACAAATTGTACTTTGGTTATCTATGAAGATTTTAGTATTCATGAAATTGAACCCATAGTCCAATAACTGATTTTGAATCCAAAGTACCTGACCACAACAACTATCAGCAGCAACATATTCAGCTTCAGTAGAAGATGTAGCCACTATGGTCTGCTTCTTACTTTGCCAAGAAATCAATCTCCCGCCCAAGAACTGACAACCCCCAGTGGTAGACTTACGATCAAAATTAGCACCAACATAGTCACTATCACTGTATGCTTCCAACTGGAATGGAGATTCTCTAGGATACCAAAGACCCAATTTAGGTTGGCCCTTTAGATACTTGAAAATCTTCTTGACTGCAGTCAAATGGGAAGTCAAAGGTGTGACTTGATGCCTAGAACAAGCACTGACTACAAACATGATGTCAGGCCTAGAGGCAGTCAAATACATGAGAGACCCAATCATGGATCTGTAAAGATGCACATTAACAACAGGATCTAGATCATTATTGGACTTAGCCTTAGGAGCCTCATATGGTGTAGAAGCAGTCCTAACAAGTTCCATATCAAACTTCTTGAGGATATCATACACATATTTCCCTTGATGAATAAAAATGCCATCTGACTTCTGCTGCACTTGTAAACCCAGAAAGAAAGTAAGCTCAACCATGGCACTCATCTCAAACTCACTTTTCATTAAATCTTCAAATTCTCTGCACCATGCTTCTTTGGTAGAACCAAAGATAATATCATCCACATATACTTGCACAAGAAGGATATCCTTGGTGCTCTTCTTGATAGAGAGAGTTTTATCAATAGCACCTCTTCTATAACCATGTTTCAGTAGGAAGGAAGAAAGCCTAGCATACCAAGCCCTAGGTGCCTGATGTAAACCATATAGTGCCTTGACCACTTTGTAAACCATATCTGGATGACGAGGATCCACAAATCCTTTAGGCTGAGAGACATAAACTTCTTCCTCAATCTCACCATACAAAAATGCACTCTTCACATCCATCTGATAGACCATAAAGCCCATGTAAGAGGCAAAAGCCAAGAAAAGTCTTATGGCTTCTACTCTTGCAACAGGAGCAAAAACCTCATCATAATCAATACCCTCCTCCTGCCTGTGACCCTGAGCAACCAGCCTAGCCTTGTTCCTAACCACTATACCCCTTGCATCACGTTTACATTTGAGAATCGACTTAGTACCAATCGCATATTTACCAGGAGGCAAATCAACAAGTTCCCACACATTTTGATTCAAAAATTGTTGCATTTCCTCCTGCATAGTAGCCACCCAATCCTCATTACCTAATGCCTGTGAAATACTGGTAGGTTCAACCTGAGATAAGAAACAAGCAAATAGACAATGTTGATAGTCTATATGATTGGTCCTATGTTGAACCCTTATGTAGCTGAGAAAAGCAGATTCACCAAATGATGTCTTCTTGACCCTGCTTCTAGTTTGAACAGATGAAGTAGGATGACCAATAATAAGTGAGTGTGGGTGTACTGTGTTAATCCTATGTGTGACATTAGGACTAACATCCACTGAAGTGGCCAAATTATTAACTGTTGCTCCAAAATCATCATCATAAGAAGAAGAATAAAAAATGCCCGTTCTTGACTGATGATGAATACCATCCAATTCAGAGGTAGAGTGTTGAGAATTTGCTAAATCAGATGGAGTGGTAAATCTTGTGAAAGTATCATTGGCAACTGCATCAGCAGCAACGCTTCCATTATCAGCAGGAGCATAAACACTTTCAGGAGAAACAGATACATTGCCAGCAGCATCAAAATCCCTGCGGGCCTCATCAGTTGCCTGCTTTAAAAGTTCCACTGTTTCTTTTGAGAATTCATAACCAAACTTTTTAGCATCTTCAGTAGCTACATGTTCTTGGCGTTGGAGCTTTACAAGCTCTTCTGCATACCCCATATCACTAGAAGGCACCTCATGTGCAGCTGAGTTCTTGGTACCTAAAAAGTGGTTAGAGGGAAAAGATGGAACAAGTATAACTTGTACATCTGTTTCTGAATCTGACTCATCATCTGAAGAACCTGCAATGTTAGTGGAAACCTCTGGGTGCTCTGCAGAAATATTAGATTTATAACGAGTATAACCCAAATGGTCAGTTAGATAATCTAAATCAAAGTACCACTCTTGACCTGCACCTTGAACATTGAGCCTATCCTCAAAAAATCTGAGATTCAGAGTCTCTTCAACCCTCTTTGTAGAGAGATTATATACCCTGTAAGCTCTACTATGAGCTGAATAACCTACCACATAACCTTCATCAGCTTTCCCATCAAACTTGCCCAACTGATCACTAGTATTGAGGATGGTAACATGGCAGCCAAATGGCTTAAGATGACTAAAGGTAGGAATCTTGCCAGACAGAAGTTCATAAGGGGTCCTTTTGTGAGGATTTGTGATGGAGACCCTGTTCAAGACATAACAGGCAGTACTCACTGCTTCAGTCCAAAACATGGTAGGCAACTTTGAATCAGCAAGCATGGATCTTGCTGCTTCAATTAAGATTCTATTTTTCCTTTCAGCAACTCTATTTTGTTGTGGAGTCCTGGAAGTGCTATAGTCCCTTTTAATCCCTTTTGTAGCACAGAGAGCAATTAATTTAGCATTCTTGAACTCTATCCCATTATCACACCTAATTGCTTTAACCTTCTTGTTCAACTGATTCTCCACCAGGGCAATAAAGTCCTGGAGTAGCTGGAATGTCTCATATTTAGTTCCCAAGAAAAATACCCAACTATATCGACTATAATCATCAGTCACCACCAAACAATAGTATTTATGATGAATGCTTCTGATAGATGTAGGACCAAAAAGATCCATGTGAAGAAGCTGCAAAGGCTCAGTGATAAAGCTAACAGCAGTAATGACCTTATAAGAAGCCTTGTGTTTCTTTCCCTTGTTGCAGGCCACACAGTTATGCTCATTGGTAAAGACTTTGGAAGGCAGTCCATTAACTAACCCAAATTTTGCAAGCTTGTTGATTGTTTTGAAGTTAACATGTGCCATCCTTCTATGCCATTTATTAGATTCATCCAAGGATGCTTTTGCCACCAAACAAGCTAAGTCACCAGCAGGCTGAACATCATTGAGATTGAATGTGTAGAGATTGTTTTTCCTTGGTACCTTTAGTACAACTTGGTTGTCTGCAGGTGGTTGGAACTCTTTAGAGAGAACTAAACATTCAGTATCAGTGAAGAGCACAAAGTTTTTCTTGTCACAAATTTGAGACACAGAAAATAAGTTGAAGTTCTTCAATGCCTCCACATAATATACATTCTCAAAGTCCAATTGAGCAGTTCTAATAGTACCCTTCCCTGTGATTTTGCCATCTCCTCCTCCAAAGGTAACAGTACCTCCTTAAATACCTACAAAATCATGAAGCCTGTCTCTGTTTCCTATCATATTCCTAGAACAACCACTATCAACAATACCTAAATCTTTATTGGAAAGAGGATCATCCTACAAAAAGAAATATACAAAAACATTATTATACATGGAGATCCAAGTCAACATTGACTTGGACCTGCCTTGTGGATCTTATTAGTTAAACCTATAGATTGATGAGATCCACTATTGTCCTTGGACCTTTGCATATCAAATGGTCTTATTGGTCTCCAAGAACAACCTGCTGAGGGCTTAACAGCAGCGTCCCTCCTTGCCCCCCTTTGATAAACAAAGTCAGGTTTAACAGACCTAGAATCATTTTGAAAATAAGTGTTGGTAGGTCTGTTCAAAGGTCTATTAACATTTCTTCTCCAATGAAAAGAAGATGGCCTGTCAGCAGCAATTGAGTTATCAGTAGCAACTAATCTACCAGCAGAATTGATTCTGCTGGTCCTCATATATGTTCCAGAGGGAACAAATGAAGGTATGTTAGCCACATCAGTCCATACATTTTTATATCTCTGTTTATTAGTGCACATATTTATCTTTTTCTCATAATAATCACAATCTTTGATACGATGAAAAACACTCCCACAAACAAAACATGATTTCTTCTTAAATTTCTTATTCCAAACAGGAATAGTCTTATCACAAACAGAATTATTCAAACCACAACCAAAATCAGAATTGTTTTAACAAAATCAACAGAACAAGAAATGTTTCTAGAAAAAGCTGTCTTTGAAAGAGATTCTTTAACAGCAACTCTTAGGGCTTGAGGAACTTGTAAAGGCTTAGGAGAGGCAGACTTTAAGGACTCTTCATTTGAATCACAGCTGGCATAATCTTTAGTTTGAGTCTCTGCAGTCCTGGAAGAACAAGAGACAAATGTGTTAGACTCACTGCCAGTGTTTGATAAGTCATTGGACTTTGAACCATAGGACATATGTGATTCATCTGAGTTAGAGTCTGGGTTGGGTGGCTTAACAATACCATTAATAGAAGAAGGAACATTATGCATTTCACCTTGTTTTATATATTCAATAGGTTTAGAATATTTATATTCTTCTTCATCAGTGACAGGATTAAAAACACTGTAATCATTTGGATCATATACCTCATCTGGACTAATATAATCCTTGGCTCCTAATCCCATTTTAGTTTTAACAGACATAGAGCTATTTACTAGTTTATGTAAGTTTTTAGCCTGTTCTTGCCACTGATTGTGCCTAGCCACCTCTGAGTCTAACTTAGCTTGAAGATCCTCCTTCTCAGCAACAATTTTTACAAATTCTTTCGTATTAAATTTTAACTTATTTGAGGTGTTATCAAGATCTCTTTGCAAAACATTTATTTTCTTCTCAAGAGCCATTTGGTTTTGATCATACTAGGCCTTTTGTTTTTCTAATGCTTTAACTGTTTTCTTATAGGCCTGTACTTGTATAAAAAGCTCTTTATATTTATCATTAACATCATCAAACTCACACTTAAGAGCATCATATTGTGAACTACAACCAAATATACAACTGTGTACCTGAGAAGTGATGCCCATCATTGCAATTTCTCCAGCAGTTGTAGCAACCAATCCAACTTGAGATCCTTCATCCTCACCATCATTCACATGATCATCCCAGTCAACTCTGTTCTCTAGTGACAACATGGTTGTAGGCTTCACCTCCTCAGCTTCCTTGAGCTTGTATGCATTATATTTTCTTCTGTCTCCTCCCTTCCTATTAGGACATTCTCTTGCAAAGTGACCAATTTGGTTGCATTCAAAGGATCTGACCTTCTTCCTGTCAAACCTAGCTGATTCTCTTCCTTTGTAACCAAACTTCCTCCCTGATCCCTGTTCAAACCTCTTCACTTTCACACCAAGCATGGCCATCTGCCACTTCAGATCCATCTCCTCCATATCCCACTTATCCACTTGTTCAAAATCTTCATAGGTCAATTGTTGTTGATCTTCAGATTCAACAACAAATGAGTAGAGTACATCTTCCATCACATGATTTGTCTTTGATTTTCTTGAAGAAGATTTGTGTGACCTTGATGCTGCTGATGAAGAAGTGGGGATATCAGCATATGATAACAATGTGTTTCCACTGGTAGCACCAACAAAGGCAGAGTGTGATGGAGCTTGAGAGAAAGTAGAGTGACCCTTGATGTCCAGCTCAAGAGACTTCAGCTTGTTGTACAGATCATCAAAGCTTATGTAGTCAAGACCTCCTTTTGCCTTGAGAGTAAAGGACACCTGATTCCAAGAAGGAGGTAGAGCACGAAGGAACTTGAGATTGCATTCCTCAGTATCAGGTTTAGATTTTAACTGATTAAGCTGGCTGAGGATCTTTTGAAACCTGTCATAGCCCTTATGAACACCCTCTTCTTCAGAGATAGAGAATTCCTAAAAGCTTTGTTTGAGCATGGATTTCCTCATTTTCTTGGATTCATCGTTTCCACCAAACCTTGCTTTTATACTTCTCCAAATCTGTTTGGCATCATCCAGATGATAGAAATCACTCATGTGTTCATCTGGAAGAGCTTGTAGCAAAGTAGTTCTTGCCTTGGTTTCCCTTTGGACTGCTATCTGTTCAGCAGTTGTTGTGGGTGGAAGAATTATAAGTTTACCTTCAGTGTCTCTTCCAGTAGCCTTCTTATTGTTACCTTTAAGGATGATTTGCCAGAGATTGACATCCATGTTTGAGATATAGTTTTCCATTTTCATGGCCCATATCTGATATTCATCCTTTTTAAGGTAAGGGAATTTAGCATTATTGTTGGACATGGTGACCACTTGCTGAATGGAAGACTGGGTGTTAGACTACTTGTTTGATGACTCAGACTAATCATCACTCTCTGCATCAGAATGTTTTGGTGAAGACATGTTTTGGTTTTTGAGAAGAAAGGGTTGTCTTCTTAGAAAGATTCTCACAAGGCTTTGATACCACTTGTTGGGTTCAGTCCCAGATAGATCTTATGAGCCTAGAAAGATTATAGCTGTCTTGTGTAATCACAAAACAACTAAGGAGAACCTTTGCAAGAATTGTACTTACGCGGAAAATAAATCAAGACTAAAGAAGACGATAAAGACAATAACTTGATCCTCTATGGATCTATATTAAATCACTATTGATATTTTTAAATACCTCTATAAAACCCTAGCCACCTGTTTCTTTTATAGCACAAGAAACCCTAATGCAGCTTGCTAAGCACTCAAAAGATATGCTCTATCTATTCCTATTTTAACTAAAGCATATCACAACTAATATACTAAGAAAACGGAAACTACATATCCGTAGAAACATAAAATATCATAGGAAACTGCATACTATCAGCAGAAACCTTTCTATCAGTGGAAACAAAATAACTATCAGCGGAAACCCTATCAGTGGGAACCAACTGTTTACAGAATTCCTAACAGGTCTTTACCCATTGTATGCCTGATCCACAGCCCGTAGGAGGCGAGTCTTGTAAGAAAACTATAAATACCCTCTACCTCCCAAGGTAGAGGGTTAGAGCTTCAATACAATTTTTCTTTGTTTCACATAGTTTCTAACTCTCTTCCCTTTCTCTCTCTAGAACTTTCTCTCTCTAAAACATTGTATATGCCCCATATGGATTTGGTTTGATGTGTTTGTGAAATCCTATATCTTACAATTGGTATCAAGAGCCATGGTTTGATCACTCATCTTTCATGCTCTTTGTTTTGGTGGATTTCATAAGGTTTTTCGGGTTATAAGTATTTAGGAGAGTTTGAATCATTTGGTCAATTTCTAGTGTTAAAGTTTGAATTTTGATTGTACGTTTGTGTTTAGGATCATCATATGTGTTTAGGTTTTGAATTGGAAGGCTTGAATCATTGTGGTTTAGCTGTTTTTGATTGATAAAATGGTGGTTTTCAAATATTGTACAAAGCGAGTTGAGCCACAGTGTTAAGTTTCTTGGAAGCGACTTGCTTTGTTATTGGAAGCGAGTTGGTTTAATCGACTTGGCTATTAAGCGAGTTGTATTAGCAGCGAGTTGGTATATGCGACTTGGCTATTAAGCGATTTGATTCTTTAAGCGACTTGGCTATAAAGCGAGTTGTATTGTCAGCGAGTTGGTTTAAGCGACTTGGTGATTAAGCGAGTTGTCTCTGTATGCGACTCGGCTATTTAGCGAGTTGATTCTTTAAGCGACTTGTCTTTTAAGCGAGTTGACTGTTTAGCGAGTTGATACCAAAGCGAGTTGACTGTTTAGCTACTTGTCTATTGAGACTTGTCACTTCTTCGTGCTACATTTTTACAATTGTTCTTTTGGTTTAGTAAAATCCCGTGAAAGAATCAATTTCCCGGTTTAATCAAAGAATAGTAAAATCCCGTAGAACTTGTAATCATGTCTAACAACGTACCTACTATCGCTTCTACTGTAGCTGAGGACGTTCAAGCAGCAGGATCACATACTCGTCCACCTATGCTTGACAGAACTGATTATGAATCATGGGCACAACGAATTAGGTTGTATTGTTTGGGAAAGGAAAATGGAGTTAACATTCTCAAGTCAATTGATGAAGGACCTTATCAAATCGAGACTACCAAAGATGTTCTTGAAACTGCTGCAGATGGTACAGTGACCTTAGGATTGGACAGACCAAAGACGTATGATGAGCTCAGTGATAAGGAGAAGAAGAGATATGATGCTGATATCAGGGCTTCAAACATTATACATCAGGGTCTTCCAAAAGACATCTACAAGTTGATCAATCACAACACTGAAGCCAAGGCAGTTTGGGATAATGTCAAGATGCTTCTCTCAGGTTCTGAATTGACTAAGGAAGACAGAGAATCATAACTGTATGATGAATTTGAGCATTTTAAAATGAAACCAGAAGAAAGTGTCTATGAATATTACGTGAGATTCCACAAGCTTGTGAATGACATGAGAAATATCAAAATGACCATGCCAAATATTCAGCTGAACTCAAAGTTTGTGAACAACATGAATCCCGAATGGCACAAATTCGTCACCTCTGTGAAGCTAACCAAAGGATTAAAGAACACCAACTATAAGCAACTGTATGCCTTCCTTCTTCAGAATGAGAGACATGCTATGTTTGAACGAATGATTCTTGAATAGTTCAAAACTAAACAGGGAGAAACAAGTTCTTCAAATGATTCAACAGCCTTTTACACAAATGTTGGAATTACCACCAAAGCTTCTCAAGTCATACCTACGGGTAATGGTAACTACAAGCTCATTCCTGATCCAGCATATAAGCCTCCAAACTCAAACACAATCATGGAAAACTTCATCAATCAACTGTCTCTCATGGTTAGTCAAAATCTGAATACCACTCCTCACACCAACAATAACCTCACAACAGGATCCAACCCACACAATCAAGCTACTGTCAGAGATGGAAAGGTTATGGTGCAACCAGTTCAAGGAAGGCTGTATGAACACGGAAGAGGTGGAGTAGGTGGAGGGTATGTGGCTAATCAGAATCGTGGAAGAAATGCCAATCAGGGACAAGTAAAGTGAATCAAGGGCTACAACTGTAGTGGTGATGGACACATTGCAAGGAACTGCACATCTCCAAAACGCCCTGAAAATGCAGAATACTTCAGAGACAAGATGTTGCTTGTGCAAGCTCAGGACAATGGTGTTGTTTTGGATGAAGAGGAGCTGTTATTTCTTGCAAAGGGGAATGCTAAGACATATGATGCAGATGTGGATGAGCAGCCAATTCAGGAAATAGGTCACAATCATCAAAATGCCTTTTAAGTTGCTGACTGTGATGCATATGACTCTGATGTCGAAGATGAACCTACTGCCCAGACAATCTTCATGGCTAGCATTTCTCCAAAGGTCTCATCATCACAGCAAGCTGGTCCATCTAAAGAATCAATCATCTCAGAGGTATTAAAATTATATGATGAAGTTGATGAGCAAAAGATACATGACAAAGTTCAATCACATGAAACTTGTGAAACAGATATTGTTAATATGGGTAATAGTAATATTGTCCCATATGATCAATATGTGATCCAAAGTGAAAGTGTGATTGAACCAAGTGATGCATCTTCTGCAGTCAATGATGACTATGTTTTTGATGAATACACTCCATGTGCCCCTGATGATTCTGTTATCTCTGAACTTAATGCCTATAAAGAACAAGTTGCCATTTATGAACAACGCGCTAGGTTTGAGTTAACCACTCGTGAGCAGGAAATGGATGACCAAATGCGTACAATTATTAGAAACAGTAACTTTAGGGAAGAAATACTAAAACAAGAGCTAGATTCCTTAAAAGAAAGCTTAATAAAACGGCTAAACAAAAACAATAACTTCAAGAAAATATGAAAGTGCTTAAGCAGGAATTTAATGCTAAGGAATCAAAACTTTTAAATGAATTTTCCAACCTAAAAACTTTGAAAAACAAACTTGAAAACAAATTGTACGTACAAGGAAACACCATTCAGACTGCTCACATGATCACTAAGCATAGAGTTCTAAGTGACAAACATAGTGTTGCATTAGTTGATGAACCAAACCCTAAGATAGCTAGAGAAGCACAGAAGGTAATTTATGATGGCAATGAAATCCTTAAGCCTAGACAGAAACCTAGTTGCGCTGAGAGTACTGAGGAAGATAAGCAGTTAGAAGAAGTCACTAGAAAGAAATTGGATGAAAAACTTAAGAGCCCTTCATGCATAGAAAAGAAAATAAGTTATAAAACACCCAACTATGCTAAGGAAAATTGGATTGAATTTAACAAGTTTAGACCTCAAACACAGCTGACCCCTGAACAAGTGTTCTGGAAAAATGATATGGACAAGAAAAAAGCTAATGAGTTTGTTGAACAAAATCCCCCATGTAGGAGAATGCTTCCTGCCACTGTATATCCCACCAATACACCAATGCATTTAGTTCCTAGTTCTATTCCCACTAAGAGCAAGACCTTAATCAGTCAGTATGTTATTTGTCAATTATTTGTTGATTTTGAGAAGACATGTAAGAAAAGGATTACACCTACTGGGATAACTGAAAAGGAGAGGGGTTTTGAGCAAACTAAAGAATGCTATTTAACTGACGTCATACCTTTCTTTAAACAATTAAAAGGTCTATTTGAGAGTCTTAAAAAAGGGATGGATTCAGATATTAAAGAAATGGAAAAGGAATTTGATGCAATGATAGTTGAGGTCAATGACTATGAGCGAGAATAAAAATATAATGAGATTGAGAGGAAGAACTTGCATACCTTAAATGAGAATCTGATTTCTGAATGTATCACTCAAGATGTGTTTTACACTGCCACGAATTATTCAATTAATGCATCTCAATTTCATGAATTATCTGTTGCTCTGAAAGTCTCCCATGATCGTGTCATTGAGCTTTAGAAAACTAACTCTACATTGCATGAGAAAGTTAAACAGGATGATCATGATAACCTGGTGAAACAGTTTTCTAAATTGGAAGTTGAGCATCTTGCTTTGCAATTAAAATATCAACATCTAAAAGAAAATGTTAAAACCTCAAATATCAAGACATCCTTGGATGCTCCTGAATTTGATGCAGTTTTTGAAATCAGCAAATGTGATGAACAGATTCGAGCTCATTGTAACATGATCAGAAAAATGAGAACCCAAATTTCACAATTAAAAGGTGAAAAGAACAATGTGACTGGCTCCCAAATGCCTCCTCTTTTAGATTCTCAGTGTTCTCAAACTTTTCATCTTCAAAACTTGGTTAATGTTTTACAAAAGGAAAATGAGAGTTTTCTAGAAGAAAATGAAAAGGTGAAACAAAACTTTAAATAGTTATATGATTCAATGAAAATCACTCGTGACAAGAACAACGAAATAATAACGTCTTTACAAAAGGAAATTGAGAATCTGAGGAGTCAGGTAAAAGGGAAAATCCCACTTGTCTTTAATGAGAATGTTGCATCAAAGTCATCTGCAGACTCTAAATATACTGTGACTGTTAAATACATTCCTCCTCATCTTAGAAATAACGAACTTGTGTTTCATAACTATTTCACTTACCTTAAGGATAGTCTAGAATGTCTCCGAGAGATTGTAGAAGAGGATTTCATAAATAAGCCACTTGATAGAGAAATTAGGTTTGCTTGCATTCAGGCCAAATGATCTCAGGAGCTGCTAGAATGTTTAAGAGCAACGTGTCCTAAATATTTTTGTGAGAAAGGTAAACCTGTGATGCCTTGTTCTATGCCTAGCATTAAGAAAGTGAATTTTAATATGCCGTCGAGTAGCTCAGATCCCAACACTTCTATGCCCAGTATTAAGAAAGTGAACTCTAGAGTGCCTTCAATTAGTTCAGATCCCTGCACATCTAGTTTATGAATGAAAAAGGTAGCTCAACCAACTAATGTTCCCATAATTTCCTCTACAGGAGTAATCAGTGACACAAATGCAAGCGGGTCAAAGCCTTCAGGCAATACAAAGCAAGATAGGACCTCGCAAGCTAAGAATGTGCAATGGAAGAAAGTAGAAGACCACCCTAGGAACATTAAGTTTGAGTAGAATAAAATGAATTGTGTTGATTCTAGTATTAGCTATAGCGTACTGTAATTAATTCGAATTCTGCTACTTTTGGAAAAACATGTAATGATGATTGTTTGGTTACTGTTACTAATCATGAATGTGGTGTGAATGAGTTGATTAATGCTGTTAAATGCCCTGTTAAGATAGTGAATACAAAAAATCAAGCTAAGAAGGCTAGAAAGCAATGGCGGAAGAAGGTTAGAAAACATTGGAAACCCACAGGAAGGAAATTTAGTAACATAGGTTATCAGTGGATACCTACTGGCCGCAAATTCAATCTTGATGAGATGTGCCCTAAATTATCTAGATCAATGCCCATTAGGAAATGGATGCCTACCGGTAGAACTATTCCTTTAAGAAGTGAACATACTTTGAATAGGTCAAATACGGACACTAGCACTGCATCTATCCCTGATGATTCCATTGTTTCTACTTCTGATGTGGGTGTTCCAATCACTGTTACTAACCAAATGGAACCCATTCTTGCATAGGGATCCCAATTATCCAGTTATCCATTCTTGTCTGTGTTCAATTGCAGATCGTTCAAATCGTTCTGTGGTACCTGGACTCAGCTGTTCCAAGCATATGACTGGAGACCGGTCACGGCTCATGAACTTTGTGAGTAAATTCATCGGGATTGTTAGATTCGGGAATGATCATTTCGGTGCAATTATGGGTTATGGAGACTATTTTGTTGGTGATAGTGTTATCGCCAGGGTATATTACGTTGAAGGTCTTGGTCATAACTTATTCTCTGTCGGTCAATTCAGTGATTCTGATCTAGAAGTGGCCTTCAGAAAACATACTTGTTTCGTTAGAGAACTTGATGGTAGAGAACTTTTAAGAGGAACACGTGGTTCAAATCTATACACCATCTCTATCGAAGATATGATGAAGTCTTCTCCAATCTGCTTGTTGTCAAAGGCTTCAAAAACAAAGTCATGGTTATGGCATCATCGTCTAAATCACCTGAACTTTGGCACCATAAATGATCTCTCCAGAAAGGACTTAGTAATAGGCTTACCTAGACTAAAGTATGAAAAGGATCATCTTTGTTTAGCATGCCAATTGGGAAAAAGCAAGAAGTATACCCATAAACCCAAACCTACAAACTCAGTTATGGAAGTTCTTCATACCATTCACATGGATTTATGTGGACCCATGAGAGTGCAGAATATTTACGGGAAGAAATATGTGTTAGTTGTTAGGATTCATAAAATCTAGTCATTAAAGTGTCGGTCACCTCAAGTATATGTAATCATTAGAAAGCTCATAGTCGTAGTCATTTAATATTAGTTAGTATTTAGTTAAGTAACACCGTGGAGGACGGACGGGTCTTTACCCATTGTATGCCTGATCCACAGCCCGTAGGAGGCGAGTCTTGTAAGAAAACTATAAATACCCTCTACCTCCCAAGGTAGAGGGTTGGATCTTCAATACCATTTTTCTTTGTTTCACATAGTTCCCAACTCTCTTCCCTTTCTCTCTCCATAAATTTCTCTCTCTAAAACATTGTATACGCCCCATATGGATTTGGTTTGATGTGTTTGTGAAATCCTATATCTTACACGTTTATTTCACTTATAACAAACAATGAGCCTCATAATCAGAATTGAAGCCTTTTATTCAGGTTTTGAAACATAGTAGACTTGGAATCAGTTAAGATCTTTAGTTTGCTCTCCAGAAATACCCAAAACTTGCAGGAAATCCCAAACCGATTAATCACCAATGAATCCCGCCTAGACCGATTAATTGCTGCAGGGTGGTCGATCGCCCGACTACCGATTCACGATTTTTGCAACATTGTAAATGATTAACTCCGAAGTAATCAACTTGTGTCAAATGTCCAACACGTGAATATATATACAACCGGATGTATATTGACCCACTGAATGAACCGGAACAAATGATTCCTCAACATCAGTGCATTCTTCCTAAGGTATACATGTGAGGACTGATCTAGAAGATTCACCAATAATGTTTTCGAGCGATGAGGAAATTTAGTCATTTTCCTTAATGTTCATGTGGTTGATTTATAGCGTGCACATTGAGAGGAACAATAATTCGTGAAGATTTGGCAAAGGAATACCAAAGAGCGAATCATTATTCATTAGTGCAACTGTAATATTACGATAGTCATTATCCACGCCTCGAGGAATAACTGGAGATTGGATTTCTTGAGTAGTCTGAGTTGTACTTCTTAGATGGAGAACCAGTTGAGTCAGCAGGAACCAGAGCAGGAGCTTCAGGAACTGGATAAACAACATTTATTGGAGGTTGGAAGTACTCATCAAACATATCTTAAAACAATGAATCCCAAATAAATAATAAATCCCAGTTATCCTTAGTAAGTGAAACATTAGGCATTGAAGAGTCGTATGGCCATAATTCAAGCATCCATCAACATGTAGTATATTCACTCTTCTCCCCCTCAAAAATTGCATCCGAAGTTGCCATTTTTGATTCAAACAAGTGAATAAGAGTAAACACCAATGAACGTAGATCCACTTGAGGATTGAATGAGCATAGGAAAAACATGAAGCTTGTTGATGAAGAATGTCGATGATAATGGTCATATACATGAAGATTTCTCTTCTTCTGAAGATAAAGCGCACTGAAGCGTACACCTTTCTTTTCTTTGAGGAACGGGGCCTGAAAAGTTATCTGTAGATGCCATAATGATGAAATACGAGGCCTGAACTGAAGTGAACAGATGTCATTGCTGATTGAATATCAAGGTTGAGTTACTTGAACCCATGAGTTATGAGATATCAATCCTTTTGTTATCCATACTTTAAGCCAGTCCATGTATTGAAGGATCGAAGTATCTGCAACTGAGTAAGGACTACCTGCATTAACATTACAAGCTTGATTGCATATATTGTTAGGATTTAGTAAATCCAGTTATTAAAGTGTCGGTCACCTCAAGTATATGTAATCGTTAGAACACTCGTAGTCGTAGTCATTTAAAGTTAAGTAGTATTTAGTTTTGTATCACTGTGGAGGACGGACGGGTCTTTACCCACTGTATGCCTGATCCACAGCCCGTAGGTGGCGATTTGTGTAATGACTATAAATACTCTCTACCTCCCAAGGTAGAGAGTTGGAGCTCATAATAATATTTTCACTTTCTCTCACTAAGTTCCCAAACCTCTAACTCTTTCTCTCTCTAAAACCTCATCTTGTACGCCTCTTTTGATTATGGTATGATGTGTTTGTAAAATCCAATATGTTACAAATGGTATCAAGAGCTATGGTTTGATCATCTCTCTTACATATCCTTGGATTTCTAGTGGTTTTAGATGGTTTTTGAGTTTAAAAAAGTTTAGTGATTTTTGCATCATTTGGATCATTTCTTGTGTTAAAGTTTGAATTTTGTGTGTACTTTTGTGTTTAGAATCATTGTAAGTGCTTGGGTTTTGATTTGGAAAGCTTGAATCACTGTGGTTGGGCTTTTTTTGGATTGAAAGGTGTGTTTTTGAAGTTTTTCTTGCTAGCGACTTGATTCTCGTAGTGTTTTTCATCGTAGCGACTTGCTGTAATTGTTAGCGATGTTGGTGTTAATTGTTAGCGACTTGAGTCTAGCGACTTGTCTATTGAGACAAGCCGACAAACAGTACACGTTAGTGGATTCTCCACTACGGCTAGCGACTTGGGTAGGTTAGCGACTTGCTTTCAATTTTGTTAGCGACTTGTACTTTGTATTCTCAGCGACTTGGTGTTAGCGACTTGGATCTTAGCGAGTTGTTCTTTAGCAACTTGACTGTGTCTTAGCGACTTGGCATTATAGCAAATTGTGTCTAGCGACTTGCTGCTTAGCGACTTGATTTCATAATTCTTAGCGACTTGGTGCTTAGCAACTTGATTCATAGCGACTTGAGGTTTAGCAACTTGGTGCTTAGCGACTTGATTCAAGGATTATAGCAACTTGGTTGAGTTTTGTTTCTAATACGGTTTTCTCTTGATTTAGTAATATCCTATGAAAGAATCTATTTCCCGGTTTAATCATAGAGTTATAAAATCCCGTGAAATCTGTAAACATGTCTACCAACGTACCTACAATCATCTCCACTGTTGCTGAGGATGTTCAAGCAGCTGGTTCAGATACTCGTCCACCCATGCTTGACAGAACTGACTACGAATCTTGGGCTCAACGAATCAGATTGTACTGTCATGGAAAGGAAAATGGGGTCAACATTCTCAAATCAATTGATGAAGGACCTTATCAGATTGAGACTATAAGAGACATAATTGATACTGCTGCAGATGGAACCATGATCTTTGGATTGGATAGACCAAAAGGCGTATGATGAGCTGAGTGATAAGGAGAATAAGAGATTTGATCTTTGATATCGGGGCTTCAAACATTATACTTGAGGGTCTTCAAAAGACATCTACAAGCTTATCAATCACAATACTGAAGGCAAGGCTGTTTGGGATAATGTCAAAATGCTTCTCTCAGGTTCTGAATTAACTAAGGAAGACAGAGAATCACAGCTGTATGATGAATTTGAACACTTCAAGATGAAACGAGAAGAGAGTATCTATGAATACTACGTAAGATTCCACAAACTTGTGAATGATATGAGGAATATCAAAATGACTATGCCAAATATTCAGCTGAACTCAAAGTTTGTGTACAACATGAATCCCGAATGGCACAAGTTTGTCACCTCTGTGAAGCTAACCAAAGGATTGAAGAACACCAACTATGAGCAACTGTATGCCTTCCTTCTCCAGAATGAGAGACATGCTATGTTTGAGAAAAGGATTTCAAAACCAACCAGCGAGAAACAAGTTCCTCAAATGACTCAACAGCCTTTTACACAAATGTTGGTATTACTACCAAAGTTTCTCAAGTCATACCCATGGGTAATGGTAATTACAAACTCATCCCTGATCCAGCATATAATCCTCCAGACCCAAACACATTCATGGAAAACTTCATCAATCAAGCTGTCTCATGGTTAGTCAAAACATGAACTCTCTCCACACACCAACAATAACCTCAGAACAGCATCCAATCCACACAATCAAGCAAATGTCAGAGATGGGAAGGTTATGGTGCAACCAGTTCAAGAAAGGCAGTTATGAACAGGGAAGAGGAGGAGTTGGTAGAGGATATGTGGTAAATCAGAATAGGGGAAGGAATGGGAATCAAGGACAAGCAAAGCTGATCAAGTGCTACAACTGTGGTGGTGATGGACATATAGCTATAAAATGCACATCCCCAAAACTCCTGCAAAATGCAGAGTACTTCAGAGATAAGATGTTACTTGTACAAGCTCAGGATAATGGAGATGTGTTGGATGAAGAGGAATTGTTGTTTCTTGCTGAAGGCAATGCCAAGACATATGATGCAGATGTGGATGAAGCGTATTCAGGAGATAGGTCATAATCATCAGAATGCCTTTCAAGTCGCCGACTGTGATGCGTACGACTTTGACGTCGATGATGAACCTACTGCACAGACAATTTTCATGGATATCATTTCTCCAATGGTCTCTCCAAAGGTCCCCTCACCACAGCAAGTTGGTCCATCCAAAGAATCAATCATCTTAGAGTTATTAAAACTATATGATGATGTTGATCAGCAAAAGATACATGATAAGGTTCAATCGCAGGACCCAGTGACTCAGATAATTCTAATATGGGCAATGATAATATTGTCCCATATGATCAATATGTGACCCAATGTGAGAGTGCGATTGAACCAAGTGATCTATATAATGCAGTCAATGATGACTATATCTTTGATGAATACACTGCTAGTGTTCCTAATGATTCTGCCATCTCTGAACTTAATACCTATAAAGAACAAGTTGCCATTTATGAACAACGTGCTAAGTTTGAGTTAACTACCCGTGGCAGGGAGATGGATGACCAAATGCATACAATTATTAGAAAAAGTAATTTTAGGGAAGAAATACTTAAACAAGAGTTAAATTCCTTAAAAGAAAAGCAACAAAGCGGCTAAGCAAAAACAAGAACTTCAAGAAAAAGTGAAAGTGCTCAAACAGAGAATTTAATGCCAATGAATCAAAACTCTTAAATGAATTTTCCAACCTAAAAACTTTGAAAACAAACTTGAAAACAAATTGTACGTACAAGGAAACACCATTCAGACTGCTCACATGATCACTAAACATAGAGTTCTAAGTGACAAACATAGTGTGGCGTTAGTTGATGAACCAAACCCTAAGGCGTGTTTGAAAGCTAGAAAAGCACAGAAGGTAATCTTTGATGATAATGAAATCCTTAAGCCTAGACAGAAACCTAGTTGCGCTGAGAATACTGAGGAAGATAAATAGTTAGAAGATGTAACTAGAAAGAAATTGGATGAAAAGCTTAAGAGCCCTTTATGCATAGAAAAGAAAATCAGCTATAAAACACCCAACTATGCTAAGGATAACTGGATTGCCTTTAACAAGTTTAGACCTCAAACACAGCTGACCCCTGAACAAGTGTTTTGGAAAAAGGATATGGACATGAAAAAAGCTGAGAGTTTGTTGAAAAGAATCCCCCATGTAGGAGAATGCTTCCTGCCACTATTTATCCCCCCAATAACCCAATGCATTTAGTTCCTAGACCTATTCCCACTAAAAGCAAGACCTTAATCAGTCAATCTGTAATTTTTCAATTATTTGTTGATTTTGAGAAAACTTGTAAGAAAAGGATCACACCCACTGGGATAACTGAAGGGGAAAGGGGGTTTGAGCAAACTAAAGAATGCTATTTAACTGAGGTCATGCCTTTCTTTAAACAATTAAAAGGTCAATTTGAGAGTCTTAAAAAGGGAATGGATTCAGATATTAAAGAAATGTAAAAGGAATTTGATGCAATGATAGTTGATGTTAGTGACTATGAGCGAAAATTAAAATATAATGAGATTGAAAGGAAGAACTTGCATACCTTGAATGAGAATCTTATTTCTGAATGTATTACTCAAGATGTGTTTTACACTGCTACGAATTGTTCCATTAATGTTTCTCAATTTTATGAATTATCTGTTGCTCTGAAAGTCTCCCATGATCGTGTCATTGAGCTTGAAAAAACTAACTCTAAACTGCATGATAAAGTTGAACAAGATGATCATGATAACCTGGTGAAACAGTTTTCTAAATTGGAAGTTGAGCATCTTGCGTTGCAATTAAAATATCAACATCTAAAAGAAAATGTTAAAACCTCAAATATCAAGAAATCCTTGGATGCTCCTGAATTTGATGCAGTTTTTGAAATTAGCAAACGTGATGAACAGATTCGAGCTCATTGTAACACGATCAGAAAATTGAGAACCCAAATTTCACAATTAAAGGGTGAAAAGAACAATGTGATAAGCTCCCAAATGCCTCCTCCTTTAGATTCTCAAAGTTCTCAGACTTTTCATCTTCAAACTTGATTAATGTTTTACAAAATGAAAATGAGAGTTTTCTAGAAGAAAATGAAAAGTTCAAACAACACTTTAAAGAGTTATATGATTCAATGAAAGTCACTCGTGACAAGAACAACAAAAAAATAACGTCTTTACAAAAGGAAATTGAGAATCTGAAGAGTCAGGAAAAAGAGAAAATGCCACTTGTCTTTAATGAGAATGTTGCATCAAAGTCATCTGCTGACTGCAAATATACTGTGACTGTCAAATATATTCCTCCTCATCTTAGGAATAACGAACTTGCATTTCATAATTATCTTGCTCGTCTTAAGGATAGTCTTGAATGTCTTCATGAGATTGTTGAAGAAGACTTCATATACAAGCCACTTGATTGTGAAATTAGGTTTGCTTGCATTTAGGCCAAATGATCTCAAGAGATGTTAGAATGTTTAATAGCAACATGTCCTAAATCCTTAGGTGCGAAAGATAAAGTTGTGATGCCTTGTTCCATGCCTAGTGCTAAGTATACAAACCATTCGATGTCCAGCATTAAGAAAGTGAATTTCAATGTGCCTTCAAGTAGTTCAGATCCCTGCCCTTCTAGTTCAGGAATGCAAAAAGTAGCAAAACCAACTAATGTTCCAATTCCCTCTACAGGAGTTAGAAGTGACACCAAAGCAAGCGGGTCAAAGCCTCAAGGCAAACCAAATAATGATAGGACCTTGCGTGCTAGGAATGTTCAGTGGAAGAGAGTAGAAGAACATCTTAGGGAGAATTTGAATAAAACGAATCGTGTTGATTCTAGTGTTAGCTTTAAGCGTACTGTAATTAATGCGAATTCTGCTACTTTTGGCAAAACATGTAATGATGATTGCGTGGTTAATGTTACTAATCTTGAATGTGGTGTGAATGATTTGTCTAATGCTGTTAGATGCCCAGATAAAACTGTTAATGTTAAAATTCAAGCTAAGAAGGCTAAAAGGCAAAGGCGAAAGAAAGTTAGAAAACAGTGGAAACCCACAGGAAGGAAATTTAGTAATATAGGTTATCAATCGATACCTACTGGCCGTAAGATTAATGAGCTTCTCCCTAAATTTGCTAAGTCAATGCCCACTAGAAAATGGATGCCTACTGGTAGAACTATTCCCTTAAGAAGCGAACATACTTTGAATAGGTCAAATACGGACACTAGCACTGCATCTATTTCTAATGAGTCGATTGTTTCTACCTCTGATGTGGGTGTTCCAATCACTGTTACTAACCAAATGGAACCCATTCTTGCATGGGGATCCCAATTATCGAGTTATCCATTTTTGTCTGTGTTCAACTTCTGGATCGTTCAAATCGTTATGTGGTACTTTGACTCAGGATGTACATTCCAAGCATATGACTGGAGACCGGTCGCGGCTCATGAACCGTGAGTAAATTCATCGAATTGTGAGATTCGAAGCGATCATTTTGGTGCTATTATGGGTTATGGAGATTACGTGGTTGGAAATAGTGTGATTTTTAGGGTATATTATGTTGAAGGTATTGGACATAATCTATTTTCGTTTTACGGACAATTTTGTGACTCGGATTTAGAAGTGGCCTTCGAAAAACATACTTGCTTTGTTAGAGAACTTGATGGTGTGGAACTTCCGGAGGAACTTGTGGTTCAAACCTATACACCATCTCTATCGAAGATATGATGAAATCTCCACCCATCACGCTTGGCGTCAAAGGCTTCCAAAACTAAGTCATGGCTATGGCACCGTCGTCTCAATCACTTGAAGTTTGGTACCATAAACAATATTTCCAGAAAGGACTTAGTAAGAGGATTACCCAGATTAAAGTATGAAAAGATCATCTTTGTTCAGCTTGCCAATTGGAAAAAAGCACGAAATATGCCACAAACCAAAACCACAAACATTCAGAATGGAAGTTCTTCATACCCTTCATATGGATTTGTGCGGACCAATGAGAGTGCAAGCGATAAATGGGAAGAAATACATTTTAGTCGTTGTTGATGACTACTCTCGATTTACTTGGGTAAAGTTTTTTAGAACAAAGGATGAAACTCGGATGTCATCATCAAACTTATCAAACTGACTACAAGTTCGACTTAACAATACTTGTTAGAATTGTTCGAACAGACAATGGTACGAGTTTGTTAACAAAGACTTAATTGAGTTTTATGAAAGTGTTGGAATCAGTCATCAAAGAAGTGTTCCATGAACTCCTCAACAGAGCGGTGTAGTTGAAAGACGAAATCGAACTCTTGTGGAAGCCGCAAGAACAATGCTAATTTATTCAAAGGTTCCAATGTTTTATGGGCTGAAGCCATTGCCACTGCTTCCTACACCCAAAATCGTTCCCTTATTCATACCTCTCATGGAAAAACTCTATATGAACTTGTTCATAAACGAAAACCTGATCTCTCCTACCTTCTTGTGTTTGGTGCTTTGTGCTATCCAACGAATGGCAGTCAAGATTTAGGGAAATTAAGAGCAAAGGCAGATATTGGACTTTTTGTTGGCTATGCACCAAACAAGAAGGGTTACCGAATCTACAACAAGAGAACCCGAAATATCATGGAAACAATTCACGTTACGTTTGATGAGCTGACCGGTCAAATGGCTCGGGACAATTAGGTTACGGACCCGCATCTCAACTTTCATTAAGTAGTCCTATCGGTTCTACTCTGTTTCAATTCCTCACCAGCAACTCATTATGTACCTCCTTCAGAAGATGATTTGAAGAAATTATTTGATCCTATGTTTGATGAACACTATGAGCCAAGGGCTAATGATCTGTCAATTCCATCAACAGAGGCTGCTCCTATCTCTGTTAATGAAGTTAACCCTTCAGTTTCCATGTCACTAACTCAAGAGGCACCTTCTGCTGATCACTCAGTATCATCATCAATGCCTCAATCATCAAGTGTACACAATGGAAATGTTGCTGCTATTACAAATGATGAAAATCCTTTTGCTCATCCAGAAGATGAACCTTTTGAAAATTATTTGCTCCTGAATCATCATCAGAACCATCTTCATCAAGAGAAATCGACTCTGCTACTTTTGTTCCTCAACAACAACCACATGAACACCTTAGAAAGTGGACACATGATCACCCATTGGACAACATCTTTGGAAACCCTTCTCGTTCAGTATCCACTCGTCGAGAACTTGCAACTGATGCCTTATGGTGCTTCTTCAACTCTGTAATCTCTAAGATCGAACCAAAAGACGTCAAACGCTATGAATGAAGCAACTGGTTCAAGTGCCATGCAAGATGAAATTCATGAGTTTGATCGACTAGATGTATGGGAATTAGTACCGCTCCTCGACCGTGCCATGATCATTGCTCTAAAGTGGATCTTCAAAGTAAAACTTGATGAGAATGGTGATGTTTTAAAGAACAAGGCTCGGTTGGTTGCAAAAGGATACCGTCAAGAAGAGGGTATTGACTTTGAGGAATCATTTGCCCTAGTTGCTCGTATCGAGGCAATCAGAATCTTCTTGGCTAATGCTGCAAGTAAGAACATGGTAGTCTATTAGATAGATGTAAAGACGGCTTTTCTTAACGGTGATCTTAAAGAAGTCGTATACGTCAGCCAACTGAAGGCTTTGTGAATCCAGAGCATCCTACTCACGTCTATCATTTGAAGAAGGCTCTTTACGGTTTGAAGCAAGCTCCAAGGGCATGGTATGATACGCTATCAAAGTTTCTTCTATCTTCTGGATTCAGCAAAGGAGCAGTTGATCCGACATTGTTCACCGAAAAGTCAGGCAAACATTTAGTTCACGTTCAAATCTATGTTGATGATATTATTTTTGCCTCGACCGACCTCAATGAATGTGACCGTTTTTCAAATGAAATGGGTTCCAAATTCCAAATGTCAATGATGGGACAAATGTCATTTTTCTTGGGATTACAAATTTCACAAAGTCCCGGAGGCATTTTTATTAGGCAAAAATGCATATATATCCCTCCCAAAGTGATTAATTGCATATATATCCTTTGTACAAGTTTTTTTTTGCATATTTTACAATGGTTTTTATGCATGCTTTGGATATATATGCAATTTTGCATTTTCGAGAGGATATATATGCAAAAGCCCCTTTTTATAAATCAATTTAAATATGCAAATGAGATTTTAAAGAAATTTGGATTTGATTCTTGTGACCCTGTTGACACTCCCATGATTGAGCGTACTAAACTGGATGAGGACCACTTAGGGATCATGGTAGACCAAACGAAATATCGTAGTATGATCGGATCCCTGATGTATCTCACAGCCAGTAGACCAGACATTCTATTCGCTGTTTGCATGTGTGCTAGATACCAGGCTAAGCCTACCAAAAGGCACCTTGAAGTGGTTAAACGGGTCTTTCGGTATCTTCAAGGAACCATCAATATGGGACTTTGGTATCCAAAGGACACCGGTATGTCACTAACGACCTATGCAGATGCCGATCATGCGGGATGTCAAGATACACGTCGAAATGCGTCCGGAGGTGCTCGATTTTGGGTGATAAGCTTGTGAGTTGGTCATCAAAGAAGCAAATGAGTACTTCTATTTCCTCTACAGAGGTGAATACATAGCCATGTCATCTTGTTGTGCTCAAATCCTATGGATGAGATCCCAATTATCTGAGTATGGCTTTGAATTCAACAAAATCCCTCTGTACTGTGATAATAAAAGTGCTATAGCTCTCTCATGCAACAATGTTCAACATTCAAGAGCAAAGCACATCGAAATTCGACGGGAGCAAGTAGAAAACGGTGTGGTAGAACTCTATTTTGTGCAAACTGAATACCATTTAGCAGACATCTTCACCAAAGCTCTTCCTGGAGAACGTTTTGAGTTTATCCTCCCACGACTTGGTCTAAAGAGTCTTAAACCGGAAACACTCAAACGTCTTCAAGAGGAAGACGAGGAGTAAAGGTCTTTCTTCATCAATCTCTTGTATATATTTATTCGAAAAGCAAATAGAAAAATATAAAAGTCTAAAACAATCCATAAAAATTTGAAAAATCCTTAAAAAAAAATAAAAAATAAATAAATAAATTTGTCTTTTTGTCAAAATTTTCTCGATTCGATAACATCTACGGTCTTTGTGTTGTCATTCAAAGAATGACACGGGTCTTTAGATGTTGTTCGAATGTTCTCAAAAAAAAATAATAAAATAAAAAAAAATTGGGAGAAAAGTGAAACAATGGTTTATTGTTATTATCCAATGAGGTGGATCTAGAAGAAATATTTAAGAAAACATATGCGCACGAAAAGTGTGTAAGGCGATAGAAAAAGAAAGGATCGGCATGAAAGCGGTTATAGTCTAGGAACTAAAATGCAACCTAGTTCTCTATAACCAAGTCTCTGATATCAATCTGTCACACCCCCAAAATATCGCAGCGGAACGATAGTGTCTTTGGGGTATGACTTCATAGCACAAAGTATGGATACGTAAAACGACCTCTAAAATGAGACGTTTTGGAAAGTTTACCATTCGATTAAATAAAGTTTAAGTTTACAAAACATGAGATCCCAAAGTTTGATAATACATAAAGAGTTACAAAACATGTCGAATGGTAATAGATAAAAACACAAGACTCCAATGTATGCCATGTGACCCAAAAGCTCCATGAAATGCTATCGCCTTACGAACTGAGATAAACATGCTAAAAAGTGTCAACACAAAGGTTGGTGAGTTCATAAGTTTGTTGAAAATGATTTGAAAAAGTCTCTAAAGAATGTTTATGCAGCAAAGGCATTGTAAAGCCACTTTCGGTTCAAGTTCCGCCCATACAAAACTTGCAACCTGTGTGATCACAACCCATTGCCTAAAATAGAATTGTCAACCTTGTTTGTAAGTAGGACATATGTGCATACGATATATACATGTACTTAATGCAAAGAATCACGACCAACGAACCTCTTGACAAGTCTAAATTGTTTGTTGTGTTTCATTGAATAACATGATTATATTCACCCAGTCACGTCATCAAGGACCCTAGGGTGGGGCGTCACCGATAGTACTATCAATACCTCTCCGCCGGCTCCCTTGAGTTAACCATTGCTAATGTATGTATGATGAAGCATAATTGAAAACAAGTTTAGCACATTAAGGCACATATCGCAATAAACCACACATAATGTCCAAAGAGTATAAGAATTATAGTGTAACACAATTGTATAAATGGTTTGAGTATTCGTAAGAGTATAAACAAGTATTTAAGCATGTATCTCCCCCAAAGAGTTTGTAATAATTTAAACGAGTAAAAGCGGGGTATGAACTCACCTGGTATGATTGATATGCTAACAAAGTGAAGTGCACGAAAATGAGGCTCGGAAACTATCCGCGACCTAAAATGAATGATGTGCTCTAATATAAGTCATGAAACAATGTTGTGTATGCAAATCCATATGTAATCTATACCACTTGTACATTTTTGAAAATAGAATTTATCGTCGAAATATATGTTTATGACATCTCGTCATGTTTATAAAATACTTTACAAGTATATACGTTGAATAAACATCCTACGATAATCGTTTTGTGATTTATTGTGAAATTATAACTTTTCGTCGTAAAATAGTGTTACTTGACAATTTCATGAAAGTGGCTAAACGGCCTTGAAAAGCTAGTCGTAAAATGGTGCACATCAAATGTTAGTAAACAAACTCAACGGTTTTGGGAAGCTTGTATAATTATCTCAAAGTTTTAGTGTTTAAGTTTTCGTCCTAGAGGTCTAGATCACAAAGAAAAATATAGGTAAAGTATGCTACTTGTGTCCAAAAATATTGTTTAAGGGTGGTTTTCCGGCAAAGTTTAAGTGACTATATTTTATTCGTTACAACTCCGCTTGACGATCGGTTGGACATTTTGGAAAATATGCTTGGCGAACTTACTTTTACTAGAAGACATCACGTTATAAAAAGTATTGCATCCTTGTTAAAAAACGACCCTCAACATGGTCACTTGTTGCCGTAGTATGTGTTTAATAGAAAATATATTAATTTTGCTAATAGAATAAAGTTACGGCAACTTTGTGTAAACGTGTATAATTTAATCGTTACAAGTCCGTTTTCTACGTTTTCTACATCCTTAGACTCGTGTTAAAGTATACTAATATATTTTTGATAAGTCGACACATTTTATAACGCTTAGGACTCATTTTTGACCCGTAAGGAGTGACATTTTCATGCTGAAATTTCTGGAATTATTAGTTTTTCGCCAAACTTCAAAAATTCATAACTTCTTCGTTATAACTCCGTTTTAACCCGTTCAAGCGGCCACGTTTTCGTTTTAAAGTATATTTTCCAAATATCAAGCCCAAAGTATTTTACCAACTGACGAATTTTCCCAGATTTAAAAATAAGATCAGACCCTTAATTAAACTTGTCGAAATGAGTTTTTCACGCCAAAACCTATTCTAACCAATTCAAAACAACTCCGAAGCTATTCTAATCCTACCATACACCTTCTTAGGGTGTCATGGGTTCCTAGGCATCACCAAAAGTGATATGTTTCAAGGAGTAATTATAGGATGATATATATATATATATATATATATATATATATATATATATATATATATATATATATATATATATATATATATATATATATAACACTTAATAACAATGAAAAAGTGGTATAAACCTCCATAAGACTTGCATGTTTCTCAAATAAAATTATATGATCATAACAATGAATATGAAATAAACACATGAATATGAATGCTTACAAGTAATATGTTGAGGTTTAAGGACAATGGTTTTTCCTAATCACTTGAGGTTTTTATTGCAAAACCTATACAACAAGTGATACTAGAGTGTAATAAAACCTTGTCCTGAAAATATTTTGGTTTTCACCTTCTTGGTCCTTGTGATTGCCGGTTTTTGAAGAGAGGAAGAGAGGAGCAAATTGTGTTTTCACCTTTTGATATCTTGTGTATGTGTTAATTACAAAGTAAGATACATGTACTAAAGAGATATTTTGCAAATTCCTTGTGACTCACCCCCCCCCCCCCCTTGAGTCGGCAAGGGGGGTATTAGTCATTACTTTGATATATATTTTTTTTAAAACATGTATAAGTGTAGATATATGTAAGTAACTTGAAGACTTGTGGTGAATTAAATACACATTTGAGTATTTAGGGTAGCGTTAGATAAAAATAACTTTTAACGGGTCAAGATAAAATATATTAAGGTCATAAAAATTATAAAAATATATTTCTTGAAAGATTTGAGTGAATAAACATTTATCGGGTTGAATTTAAGAAAACCGTCGTAATTATATAAACTTAACAATTTATATACAAAATAAATTTAAAACATTGGGTAAACTCATAATATTATTTTTATAAACTTAATATGAATACAAAAATATATGGGATGATTTTGGAAGTATCGGATCAAATGTTAAAAATAATTAATTAAGCGATAGCGTTTATTTAATAAGAAATTATGCGTTTAATGTGAAATGCAAAACTATGCATGAGCTAGTATGATGAATGTTGAGTTTGAGAAATGACCAAAATTGAGAATTGTGACATTCTTCCCATGTCAGAGGAATCGCGTCCTCGCGATTCAATCGATGATACTAAAAGGTCTACAATTAGGTTCGCGAAAACAGGGTGTACGGTCAAAGTGCTTATGCCAAAACTTACATGTCTAGGTTTCTTATCTAATGAGGCTCACGAATGAATAATACGGTGGATCACTTAATGGTCTAGGGAAACGTACAGGTTACGCATGCGGGCTGCCTCGGTCCCTAAATAGAATGCTCGATCTCGGGGTGGACTGATATTGAGTACAGGGTTTGGGTTGTTTCCGTCAATTGCTAAAGCTAGGTTTTGGTTACCCTGTGGGTTGCCTTGCGTTCCATTCAACTTAGGACAATTATTCGGAAGTGATTCGCTGTTACATTCAAAGCAAGTCCTTTGGTTATTCCTCATGTTGCCCACGTTAACCGGTGTTACCTGTGTTTTACACTGCTCCTTAAAATGGCCGTATCGATTGCAATTTGTACACAAGCGACAGGGCTTGGTCTTTGGTTGATGATAAGCACATTTAGCACATTTGGGATGTGTACCCGCATACTCTCTTTGTTCAGTACCGGTTGCCACAAAACTCTTGCCCTTTGGTTATGCGCTACCACGTCCATCTGCCTATTCGAACCACTAGCTTCCTTCCTCTTGTCGCTGCTCTTCAAGGTACCATTTCTAACCATCTCATCTGTGAGGGTTCCTACCCTCAATATTTCACTTTGTATTGTAGACGGCTCAGTCGTTTTCACAGTTCCACGGATTTCAGGCACAAGACCATATATGTACCTCGCGATTCTCTTGGATTCAGGGGTAACCATATAAGGAACTAGTCTGGCTAATTCATGGAATCGATCCGTGTAGGCTGCGTGACCAGCTCCTATCATAGAGTGATGATAATGTTCATGTTCCAGTTTATGCATTTCATTGTCTGGGCAGTACTCTTCTTGCAATAACGCCTTAAATTTGTCCCATGTCATACCTATAGCTGCTTCTCGCCCCTAGCCGTAGCGTGTGTTCCACCATGTCAATGCCTTCCCGATAGCAAGCAAGCGCATACTTCACCCTCGATGTGCGGCACAATTGCGATGTCGATCCTGACTCTGTCTTCTCTACCCATCAGTATAAGCCAAAGCACCTCCTATACCAACAAACTCCACGGGTTTGCATACTGAAAATTCCTTATACGTGCATCCCATTCTGTTGTTGTTGTTGTTGTTGTTGGGGGTGTTGTTATTGTTGCCACTGCCAACTACATTGTTGGTGTCGCCATTCACGTTCTCGTGGTTTCCCGAGTTATTCATATGGTTTCCAACTTGTGTAACAATAGTGGGAAGCAAGATTTGAAGTTGTTGAGCGATGATGGCAGCAAAATCAGGGTTTCCGCCAGCGTTGTTGTCATTGTTACCCATGTCGCGACCGTCTTGTCTACCTCCATGCTCACCTGTCCTTCCACCCCTTTGCGCCGCACCACCTCGGTTAGTGTTGCGTGTTACCCTCTTTGGTGCCATGATCTCTGCAAGGAAAGGACAGTTGAGTTCCCAATTTCTATACTTAACGTCCTCAAACATAATACCACGCCACAAATTGGTTCCTAAGGTGTACCCTCACCGATCTACGTATGCGTGGTCGCATATGTCTACGTGGGTTGTGACGCATTTATAATTATGTTGGCCACCATAATTATAATTGCCTCATTTCACACGTGTACATACCACCAAGCATACATGTCTCGGTGATTGTTGTTACTGAAACAGGTAGCCATTATATCATTCGATTCTAAACAATGGAGGAGGAATTTAGGGTAGGTATCTAGGGAGAGTTGCACTTGGTGTATAGTAAATTCCTCTAGGTGCTAAAGTCGCTATGAGGTTTAGTCGCCAGCAGTTCCCAAAGTATCCTCAAGAGAACTACCATCCTCGGGAAAAATCATCAAATCTATACAGCTATATAGTAACACTTATTTAGCTCGATCTCGTGTCTCATCAAATAAGAACTGTCACGAGATCAAGTTAGATAAGTGCTCATTACTGAGCTCCATATTTTTGATGACTTGACTAGATTTTGGGACTCCCCTATCGGTACAAGGAAACTACATTATCCAATGAGGTGGATCTAGAAGAAATATTTAAGAAAACATATGCGCACGAAAAGTGTGTAAGGCGATAGAAAAAGAAAGGATCGACATGAAAGAGGTTATAGTCTAGGAACTAAAATGCAACCTAGTTCTCTATAACCAAGTCTCTGATACCAATCTGTCAAACCCCCAAAATATCGCAGCGGAACGATAGTGTCTTTGGGGTATGACTTCATAGCACAAAGTATGGATACAGAAAACGACCTCTAAAATGAGACGTTTTGGAAAGTTTACCATTCGATTAAATAAAGTTTAAGTTTACAAAACATGAGATCCCAAAGTTTGATAATACATAAAGAGTTACAAAACATGTCGAATGGTAATAGATAAAAACACAAGACTCCAATGTATGCCATGTGACCCAAAAGCTCCATGAAATGCTATCGCCTTACGACCTGAGATAAACATGCTAAAAAGTGTCAACACAAAGGTTGGTGAGTTCATAAGTTTGTTGAAAATGATTTGAAAAAGTCTCTAAAGAATGTTTATGCAGCAAAGGCATTGTAAATCCACTCAGTTCCAAGTTCCGCCCATACAAAACTTGCAACCTGTGTGATCACAACCCATTGCCTAAAATAGAATTGTCAACCTTGTTTGTAAGTAGGACATATGTGCATACGATATATACATGTACTTAATGCAAAGAATCACAGCCAACTGAACCTCTTGACAAGTCTAAATTGTTTGTTGTGTTTCATTGAATAACAGATTATATTCACCCCAGGTCACGTCATCAAGGACCCTAGGGTGGGGGCGTCAGCCCGATAGTACTATCAATACCTCTCCGCCGGCTCCCGCAGGAGTTAACCAGTTGCTAATGTATGTATGATGAAGCATAATTGAAAACAAGTTTAGCACATTAAGGCACATATCGCAATAAACCACACATAATGTCCAAAGAGTATAAGAAGTATAGTGTAACACAATTGTATAAATGGTTTGAGTATTCGTAAGAGTATAAACAAGTATTTAAGCATGTATCTCCCCCAAAGAGTTTGTAATAATTTAAACGAGTAAAAGCGGGGTATGAACTCACCTGGTATGATTGATATGCTAACAAAGTGAAGTGCACGAAAATGAGGCTCGGAAACTATCCGCGACCTAAAATGAATGATGTGCTCTAATATAAGTCATGAAACAATGTTGTGCATGCAAATCCATATGTAATCTATACCACTTGTACGTTTTGAAAATAGAATTTATCGTCGAAATATATGTTTATGACATCTCGTCATGTTTATAAAATACTTTACAAGTATATACGTTGAATAAACATCCTACGATAATTGTTTTGTGATTTATTGTGAAATTATAACTTTTCGTCGTAAAATAGTGTTACTTGACAATTTCATGAAAGTGACTAAACGGCCTTGTAAAGCTAGTCGTAAAATGGTGCACATCAAATGTTAGTAAACAAACTCAACGGTTTTGGGAAGCTTGTATAATTATCTCAAAGTTTTAGTGTTTAAGTTTTCGTCCTAGAGGTCTCGATCACAAAGAAAAATATAGGTAAAGTATGCTACTTGTGTCCAAAAATATTGTTTAAGGGTGGTTTTCCGGCAAAGTTTAAGTGACTATATTTTATTCGTTACAACTCCGCTTGACGATCGGTTGGACATTTTGGAAAATATGCTTGGCGAACTTACTTTTACTAGAAGACATCACGTTATAAAAAGTATTGCATCCTTGTTAAAAACGACCCTCAACATGGTCACTTGTTGCCGTAGTATGTGTTTAATAGAAAATATATTAATTTTGCTAATAGAATAAAGTTACGGCAACTTTGTGTAAACGTGTATAATTTAATCGTTACAAGTCCGTTTTCTACGTTTTCTACATCCTTAGACTCGTGTTAAAGTATACTAATATATTTTTGATAAGTCGACACATTTTATAACGCTTAAGACTCATTTTTGACCCGTAAGGAGTGACATTTTCATGCTGAAATTTCTTGAATTATTAGTTTTCGTCGCCAAACTTCAAAAATTCATAACTTCTTCGTTATAACTCCATTTTAACCCGTTCAAGCGGCCACGTTTTCGTTTTAAAGTATATTTTCCAAATATCTAGCCCAAAATATTTTACCAACTGACGTATTTTCCCAGATTTAAAAATAAGATCAGACCCTTAATTAAACTTGTCGAAATGAGTTTTTCTCGCGCCAAAACCTATTCTAACCAATTCAAAACAACTCCGAAGCTATTCTAATCCTACCATACACCTTCTTAAGGTGTCATGGGTTCCTAGGCATCACCAAAAGTGATATGTTTCAAGGAGTAATTATAGGATGAAATATATATATAACACTTAATAACAATGAAAAAGTGGTATAAACCTCCATAAGACTTGCATGTTTCTCAAATAAAATGATATGATCATAACAATGAATATGAAATAAACACATGAATATGAATGCTTACAAGTAATATGTTGAGGTTTAAGGGCAATGGTTTTTCCTAATCACTTGAGGTTTTTATTGCAAAACCTATACAACAAGTGATACTAGAGTGTAATAAAACCTTGTCTTGAAAATATTTTGGTGGTCACCTTCTTGGTCCTTGTGATTGCCGGTTTGTGAAGAGAGGAAGAGAGGAGCAAATTGTGTTTTCACCTTTTGATATCTTGTGTATGTGTTAATTGCAAAGTAAGATACATGTACTAAAGAGATATTTTGCAAATTCCTTGTGACTCACCCCCCCTTGAGTCGGCAAGGGGGGTATTAGTCATCACTTTGATATATATATATTTTTTTAAAACATGTATAAGTGTAGATATATGTAAGTAACTTGAAGACTTGTGGTGAATTAAATACACATTTGAGTATTTAGGGTAGCGTTAGATAAAATAACTTTTAACGGGTCAAGATAAAATATATTAAGGTCATAAAAATTATAAAAATATATTTCTTGAAAGATTTGAGTGAATAAATATTTATCGGGTTGAATTTAAGAAAACCGTCGTAATTATATAAACTTAACAATTTATATACAAAATAAATTTAAAACATTGGGTAAACTCATAATATTATTTTTATAAACTTAATATGATTACAAAAATATATCGGGATGATTTTTGGAAGTATCGGATCAAATGTTAAAAATAATTAATTAAGCGATAGCGTTTATTTAATAAGAAATTATGCGTTTAATGTGAAATGCAAAACTATGCATGAGCTAGTATGATGAATGTTGAGTTTGAGAAATGACCAAAAATTGAGAATTGTGACATTCTTCCCAAGTCAGAGGAATCGCGTCCTCGCGATTCAATCGATGATACTAAAAGGTCTACAATTAGGTTCGCGAAAACAGGGTGTACGGTCAAAGTGCTTATGCCAAAACTTACATGTCTAGGTTTCTTATCTAATGAGGCTCACTGAATCTGAATAATACGGTGGATCACTTAATGGTCTAGGGAAAACGTACCAGTTACGCATTGCGGGCTGCCTCGGTCCCTAAATAGAATGCTCGATCTCGGGGTGGACTGATATTGAGTACAGGGTTTGGGTTGTTTCCGTCAATTGCTAAAGCTAGGTGTTGGTTACCCTGTGGTTGCCTTTGCGTTCCATTCAACTTAGGAAAATTATTCCGGAAGTGATTCGGGCTGTTACATTCAAAGCAAGTCCTTTGGTTATTCCTCATGTTGCCCACGTTAACCGGTGTTACCTGTGTTTTACACTGCTCCTTAAAATTGCCGTATCGATTGCAATTTGTACACAAGCGACAGAGCTTGGTCTTCGGTTGATGATAAGCACATTTAGCACATTTGGGATGTGTACCCGCATAATCTCTTTGTTCAGTACCAGTTGCCACAAAAACTCTTGCCCTTTTGTTGTCCGCTACCACGTCCATCTGCCTATTCGACCCACTAGCTTCCTTCCTCTTGTCGCTGCTCTTCAAGGTACCATTTCTAACCATCTCATCTGTCAGGGTTCCTGCCCTCAATATTGCACTTTGTATTGTAGACGGCTCAGTCGTTTTCACAGTCCCACGGATTTCAGGCACAAGACCATATATGTACCTCGCGATTCTCTTGGATTCAGGGGTAACCATATAAGGAACTAGTCTGGCTAATTCATGGAATCGTTCCGTGTAGGCTGCGTGACCAGCTCCTATCATAGAGTGATGATAAAGTTCATGTTCCAGGTTCTGCATTTCATTGTCGGGCAAGACTCTTCTTGCAATAACGCCTTAAATTCGTCCCATGTCATACCTATAGCTGCTTCTCTGCCCCTAGCCTGTAGTTGTGTGTTCCACCATGTCAATGCCTTCCACGATAGCAAGCAAGCTGCATACTTCACCCTCGATGTGTGGCACAATTGCGATGTCGATCACGACTCTGTCTTCTCTACCCATCGAGTATAAGCCAAAGCACCTCCTATACCATCAAACTCCACGGGTTTGCATACTGAAAATTTCTTATACGTACATCCAATTCTGTTGTTGTTGTTGTTGTTGGGGGTGTTGTTATTGTTGCCACTACCAACTACATTGTTGGTGTCGCCATTCACGTTCCCGTGGTTTCCCGAGTTATTCATATGGTTTCCAACTTGTGTGACAATAGTGGGAAGCAAGATTTGAAGTTGTTGAGCGATGATGGCAGCAAAATCAGGGTTTCCGCCAGCGTTGTTGTCATTGTTACCCATGTCGCGACCGTCTTCTCTACCTCCATGCTCACCTGTCCTTCCACCCCTTTTCGCCGCACCACCTCGGTTAGTGCTGCGTGTTACCCTCTTTGGTGCCATGATCTCTGCAAGGAAAGGACATTTGAGTTCCCAATGTCTATACTTAACGTCCTCAAACATAATACCACGCCACAAATTGGTTCCTAAGGTGTACCCTCACCGATCTACGTATGCGTGGTCGCATATGTCCACGTGGGTTGTGACGCATTTATAATTATGTTGGCCACCATAATTATAATTGCCTCATTTCACACGTGTACATACCACCAAGCATACATGTCTCGGTGATTGTTGTTACTGAAATAGGTAGCCATTCTATCATTCGATTCTAAACGGTGGAGGAGGAATTTAGGGTAGGTATCTAGGGAGAGTCACACTTGGTGTATAGGAAATTCCTCTAGGTGCTAAAGTCGCTATGAGGTTTAGTCGCCAGCAGTTCCCAAAGTATCCTCAAGAGAACTCCCATCCTCGGGAAAAATCATCAAATCTATACAGGTATATAGTAACACTTATTTAGCTCGATCTCGTGTCTCATCAAACAAGAACTGTCACGAGATCAAGTTAGATAAGTGCTCATTACTAAGCTCCATATTTTTGATGACTTGACTAGATTTTGGGACTCCTCTATCGGTACAAGGAAACTACATTATCCAATGAGGTGGATCTAGAAGAAATATTTAAGAAAACATATGCGCACGAAAAGTGTGTAAGGCGATAGAAAAAGAAAGGATCGACATGAAAGAGGTTATAGTCTAGGAACTAAAATGCAACCTAGTTCTCTATAACCAAGTCTCTGATACCAATCTGTCACACCCCCAAAATATCGTAGCGGAACGATAGTGTCTTTGGGGTATGACTTCATAGCACAAAGTATGGATACAGAAAACGACCTCTAAAATGAGACGTTTTGGAAAGTTTACCATTCGATTAAATAAAGTTTAAGTTTACAAAACATGAGATCCCAAAGTTTGATAATACATAAAGAGTTACAAAACATGTCGAATGGTAATAGATAAAAACACAAGACTCCAATGTATGCCATGTGACCCAAAAGCTCCATGAAATGCTATCGCCTTACGACCTGAGATAAACATGCTAAAAAGTGTCAACACAAAGGTTGGTGAGTTCATAAGTTTGTTGAAAATGATTTGAAAAAGTCTCTAAAGAATGTTTATGCAGCAAAGGCATTGTAAATCCACTCAGTTCCAAGTTCCGCCCATACAAAACTTGCAACCTGTGTGATCACAACCCATTGCCTAAAATAGAATTGTCAACCTTGTTTGTAAGTAGGACATATGTGCATACGATATATACATGTACTTAATGCAAAGAATCACAACCAACTGAACCTCTTGACAAGTCTAAATTGTTTGTTGTGTTTCATTGAATAACAGATTATATTCACCCCAGGTCACGTCATCAAGGACCCTAGGGTGGGGGCGTCAGCCCGATAGTACTATCAATACCTCTCCGCCGGCTCCCGCAGGAGTTAACCAGTTTCTAATGTATGTATGATGAAGCATAATTGAAAACAAGTTTAGCACATTAAGGCACATATCTCAATAAACCACACATAATGTCCAAAGAGTATAAGAAGTATAGTGTAACACAATTGTATAAATGGTTTGAGTATTCGTAAGAGTATAAACAAGTATTTAAGCATGTATCTCCCCCAAAGAGTTTGTAATAATTTAAACGAGTAAAAGCGGGGTATGAACTCACCTGGTATGATTGATATGCTAACAAAGTGAAGTGCACGAAAATGAGGCTCGGAAACTATCCGCGACCTAAAATGAATGATGTGCTCTAATATAAGTCATGAAACAATGTTGTGCATGCAAATCCATATGTAATCTATACCACTTGTACGTTTTTGAAAATAGAATTTATCGTCGAAATATATGTTTATGACATCTCGTCATATTTATAAAATACTTTACAAGTATATACGTTGAATAAACATCCTACGATAATCGTTTTGTGATTTATTGTGAAATTATAACTTTTCGTCGTAAAATAGTGTTACTTGACAATTTCATGAAAGTGACTAAACGGCCTTGAAAAGCTAGTCGTAAAATGGTGCACATCAAATGTTAGTAAACAAACTCAACGGTTTTGGGAAGCTTGTATAATTATCTCAAAGTTTTAGTGTTTAAGTTTTCGTCCTAGAGGTCTCGATCACAAAGAAAAATATAGGTAAAGTATGCTACTTGTGTCCAAAATATTGTTTAAGGGTGGTTTTCCGGCAAAGTTTAAGTGACTATATTTTATTCGTTACAACTCCGCTTGACGATCGGTTGGACATTTTGGAAAATATGCTTGGCGAACTTACTTTTACTAGAAGACATCACGTTATAAAAAGTATTGCATCCTTGTTAAAAAACGACCCTCAACATGGTCACTTGTTGCCGTAGTATGTGTTTAATAGAAAATATATTAATTTTGCTAATAGAATAAAGTTACGGCAACTTTGTGTAAACGTGTATAATTTAATCGTTACAAGTCCGTTTTCTACGTTTTCTACATCCTTAGACTCGTGTTAAAGTATACTAATATATTTTTGATAAGTCGACACATTTTATAACGCTTAAGACTCATTTTTGACCCGTAAGGAGTGACATTTTCATGCTGAAATTTCTTGAATTATTAGTTTTCGTCGCCAAACTTCAAAAATTCATAACTTCTTCGTTATAACTCCGTTTTAACCCGTTCAAGCGGCCGCGTTTTCGTTTTAAAGTATATTTTCCAAATATCTAGCCCAAAATATTTTACCAACTGACGAATTTTCCCAGATTTAAAAATAAGATCAGACCCTTAATTAAACTTGTCGAAATGAGTTTTTCACGCGCAAAACCTATTCTAACCAATTCAAAACAACTCCGAAGCTATTCTAATCCTACCATACACCTTCTTAGGGTGTCATGGGTTCCTAGGCATCACCAAAAGTGATATGTTTCAAGGAGTAATTATAGGATGAAATATATATATAACACTTAATAACAATGAAAAAGTGGTATAAACCTCCATAAGACTTGCATGTTTCTCAAATAAAATGATATGATCATAACAATGAATATGAAATAAACACATGAATATGAATGCTTACAAGTAATATGATGAGTTTTAAGGACAATGGTTTTTCCTAATCACTTGAGGTTTTTATTGCAAAACCTATACAACAAGTGATACTAGAGTGTAATAAAACCTTGTCTTGAAAATATTTTGGTGGTCACCTTCTTGGTCCTTGCGATTGCCGGTTTGTGAAGAGAGGAAGAGAGGAGCAAATTGTGTTTTCACCTTTTGATATCTTGTGTATGTGTTAATTACAAAGTAAGATACATGTACTAAAGAGATATTTTGCAAATTCCTTGTGACTCACCCCCCCTTGAGTCGGCAAGGGGGGTATTAGTCATTACTTTGATATATTTTTTTTTAAACATGTATAAGTGTAGATATATGTAAGTAACTTGAAGACTTGTGGTGAATTAAATACACATTTGAGTATTTAGGGTAGCGTTAGATAAAAATAACTTTTAACGGGTCAAGATAAAATATATTAAGGTCATAAAAATTATAAAAATATATTTCTTGAAAGATTTGAGTGAATAAATATTTATCGGGTTGAATTTAAGAAAACCGTCGTAATTATATAAACTTAACAATTTATATACAAAATAAATTTAAAACATTGGGTAAACTCATAATATTATTTTTATAAACTTAATATGAGTACAAAAATATATCGGGATGATTTTTGGAAGTATCGGATCAAATGTTAAAAATAATTAATTACGTGATAGCGTTTATTTAATAAGAAATTATGCGTTTAATGTGAAATGCAAAACTATGCATGAGCTAGTATGATGAATGTTGAGTTTGAGAAATGACCAAAAATTGAGAGTTGTGACGTTAGGTATGATGAAAAAAGGAGAAAAGTGAGATATGGGTAGAGTGCGGACTAAGATAGAGCTAGAACTAGAATAAACCCAACAAGGTTCTAGTTATGAAGTCTCGGTAAGCACTTAAGGGGTTGAAGAATGAAAAAGAAATGAAATGAGAAAAGGGTGAAAAGAAATAGCCCTCCATTTACTCAACCTTAGGGCAGAAACCGGGTTCAATTCATATGCTACTGGTGGTTACCAAGGTAACACTGGTATTGAAGATAAGACGTCATAGACCCAGTGACGCACTGCACTAAATCTTCCCAAGCTACTCAAGTTCCTCTTAAAAGGGATTGTTTCATTCTCACGGGGAACCTACATAATCTATCGACTTTTTCTTAGAGATTGTTGATATTGAAGAAGGAGACCCTCTCCCTAGTCTCCGGCATAGGAACCAAATGTGCACTATTGAGTCTAGAGCCACGAGATCATCAAATAAATCTCTTTAGGACACTGATTCGTTGTGAAGTGAGTGGTATAAAACACAATATCAACGTATATCAAAATAACCGTAAAATCCGATAAATCAACCCTTTAGGAAAAAGGTCAACGTATCAAATCTCACGGGTGTGATAAAAGTGATACCGGAAAAGTGATTTCCCGGGTCGTGTCCCAACGAGGTGTGAATGGAAGGATTCGTTGAGTCTCGTGATTTGAACTTGAATTGGTTTTTAATGATTTGGATTTGATTACGAATTCTACAAATTAATTAACGGGAAGGTAATTAAGGCAAGAGAACCCTAATAAACTAAAAATAAACTATCACTAAGCCTAAGGAATGATAAAACGAAGCTACACTAAGTCCTAGGGTTCAAAAACGCAAAAACGTAAAAACGGTAAAGCAACCCGAGCCATAAACGTAAAAGTTTTGCAATTTAAGGGCTACGGGTGTGAAATCAATTTTCCTACGTTCTATTTGACTAAAAATAATTTTAGGAAAAAGCGGAATATTTTTTCGACTTTTAAATTAATTATTACGAATTAAAATCTATTAAACACTAATTAAATTATTAAAAATACTAAACTAATTAAGAAAAATCTGAAAATTTCACAAAAACTACTTCAAGTTATGCTACTTACAAGAAAAATGATAAATCAGTATGTTGCTTTATGAAATAAGCTAGAAATAAGCTCAAAAGAGCTTATAAGTAAAACTGTTTTGTTGGTTAAAAGGTTTGTTTGTGAAAAACTTGTGAGACAAGTCCCAAGGGCGCAGTTGGTGAAGGTGTTGTGTGTTGAGGCTTTAATAGGCAAGAGGTCAGGGGTTCGAATCCCACCTCTTGCTTATTTTTGAAAATCAATTTTTTTTCAACTTTTCTTTTTGGAACTCAAAGATGAAACAAAAGTAAAGACATTTGTGAAAAATTTTTCAGTAAAACTCAGCAATAAGTCAGATAAACGCTTATTGATCTTTTTAGTCGATTACAAGCAAACACCCCTTTTTTTACAAACAACCAAACACCCCTTTAGCAATCTTGTAATTTGACCAAACAAGTAGTAAGTCTAGCAAGCTAACTGTGGTGACTAAAAAGCTAAACCAAGCTTGCCTTAATCTAAATAAGCTAAATCACTAAATTATGGGAAAGCAGTTAGAACAATTTAAGCTAGGGAATCCTAAGCTAAAGCAAATTATAAGCACTAAAAGGGTGACAAAGAGCAGTTTTGTTGTGACACTAGACTAGGGAATCCTAAGATTAAGCTATCATTAAACCACTCTAATGAACTACTTACCACCTAAATCATCTAATAAGCATTATGAATAAGCTAAATAATCAAAGGATGTGACTTGTTGAGTGATGTTGCAGTGCAAAAGCAGCAGCCTAGGGGACCTGTTCAAGCTTATTTTAAGCTGCAAAACAAGCTTCCAAGACAGAGATAAAGCTGCACAAGCAATGTTAAGCTAGCATAGATGTTAGAAATGACAATTGGAACCCAGGACAAAGCTATTAACAGCTTAAAATTAAAATTGGGATCACTGGCTTTGATATTTTTTCACGATGTAATTCAAAAAATGGTTGAGGGACAGATTTGGATGACAAGTTAAGCTAAGCTAGAGAAATCTTTGGTGCAAGAAATTGAAACTAGAATGAGTTGGGAACATGTTAACTTGAGAAAAGCAAGATTTGCTTATTTAGACCAACAATTAAGCTGAAAAATAAACCCAAGTACGGTAGCCTAAGCTCTGTCTTGGCAGAGTTCCTCAAACAGAAAAGTGACATTTTCTAAAACCAAACTTGTTCAACAACTTTGTTAAGGTAATCTTAAGCTTGAAAGTGTTACTAAACTTTCTAAATGCAGTTTGACCTTGAAGGTCAAACGGGTAGAAAATGAATTTTGACTTACTTAAAAGACTGATCCAAACACCTCTTGTAAAAAGGTTTTTGACCCCTATTTTTTCTTTTCTGAAAATCAATACAGTTAACTGATAACAAAGATTTATAACTAGCAATAAAAGAGAACAAACTTAACTCAAATCAACTTTTCCATTCAAATAAGATTAAAGATTACAAAAGAAAAACTTAAACTGAAAATTTTCTACTTAAAACTAGGGGTGCCTTATAATGGCTACAATAACTCCTATTTATACTACTGCTAAGGTCTTCAAAAGCTTGAGCTTGTGCTTCTCCTGTGAGTGGAAACAACTTAGGACCAAACTTGCACAATCTTCCTTCAATTTCAGCCTTTGATTAAGTAGGTACATCTTGTGAACAATCTGAGCCATTGGTGAGGTCTTTTGAAGCTGGGATTGCCGCTTGGCGTTGGGATGAGGGGAAAACTTGGGTAGTGGGTTTGGGATTTGGGTGAATCCGGTTAAAAGAGACTAAGGTGGGTTTGGGTAAAGGTGTAGCTGGGTAAAAGAGGTTTTGGGGGTGGAGTGTTCTTGGGGAGGTGGGATGTCTGGGAAGCAGAGAAAGGGAGAATCTAGGGTTCTGGGATTAGGATTGGTTTGGGCGGGAAAGAATGGGGAAGAAGGGGATGATTGGGTTGGTTTGGTTATTACTTGACCGGGTATGGGTATTGGGTTGAAGCTTGGATATTGGGCCAATGGATTGTTATTGGGTTGAGATATTACTTGGACTAGGATAAGTTTTGAATCCAAGGCAAACATAGGGACCAAATCTGCCAAAACTGAAAATTCAGGGACCAATCAAGTAACTTCTGAAAAGTGATCCAAGGGTCAAATTTGTGAATCTCAAATAAGTTGAGGACCATTTTTTTGCCAATTGTGAAATTCCAAGGACTAAACTTGACAAATTTAAAAATCCAGGGATCAAAACTGTAATTTCTCAAACTTTTGAAATTTTTTCACCAAAGGACTAATTATGACAACTTATGATTTCAAAAGGACCTTTGGTGACTTTTCTTTTTTAAAATACGTGCTCAGGGACTATTTCTGTCAATTTTTTGAAAGTCGGGGGACTGAAACTGCCAATTATGCAAACTTTGTTCGTTTTTCATTTGTTCTTGATAATTTTGCATCTGAAACATATAAAACACAATTTTCAGTATTTTGATGCATTTCGGAGTGTTTTTAGATGTTTTGCAGTTCAGATTTGACCTAAAATGATGAGTGAAAAAGCACTCATCAAATCCCCCACACTAAAACATTGCTAGTCCCTAGCAATCTTTTGAGAAAACTTAATGGATTTGAGTCTCTTTACCAAAAGCCATTACTTCTGGAGTAGCCAAATGTTTTAGTTCAAGTGAGAACTATGGTACACTGATAACCATGTGATTTTGAGCAAACCACCAGCTTCCAACGGATTTGATTTGTCTTTACCAGAAGCCGTTTGCTCTGGACTAGCCAACTCTTAGATAAATTATCAATATTATCTTTGGTGAGCTGATTACCAATTATGGTTTTCCAACTGCCTTTACCACAAGCCATAAACTTGCGGGCTAGCCAACTCTTCACTAATTAAAGATATGGTGAGCTGAACACCATACAATTTTGGGAAAATTGCAAGCCGTCAACGGATTTGATAAATCTTTACCAAGAGCCGTTTGCTCCTGGATTAGCCAATCCTTTTGTTTATTAGACATGGCGGACTGATAACCGAAATAAGTGCAAAACACTTATTCCAAAAAAATTTTGGCCAAAAATGGGGGAATTGGGTGGTAAAACATATGATAAAATTCGCGAGAATTCCCCCCCACACTAGAAATGAATATTGCCCTCAATATTCAAAGTACCGGCGGTTATGCCGAAACTAAGAACATAAAGGGAAATACTACGGCCATTATTTGAAAGGTTTTTTTTTTTTTTTTTTTTTTCAGAAAACCTTTATACAACAGCGGGGGGGCAACTCCCCCACACTAGGGTGGTAGAAAGTAGAAAGAAGTCAGAAATACGGGTGAAAACCCATATAGTGTGCTACTGTTTTTGATTCCCGAGTCGCTAGCTTGACTCGATCCCCGCATTCATTGGTCCATGGGGAAAGTTTGTAGATCCGGGACAACCAAGGATGGTATGTCCCCTCCAAAATAATGCTTCAATCTATGTCCATTCACCTTGAAGTTTGGTCCGTCGGTTTGAGATAACTCAACGGTGCCATATGGAAAAACTTTGGCAATGGTGAATGGACCGGTCCAACGGGTCTTAAGTTTTCCCGAGAAGATTTTCAATCTAGAATTGAAAAGAAGGACTCGGTCACCAACGTTGAAAACGCGGTTCTTAATCTTCGAGTCATGGATCTTCTTTGTCTTTTCCTTGTAAATCAACGAGTTTCGTGAGGCTTGATCACGGAGTTCATTTAATTCATTGAGTTGAACTTTCCGGTGATCACCCGCGGACTTAAGGTCAAAATTTACATGCTTCAAGGCCCAATAGGCTTTGTGCTCGAGCTCGATCGGGAGATGACACGCCTTTCCGTACACAAGCTTGTAAGGAGTGCACCCGATGGGTGTTTTGTAAGCGGTGCGGAAGGCCCAAAGTGCATCTTCAAGTTTGTCCGACCAAGAGGCACGGTTTTCACCTACGGTCCTCTCCAAGATTCTTTTCAGACCACGATTCGAAACTTCCACTTGCCCACTAGTTTGTGGGTGATACGCGGTAGAAAGACGGTGAGTGACACCGTACTTAAGCATGACTTTTGCGAATTGGTTGTTGCAAAAGTGCGTACCGCGATCACTAATGATGGCACGGGGAGTTCCGAAACGGGTAAAGAGAGACTTCAAGAATTTCACAACTACTCGGGCGTCGTTGGTGGGTAGCGCTTTCACCTCTACCCATTTAGACAAGTAATCGACCGCCACGAGTATATACTTGTTCCCTTGAGAAGACGGGAACGGACCCATAAAGTCAATGCCCCATACGTCAAAGATCTCGCACACTTGAATGGCATTTTGAGGCATTTCATCTCTTTTAGAGATGTTGCTATGACGTTGGCAAGAGTCGCAAGATTTGACGAGGTCATGGGCATCTTTGTAAATCGTGGGCCAATAGAAACCGGAGTCAAACACCTTTTTAGCGGTGTAGTTCGGGCCATGATGTCCCCCCGTGGGTCCATGATGACAAGCCTTGAGAATATCATCGGCTTCTTGGCCGTGAACACACCGTCGGATGACTTGATCCGCACAAACCTTAAACAAGTAGGGGTCGTCCCCGAAATAATGCTTAACATCTTTGAAAAATTTGTTCTTTTGTTGGGACGACATCCCTTTCACAACAAAGTTACCCGCATGATAGTTTACAAAGTCGGCAAACCATGGGGTACTCGAATTTTCATGATGAGATACCACATTAAGAGTCTCGAGAGGAAACGTTTCATTTATTTCCTTTTTCTCGAGCACACCTTGATGTGGATTTTCAAGACGAGAGAGATGATCAGCCGCTAAGTTCTCCGCTCCTTTTTTATCACGGATGATGATATCAAATTCTTGTAGGAGGAGAACCCATCGGAGCAATCTCGGCTTCGCATCTTGCTTAGCAAAAAGATATTTGAGAGCCGAGTGATCCGTATACACTATGCTTTTGGACAAGATCAAGTATGGCCGAAATTTCTCGAAAGCATACACCACGGCTAGTAATTCTTTCTCCGTCGTAGTGTAATGTGCTTGAGCTTCGGTCAAAGTTTTGCTAGCATAATGTATAGGCTGGAAATGTTTAGCCTTGCGTTGCCCCAAAACGGCACCTATGGCGAAATCACTTGCATCACACATAAGCTCAAATGGTAATTCCCAATCGGGGGCAACTAGAATTGGTGCTTCAGTGAGCTTTTTCTTAAGAATTTGAAAAGCTTCAACGCACTCACTAGAGAAGACGAAAGGAGTGTCTTTTTCAAGAAGTCGGGTCATAGGCCGGGATATTTTTGAAAAGTCTTGAATGAAACGACGATAAAATCCGGCATGACCAAGGAAACTTCTAACTCCTTTGACGGTTGTGGGAGGAGGTAATTTTGAAATGACATCGACTTTAGCTTTGTCAACCTCAATCCCGCTCTTAGAAATCTTATGGCCAAGAACAATTCCTTCTTTAACCATAAAGTGACATTTCTCCCAATTTAGACTAAGATTCGTGTTTTCACAACGTTCAAGCATCTTGTCCAAATGGGAGAGACATGTTTGAAAAGAATCCCCAAAGACCGAAAAATCATCCATAAAGACTTCCATAGTCTTTTCGATCATGTCATGGAAAATGGCCATCATACACCTTTGGAACGTACCGGGAGCATTACACAAGCCAAAAGGCATGCGTCGGTAAGCAAATGTTCCATAAGGACACGTGAATGTGGTCTTTTCTTGATCTTGTGGGTCAATGGGTATTTGGAAGTAACCCGAGAAACCATCGAGAAAACAATAGTATTCGTTTCCTGCTAATCTCTCAAGCATTTGGTCCATGAAAGGTAATGGAAAGTGGTCTTTACGGGTGGCTTCATTTAACTTTCGATAGTCAATGCAAACACGCCATCCCGTAACCAATCGAGTAGGAATCAACTCGTTTTCATCATTTTCAACAACGGTAATGCCACCTTTTTTGGGCACACAATGAACGGGGCTAACCCAAGGACTATCCGAGATAGGGTAAATCAATCCGGCATCGAGAAGTTTTATGACTTCCGCTTTGATAACCTCATGAATTTTAGGATTCACCCTTCTTTGGTGTTGAACCGCCGGTTTGAAGTCATCTTCCATGAGAATTTTGTGCGTACAAAATCTCGGGTCAATACCCTTGATGTCGGAAAGGTTCCAAGCGATGGCTCGCTTGTGTGACTTCAAAACCTTTATGAGAGCGGATTTTTCATCCTCACTCAAGTCTTTAGCAATGATGACGGGTGATTTATTGTCACCCTCCAAAAATGCATACTCGAGATGAGGTGGTAAGTCCTTAAGTTCGACCTCGGGAGGATCATTAGATTTTTCAATCGTTTTGATTTCCTCTTTATGAAGTTCTTGAGGAGGGAGTGATGAAGGATCTTCATTGAGCAACTTCTCGATGAGAAGAATATCTCCCTCAATGTCGATGGGAGCGTGATCAATTTCCTATGGAACGAATCACTAGCCAAGTATGCTTCAATCTCTTCCAAAATAAAGTCACTTCCCTCAAACGGAGTGAGGGGAAGGGAAGAGAGAGCAACGATAGGATCAAGCGAAGTGGGATTGCCACTCGAGAATCCAAGAATTTCTTGAGAATACTCCTCCGACACAATGTCAAGGACATCAATTTTGTTGACGGAATTGTCTCCATAATTGGGGGAGTATTTCGTAACTTGATTGAGATTGAAAGTAACGGCTTCCTTTTTTACCCTCAAAGTAATTTCCCCTTCATCAACGTCGATCAATGCCCGACCAGTTTTTAAGAAGCACCTCCCAAGGATGAGGGGTACTCGGGGATCGGCATCAAATTCGACAACAACAAAGTCGGCGGGGAAATGAAACTTGCCTACTTTAACAAATACATCCTCGGCTATACCTAGCGGACGAGAGCTTGTACGGTCCGCAAGCTCGAGGATCATACATGTGGGTGTAAGCGGAGGTAATGAAAGCTTTTTCCACATGGAGTGTGGCATCAAGTTAATGCTAGCACCAAGATCGGCCAAGGCGGAGCATTGAACTATGCCTTGAAAATCACATGGGATGAGAAATTTTCCGGGGTCTCCTAATTTTTCGGGAAGCTTTTTGAGGATAACCGCCGAACAATTTTCGTTCAAAGAAGTTTTAGCCATTTCGGAAATCTTTTCTTTGTTATTCAACAAATTTTTGATTGTTGGACCGAACTTTGGCATTAGAAGAAGAGCGTCCGCGAAACTAATCTCGAAGTGCAAATCTTGAAAGATTTGGATAAGCTTCTCCATTTGTTGACTAGTTTTATCACGGAGTTTTTGGTCATTAAGCCTTGAAGGATAAGGAAGTGAAGGCTTAGGAGTGGTCATCGGAACAACGGGTTCCGGAATTGGAGGTAAAACCACCGGAGATTGGACTTGTGCGGTACTTCGTGGGCTTGAGTTATACACCTTGTCCTTTGATACCTCGGTTTCTCGTTCCACATCCCTCACTGGAGAAGGATTAGGCATCGAGGGTCCCTCATAAGACTTACCACTTCGGGTGGCAATAGCATTCAATTCACCTTTTGGGTTGGGAATGGTATTACTCGGAAGAGCACCCGAAGTTGAAGCTTGATTCTTTTGACTCATGAGACTAGCAATCATGCTTTCAATCTTGCTATGAGATTGATCAATCTTGTTACTAGTAGCTCTAAGCTCGGAAGTGAAATCATTCTTCAAAGTGGTAATTTGATTTTGCATGGACACCATCTTAGCTTCATTGCTTTTGATGTAATTAGCAATGTCAATGGAAGCTTGAGGAGGCTGGGCATGCACATTTTGTTGAGGAGCTTGGAATCGGTTTTGATTGAAATTTCCTTGATTTTGAAAACCTTGATTTTGACTTTGAAAATTCCGATTCTGACTCTGATTTTGATTGAACTGATTATTTCTATTTTGCACATTTTGATTGTTCTGATTTTGATTAAACCCAGGTGGTCCAAGAAAATTGTTAGAACGATAGCTGAGAAGGTTTCGGTCCCCTTGCGGTTGGTAGGAATTACCTCTCGTATTGTAGGAACCCGAAGCGGCATATACGCTCTCTTGAGTGAAGCCACCGGAGGCTGGACACTCAAAATAAGGGTGTGGACCACCACAAGTTTCACAACTCTTGTTTACGACATTCACTTGTTGATTGTTGTTATTTTGACTCATTTTAAGTACGGCAGTGGATATTTCTTCAATCTTTTTGGTTAGAGTCGTGTATTCCGAAGATGGAAGAGTGGTAGATCTCCTTGACTCACTCCTCTCGGCTGAGGAATCCCAATAATTTTGGTGGGCAGTCATGTTTTCAATGAGATCGTAGCACTCTTCGGGTCGCCTTTTCATAAAGGTACCACCGGCAGCAGCATTGATTGTGTCACGATGTCTCAATGTTAACCCGTTATAGAACGTATCTATTTGGGTGACAAGCAACATGTTGTGGTTTGGACATCGATCAATCGAAAGCTTATAGCGTTCCCATGCCTCAAATAAGGACTCATCGGGATGCTGCCGAAAATTACTGATTTCATTCCGTAGTTTCGTCACCATCGACGGTGGAAAATATTTCGCTAAGAATTTGGAGATCATTTCGTCGAAACTATGGATTGAGCTCTTGGGAAGACGATCAAACCATGCGGTGGCATGAAGCGTCAAGGAATATGGAAAGAGGTATAAGCGAAGGGCGTCATCGGTGACCCCATTTTGCTTCATACTTTGGGTGACGGTGAGAAATTTGTCGAGATGCTTGTTGGCATCGTCACCCGGTGATCCGTGAAATTGGCAAAAACTTTGGACTTGTTGAATCATGTGATGCTTAAGTCCAAAATCCGTGGCCTCGATGTTGACCGGGGCAATTGGACCGACCCGTCCATCCATCGTGGGTTGGCAAAGCTCCTCCATCGTTCGGAGATCGGGAGCTGGATCTTGTGGATCAGGTACTGGGACTCGAGGTCCGTTCCCTTGGTTATGTGTCATTGTGATTTGTTCGACGGTACGTATCTCGGGTACGTTTGCTTGGTTACGGTTACGTCTACGAGCTTGCGAGCGAGTGCGCATGCACTTCCAAATACAACACTTTCAATTAAAACAAGACCGAGGCAAAACAACAGTGAACTTAAACCAATAATCCCACGTGAAATGATCACTTCTATAAGTAAAACGCACAAAGGAGCGGAGAGACTTTGTAGGTCAGCGCGAAGCTTATTAAAAACCCGTCTCTTTTCAGCCGCAATTTAATGTCAGGCCGTCCTTATACCCCTCACACAGTTTGTTAAACCGATAGAAGCAAACCAAAACACGAGCGACACAAAGGCAAGTTTTAAATCTTTTGTTCGGGAACTTATAATGATAACACCTCAGTTGAGAATGTTATATTGATTGTGTCTTCTATTTATTTAAAACAACAAGGAAAATCTTTTTGTATTTTTAATCTTTTACATATATATACAAAGAAAAGAAAAATATTTTTGTATTTTTGTATTTTTATAAAAACAATAACTTCACGAGGAAGGTTCTTCAAGTCACTAATCGCAAAAACTTCACGATATTGTCGCAACACACCTCCCCGGCAGCGGCGCCAAAATTTGATTCGTTGTGAAGTGAGTGGTATAAAACACAATATCAACGTATATCAAAATAACCGTAAAATCCGATAAATCAACCCTTTAGGAAAAAGGTCAACGTATCAAATCTCACGGGTGTGATAAAAGTGATACCGGAAAAGTGATTTCCCGGGTCGTGTCCCAACGAGGTGTGAATGGAAGGATTCGTTGAGTCTCGTGATTTGAACTTGAATTGGTTTTTAATGATTTGGATTTGATTACGAATTCTACAAATAAATTAACGGGAAGGTAATTAAGGCAAGGGAACCCTAATAAACTAAAAATAAACTATCACTAAGCCTAAGGAATGATAAAACGAAGCTACACTAAGTCCTAGGGTTCAAAAACGCAAAAAAGTAAAAACGGTAAAGCAACCCGAGCCATAAACGTAAAAGTTTTGCAATTTAAGGGCTACGGGTGTGAAATCAATTTTCCTACGTTCTATTTGACTAAAAATAATTTTAGGAAAAAGCGGAATATTTTTTCGACTTTTAAATTAATTATTACGAATTAAAATCTATTAAACACTAATTAAATTATTAAAAATACTAAACTAATTAAGAAAAATCTGAAAATTTCACAAAAACTACTTCAAGTTATGCTACTTACAAGAAAAATGAGAAATCAGTATGTTGCTTTATGAAATAAGCTAGAAATAAGCTCAAAAGAGCTTATAAGTAAAACTGTTTTATTGGTTAAAAGGTTTGTTTGTGAAAAACTTGTGAGACAAGTCCCAAGGGCGCAGTTGGTGAAGGTGTTGTGTGTTGAGGCTTTAATAGGCAAGAGGTCAGGGGTTCGAATCCCACCTCTTGCTTATTTTTGAAAATCAATTTTTTTTCAACTTTTCTTTTTGGAACTCAAAGATGAAACAAAAGTAAAGACATTTGTGAAAAATTTTTCAGTAAAACTCAGCAAATAAGCTGTATTAAACAGCTTATTGATGCTGTTTTGGTCAGTTACAAGCAAACACCCCTTTTTTTACAAACAACCAAACACCCCTTTAGCAATCTTGTAATTTGACCAAACAAGTAGTAAGTCTAGCAAGCTAACTGTGGTGACTAAAAAGCTAAACCAAGCTTGCCTTAATCTAAATAAGCTAAATCACTAAATTATGGGAAAGCAGTTAGAACAATTTAAGCTAGGGAATCCTAAGCTAAAGCAAATTATAAGCACTAAAAGGGTGACAAAGAGCAGTTTTGTTGTGACACTAGACTAGGGAATCCTAAGATTAAGCTATCATTAAACCACTCTAATAAACTACTTACCACCTAAATCATCTAATAAGCATTATGAATAAGCTAAATAATCAAAGGATGTGACTGTTGACTGATGTTGCAGGCTGCAAAACAGCAGCCTAGGGGGACCTGTTCAAGCTTATTTTTAAGCTGCAAAACAAGCTTCCAAGACAAAGACAAAGCTGCACAAGCATTGTTAAGCTAGCATAGATGTTAGAAATGACAATTGGAACCCAGGACAAAGCTATTAACACTTAAAATTAAAAGGATCAGGGCTTTTGATATTTTTTCACCGATGTAATTCAAAAAAATGGTTGAGGGACAGATTTGGATGACAAGTTAAGCTAAGCTAGAGAAATCTTTGGTGCAAGAAATTGAAACTAGAATGAGTTGGGAACATGTTAACTTGAGAAAAGCAAGATTTGCTTATTTAGACCAACAATTAAGCTGAAAAATAAACCCAAGTACAGTAGCCTAAGCTACGTCCGAAGCATTCCTCAAAACAGAAAAGTGACATTTTCTAAAACCAAACTTGTTCAACAACTTTGTTAAGGTAATCTTAAGCTTGAAAGTGTTACTAAACTTTCTAAATGCAGTTTGACCTTGAAGGTCAAACGGGTAGAAAATGAATTTTGACTTACTTAAAAGACTGATCCAAACACCTCTTGTAAAAAGGTTTTTGACCCCTATTTTTTCTTTTCTGAAAATCAATACAGTTAACTGATAACAAAGATTTATAACTAGCAATAAAAGAGAACAAACTTAACTCAAATAAACTTTTTCATTGAAATAAAATTAAAGATTACAAAAGAAAAAAAAACTTAAACTGAAAATTTTCTACTTAAACTAGGGGGTGCCTTATAATGGCTACAATAACTCCTATTTATACTACTGCTAAGGTCTTCAAAAGCTTGAGCTTGTGCTTCTCCTGTGAGTGGAAACAGCTTAGGACCAAACTTGCACAATCTTCCTTCAATTTCAGCCTTTGATTAAGTAGGTACATCTTGTGAACAATCTGAGCCATTGGTGAGGTCTTTTGAAGCTGGGATTGCCAGCTTGGCAGTTGGGATGAGGGGGAAAACTTGGGTAGTGGGTTTGGGATTTGGGTGAATCCGGTTAAAAGAGACTAAGGTGGGTTTGGGTAAAGGTGTAGCTGGGTAAAAGAGGTTTTGGGGGTGGAGTGTTCTTGGGGAGGTGGGATGTCTGGGAAGCAGAGAAAGGGAGAATCTAGGGTTCTGGGATTAGGATTGGTTTGGGCGGGAAAGAATGGGGAAGAAGGGGATGATTGGGTTGGTTTGGTTATTACTTGACCGGGTATGGGTATTGGGTTGAAGCTTGGATATTGGGCCAATGGATTGTTATTGGGTTGAGATATTACTTGGACTAGGATAAGTTTTGAATCCAAGGCAAACATAGGGACCAAATCTGCCAAAACTAAAAATTCAGGGACCAATCAAGTAACTTCTGAAAAGTGATCCAAGGGTCAAATTTGTGAATCTCAAATAAGTTGAGGACCATTTTTTTGCCAATTGTGAAATTCCAAGGACTAAACTTGACAATTTAAAAAATCCAGGGATCAAAACTGTAATTTCTCAAACTTTTGAAATTTTTTCACCAAAGGACTAATTATGACAACTTATGATTTCAAAAGGACCTTTGGTGACTTTTCTTTTTTAAAATACGTGCTCAGGGACTATTTCTGTCAATTTTTGGAAAGTCGGGGGACTGAAACTACCAATTATGCAAACTTTGTTCGTTTTTCATTTGTTCTTGATAATTTTGCATCTGAAACAGATAAAACACAATTTTCAGTATTTTGATGCATTTCGGAGTGTTTTTAGATGTTTTGCAGTTCAGATTTGACCTAAAATGATGAGTGAAAAAGCACTCATCAGACACTGTCATTGAAGACTCTCTGTTTCACACAATGTGGAAAGAGAGATTATATCTTATGAGTCCTACGCATTATCCTTGTGGTATTGCTAGAACATCTGAGTGATATGCAAACATATTCACGAGGAAGATGGAAAGCCTTCTGGAGCCAACATCAAACAAGCTCCTGGTGGGTGGCATGTGAGATCTATCCAATAGATCAACCATGTGACAACTGAACAGAAACAATTGGGCGAGTCATAATTATGATTCAATCCTGGTTCAGGTTATGGATTAACGGATGCCTTAGAAAAACCAGTCGTTATGCTTAAAAACTCTTTTCTTTAGCACATCGACTGTGTACTCATATTTCAAAATAAAAGGTGTTTATGATTGATAATTGATTTTCATTAAAACCTTCGTTGTATTGCAAAAACAATTTCTATTGAGTGATACACGATTGTTTTTCAAATCTCTTTTCATCAATCAGTGAATCTCAATTCGCTGGTTCACTCACTCCATGTTGTCTTCTTTGAGACGTTCTGGTTTGAGAACAACTAGAGCAGCTGCGAAACCCTGTCAAGGAGATTCTTCGGAATTATACCGATCATAGGCGTACTTGTGTGATCAACGGGGAACCGTGGGCCGTGTACCTCAATTCAACGAAAGTGATCAAAGACACTTTCGTGCGCTTTATTGCTAACTGTTGTATGCAGGTAAGCCCGACATTTGCAGCTTTTCAGAATGAAGCGGTCAATCCATAGCCGCATGCTCACACATCACATTCATTTCTAAAGAAATCATGATTAGTGCATCAATGACTCTGATATTTTTATTCCATGCTTCTGCTACGCTGCTGCCAATATCATGAATCAACGAAAGCTTCCGCTACTCTGATGAGAAGAAATCATGATCCAGAATTTGAGCATGTCGGTCCAAATGTCACAACATCACATAATACCAACACCACAATGGATGAGTCAGAGATTTATGATAGTTAATGATCTCAAAGCTGGCTCAAAACTCATTATCACGTGGATCAGTAAAAGACCTCCACAAGATTTATCCAAACATGCGGAACATGAAGAATCAAAGACTACGAGCTACTGACCAAAGAATTTAATCAAGAATCCACGGACAATCTAATGTAATATCTGTTTGTATTCAGTGTAATTTGAGGTGACCTCCCTTAGGGGGAGATTGTTATGATTTAGTAAATCCAGTTATTAAAGTGTCGGTCACCTCAAGTATATGTAATCGTTAGAACACTCGTAGTCATAGTCATTTAAAGTTAAGTAGTATTTAGTTTTGTATCACTGTGGAGGACGGACGGGTCTTTACCCACTGTATGCCTGATCCACAGCCCGTAGGTGGCGATTTGTGTAATGACTATAAATACTCTCTACCTCCCAAGGTAGAGAGTTGGAGCTCATAATAATATTTTCACTTTCTCTCACTAAGTTTCCAAACCTCTAACTCTTTCTCTCTCTAAAACCTCATCTTGTACGCCTCTTTTGATTATGGTATGATGTGTTTGTGAAATCCAATATGTTACATATATATTGGTTAGTGACATTAGTATCCAAACCCTTTGGGGTTTCACGGTCAACCTTGATTTTGCCATCGGTAAACAGCTTTCTGGTAGGTATCCACCTAAGTCCAACATCCTTAAACATTCTACCAGACGGTATCCACTTATGGCAAGGTCTAGGATTGTTGATATTCTTATGCACAGTGGAAGACTTATCGTTATTCCTAGACTCCAAAGATTTAGCAGTTGGGATCCATCTATGCAAAGTTTTAGGTTTGTTTTGCTTCATAACATGTTGAACCTTAGCCATGTTAGTAGCCTTAGTGGATTGTACCTTAGCATGTGAATTAGGAAAATGTTTCTTATTCGGAAAAGACTCGGAATTTCTAGTTTCATTTTCTACATGCTTAGCATTATTCTTCATATAACTACTCTTAGATGCAAGCCAACCCCTAGTCTTTTGAGTGTTCCTAGGTAATGGTTTACAACTACTAGCAGTGCCTTGAAATCTCGTGGAATGCATCACCCTAGGTCTTGCACCTAAAATTCCGTCTTTTCGAATATGTGCCTTTTTCCTAGCTTCTTCTATATAATAGTTCTTCCACAAGTCATTCATATGCTTGGGTTTTAATGCTTGGTTTTGACACTGTTTTCGAACTATTCCTAGAGGTGTTAGGAGTAGAAGTAGCTACTTGTTGAGGGTTAACGGAGCTAGAAGCATTATTCTTAGGTAACTCAGGTGAAGTGACTGGTTTTGACAAAACTTGTATCGCATCAACTTGGGAGGCAAGCCTTGTCTTTAAAGATTTTGTTCATTCAGATATAAATGCAGTAGGCTACCTAACAACGGACCGGTCTCTAGTGGGATGAGAAACTGGCTTCCCCAAGGTTTATAGTTTTTTAAACTTAGTGTTCACACTTTTCCCTACGGTTTTTCTAAGCTCATTCTTTAAGGCAACAATAGCGAAACTCTTTTCCTGAAGTTGAGCTTTGAGATTATCAATTTTTGCTATCAAAGAGTTTGTTTGTTCCATTGAGTTAGTTCTAGCTTCTTTGACAGAGTCACTTAGTTCTATGTGATGCTTTCTCAAAGTCTCATTTTCCTTTAGTAATATTTCTTGTTATAATAGTATCAATGTCTTGTGCAGTCTTGACTAAATTACTATTCACATGGATACCAGAAATATGTTTCTTCAAATTGTTGATAGTCAATTTTTTGGCTTCAAGCTGAGCTTTTAAATCGTTCATTTCAAAAAATTCAGGAAATTCCGGATTTTTACATGGTTTCTTAGTTTGAAAACTTTCCTCCTTTCTTAGTATTGCAATTTCAAGAGAAATGCAATGTTTTTCAAGTTTAGAGAATTTATTTGAAAGTTCATCAAAAACCTTTTTATCAACCATATCATTTGTTTCGAATTTATTAGACTCATCCTCAACCAAGGAACATTTATCAGAATCATGTTCAGTATTAAGATCAGTTTGTTTAGGTACATTAGCAGATGCATTATGTTGATCAGTTAAGGGTACCTCATCACATGACACCTGTTCATTTGTCGGTCTGATATCTGCATTCAAATCATGTATAACAAGAGTTACTGAACTACTGGTTGTTTCAAGCTTATCTGTCTTTGAGCCTTTGTATTCAGTGTCAACTAATCCATCATTCGATGCCTTACTGTTCTCAACATGACAATTTATTGATTGTATCCGACATTCATTCACCTTTCTGATCTCAGCATCCACTTCTTGTGTGACAGGAGTTACTGAGTAGCTGGTTACATCATTCTTTGTTGTCTCTGATATTCTGCATTCAGCAATACCCGACCTTTCAACTGATACATTACCCGACTCATCACAACTAACTCTCAATTGCACCTGAAACACATTCACGTTTTCATCTTTTTGTGCAGCTTTCTCAATGTACTTTTCCACATTATCCATGAGTTGGATCAATGTCTCAATGAATGCATTAATTTCCATTCCAGTGTGTCTTTTGAAGGACATTTCAGTCATGTGATGATCATAATCTGATGAGAATTCACTTATAATGAATGACTGAAATTGTTTGTAGATCACTCGAAGTGCAGCACTGGAACTATCCTTTTGAACCTTCTCTTTGTCAAGTTGTATCTCCAATTGCTCTAAGTTTAACAGCAAAGTTCCTATTAATGTGAATAAGTCCTGACGAAATAGGTCAATACCTGTTCGTTCCATTGTTATGGGTAGAAGTAACATGAGGTGAGAGTGAAGTTGTTGATAAGGTTCAATGTTGCTTTCCTTTTGCATGGCATTCTGTAGCCTGAACATGTGCAATTCTTTCTCATTGGACTTAGAGCATGAAGATCTCAAATCATCATTAGTTGCATCAATCATGGTTATCCTTTTAGAGTAACTAATACTTTCTTTGTTGTCCACAACATCATATAATTTGAGCACATTTGAAATTATTGGGTCAGTAGTGTAAGACATGATGTTGTTGTGTACACGGGATTTTACAAGTCTGTGATTTAAACCGAGAAAAAGAATCTTTCGCGGGATTTTACAAAAATCAAGACCAAACCGTAAAGCAATCACCAATAGAACGTGTTAAGATGACTGATGGATCGACACAATGATAGAAGATTGTGTGTTAGGACTTATGATCGTTTGTAGGATTAGCTGAGATGTTGTTTGGTTGAGATTTGGATTGGTTGATGCACGTTTTTACAATGAAATTTAGGTCTAAAAACTTAAAACCTCAATAACTTCCTTTTGGAGGGGATTTGGGCCTCGAAAAATTTGTTTCACGACTTCGTGGTGAAATGTCACAATATTCAGGCTGTTCAGGTCGTTTTGACAGGTATTTCGCTGAAAACGGAGTTACGGTTCAAAAGTTATGGTTGTTTGAAGTTTCGACGTAAAAAGTCAACTTTGGTCAAACCGCAAGTGGTCAAACCGCAAGTACTCAAACCGCAAAAGTCAAACCTCTTAAGTGACAAACCTCTTAAGTGACAAACCTCTTAAGTATCAAAGCTCTTAAGTGACAAACCTCTTAAGTTACAAACCTCTTAAGTGACAAATCGCTTAAGTGAAAAATCGCTTAAGTGACAAACCTCTTAAGTGACAAACCGCTTCAGATACATCGAATCTGGACTAACCGCTTCATATACAACGAATCTGGACAAACCACTTCAGATACAATGAATCTGGACAAACCGCTTCAGATACAACGAATCTGGACAAACCGCATCATAGAACTTGACAAATCGCTTCCAAGAATAAGTCACAAACCTCTTCCAAGAATAAGTGACAAACCTCTTCCTTGAAACTCTTCAAAAACTAAACTTTTCTAATCGAAAAACACTATAACCAAGATGAATTAAGCCTTCCAAACCAAAACCTAAACACTTATAATGATTCTAAACACAAAAGTACTATCAAAATCCAAACTTTAACACAAGAAATGATCCAAATGATGATAACCACTCTAAACTCATTCAAACCCAAAAACCTTATGAAAACCACTAGAAATCCAAGAACATGAAAGATGAGTGATCAAACCATGGCTCTTGATACCAATTGATAGATATTGGTTTTCACAAACACACAAACACACAATAATATGGCTCGAATAAGATAGAGTTTTAGAGAGAGAAAGTGGAGGATGGGATCCTTTCTAGAGAGAGAAAGTAAACAAAAGAAAGAAAGATTAGATTGAAAGAAAGGTCCAACCCTCTACCTTGGGAGGTAGATGGTATTTAATATTTATAGTAACATACTAAACGTCCTCCTTCGGACTGTGGATCAGGCATACAGTGGGTAAAGACCCGTCTGTCCTCCACAGTGTTGTACTAAACTAAATAACTAACTAAAATTACTAGTAAATAACGTAATGTCTACGAGCTAACATATGCTAGACTAGAGTTGGGGTGACCGACTCTTCAACATGGATTTTCTAAATCCTAACATTAACCTAACTAGATTAGACCTTAGTCGAGCACATACAACCCTTGATATTATATGGTGAGATTAGCCTTATCCGTTTCCAATATTTTACCCCAAATCCAACAAATTATGAGTGTGTCGGTAGCTTGTAAACTTTAGAACTTGGCCTTTGCATCATTTCGTGACCATAGATGAGGTATGTTGAGTTAGCTCGATGTATTTGGACTTTTTCAATTTAAGAAGGCAATATTATAGGATTATCACCCAAATAGCCTACCATTGTGTGTCTATCAATTAGTCACCTCAACTTCTCGACCCCCATGTGAAACCCTTTTGTTGCACTCACCTTTAGTGCAAGATACCCCTAGATACACCCATCTGAGCCATTCCTTTCATTTTTTAACCCTATATATTGTTTTGATACACCTATACACTTTAGCCTACCCTGTAGTCTTTATTTGTGATTGGGAAGTCATCATTTGCCTAAGTTCAAGGTTCAAGTTGAAAGGTTCGGAAATTATGCTTTCGTCGACGACATATTCTTAAAGATCATTGAAGACCCCCCCGAATTCCCGTTGTTCATCTCAAATGGGGGATATTATGTTTAGTTATTATTGTTATGTTGAAAAAAAAATTGTTATGTTATTTAGTTATTGTAAAGTGCAATGTTATAAGCACTATGTTATGAGCTTTATATAGATTTAGTATCGAGGAGGCCACCTCGGTCACATTGGAAGATTGGATTTGGTAATCATGCCAACAGTTGGAGAAAAGGTAGTGTGCCCATCATGACGTCCTCTAATGACAAATCTACCTAGTATTTCAAGATCCGGTTTCTTGACTTCAAAGCTTGAACTTTGGGCGAACAGTTAGTGGTGATGACTTGGTTATAGATTTAGACTACCTGCTTGATTTTTATTTTACACCATTTATATATCCCATGTCTTATCCTACCCTTTAGTCATGAAGCGTGTCTAGGTGATGCAGTGAGCAATCTTTGGTGTCTTGGCCATGGATTTGGTCATGTATCATTGATTTTGTCCACTTCGCCGTGACATGTTAGTAATGACGAGTCACCCCCTTAACCTTTGTCGTGTCTACCCATATTGCCTTCAAAAATTATTTAGCCCTTAACCCTAGTGGTGGAGATTTCTGTAACCGCCAAGCTTATGATAGAATACATGCTATGACTGCGCGATTGAGTGATCACCCCGAAATTGACACTTAGAATAGTTGAGAGATTTGAGTGTTTCGTTCCCATTTCGTGAGGTGTTCGGCTTTGTTTTATTCTAGCATAAGGGATTTGTAAACTTATATTTTCCAGGTAATGGGAGATATCTTTTTAGGAATCTATCTAATAAGGTCTACTTGAGGGCAAGTAGAATTCAAGTGGGGGATATTTGATAACATCAAATAATTTGGAATATTAAGTGTCAATTTATCCCGATAATGCTTGTAATTTATATCATTTATATGGATTTAAGCTTGTTTTCCATTGGTTTCCACTTTCAGGTAAATTACGAGCATTGGATCGAAAGAGACGCGGAATTGGAGAATTATCAAAGATTTATCAGAGTATGCTCACTTTGAAGAAGTTACGGCGTAACTCATCTCTCACATTACGCCGTAACTAAAGCGTGACTCAGAAAGCCAACTCATCAGAGGATTACGGCGTAACTCTCCCAAAGGACTACGACGTAACTATATTAGGTCAAATGAGGTTCCACGCCGCTGATAACTATGCCGTAACTATTGAATAAACTCCGGTGTAACCAAGAATTATTGAAGATACGGCATAACTACTTCTAAGGTTACGCCGTAACCAGCTGATCTAGTGCAAATTACGAAGAAATAGAGGATTACGGCTTAACTATTCTATTAGTTACGCCGTAACCCAGATCTGGCCTATAAATACTCCACGATTTCTAGCATTTCAAAGCATCCCATTTCCGACACCACAACCAAAGAACATGGGAAGAAGCCAAAGGCAGGTCTAGAGGAGCATACGGAGCCATCTCCAAGGGAGAAATCACTCCCTTACGGTAAGCATTCGCATTTTATCTTTTATTTACTTTCGATTCATGTACTTTGCATTAAACATTAAATTGATTTGTATGGTTAATATGAGCGGCTAAGCACCTTTAGGTGCTGGCCTAGTTATGATTCCTTAACTGTGTTAATAAAAATAAGCCGTAAAAACGTTTATTTATATTTTACGATCTTCTAATGTTTTGTCGATAACAAACGTAAAATCATATTAACGAAACAAATAAAATACGTAAATGGTTTGAACTAATAGTTTCTAACATATTCACATTTTCACATAAAACACTAAAAATAGTATAAGTGATTTTATGATTTAAGTAATACATATGTACAACAACTAGTGTTTACATATTTGGATAAAATATACACATAACTAGCATGTTGTATATTGGGTAATATAAATGGGTAGAAACTTAAGTATCACAACCCATTGGGCAAATACATTTAATGTAGTAGGGTACAACCCAAAGCCCATAACCCATGGATCATGACCCATAACCCATTGCATGACATCGTGCTTATATCATACATGGATAATATCCATAACCCATGGATCAACCCATACCCAAGTGACTAAGTGCAATGCACTCAAAGATACATTGTATCTAGCCAAAGATCCATGGTTCAACCCATGACCCATAACCAAAATACCCATGGGCAAAGAGGAGCGTTCCACGGATCCCTAGCTTTATGCTAGCCAGATCCCAAGTGGAAGGGATCTGTGGGATCCGGGGAACAGTAGGATTTTTCCTCTATAAATAGTGAGCCATTTCTTCATTATTTCCAACCCCTTTCTAACACACTTTCTCCCCTTAGTTAAATCTCACTAACCTTAGATCCAAGAGATCTATGTTTGTAGTTTTGTTTTTGGGTGATCTTTTAGGTTCCTCTTAAAAGCAAGATCACCACCTTTGAAGTCGAGCAAGCTCAAGTCCATGAGTTGCCATACTTCCTCATCATCAAGGCTACTGAAGTCTTCTTGTTGATGATTCCTTTCTTTCTCCAAAGAAGTGTAGTGTTGAAGACATTAGTGAAAGATGTCTCAAGTGTCAAGACGAAGATATTAGTGAAGGGTATCTATCGTCTATAGCATAAGCACTTGTGGTAGGTTCTTAGAAGTCAAGACAATAAGCATTAGTGAAAGGTGCTTAGAAGTCAAGACTAGAAGCATTAGTGAAAGGTGCTTAGAGGTGAAGACACAAGACATTAGTGAAAGGTGACTTGTAGATCTAGTCAAAGGCATTAGTGAAAGATGCCTTAGATATACATTCGATACGGTGTGTTTCGATGTACAAGATATACTAGTAGTAGATCCAAGGATATTGATATCCTTGATGATGTTGTAAAGGAGTAGATCTCCTTTGGGATTAGTCGTTGGTGTAGTGTGGTCGTAGTTCTTCCATTGCAATGGAACTAGGTGCTTAGCCTAGTACCTAATAAAGGGTAGGCTACATTGTGAAGGTGTAGTTCACCTTGGAGTGAAAGAACTAGGTACTTAGCCTAGTACCTTATAAAGGGTAGGCGACTGTTAGGAATTGGAAATTCTATTGTAAAGCATCGGTCACCCCAAGTATAATCTAGCTTGAGTTAGCTCGTAGACATATCGTATATTATGTTAATTGTTAAGTAAGTGATTAGCTTAGTTTTAGTCTACGAGTAACACCGTGGAGGAAGGACGGGTCTTTACCCATTGTATACCTGATCCACAGGCCGTCAGGAGGTCGTTTAGTTTGTAATCTATAAATACCCTCTACCTTGCAAGGTAGAGGGTTGGATGTTCTTTGGTAATCTAACCTTACATGAGTTTCTCTTTCTAAGAATATCCCACTTTCTCTCTCTAACATCATCTATATGCCCAATTATGTTTGTGTTATGATGTGTATGTGAAATCCAATATGTTACAAATGGTATCAAGAGCCATGGTTAGATGATCTCTTACATATCTTTGGATTTCTAGTGGTTTTTAGGTGGTTTTTGAGTTTGAGAAATTTTAGTGGTTTTTGCATCATTTGGTTGATTTCAAGTGATAAAGTTTGGATTTTGATTGTACTTTTGTGTTTAGGATCATCATAAGTGTTTAGGTTTTGATTTGGAAGGCTTGAATCATCGTGGTTGGGTTGTTTTTGGATTGAAAAGTGGTGTTTTTGAATTTTTTCATGCTAGCGAGTTGAGTCACGGTATTATTTTCTTGGTAGCGACTTGCTTTGTAAGTCTGTAGCGAGTTTTAGTGTATTGTGGTAGCGACTTGGTGCCTAGCGACTTGCCTTTAGATACAAGCCGACAAAAAGTACTGTTTGTGGATTCTCCACTACAGGTAGCGACTTGGTAAGGTAGCGACTTGCTTTCAATTTTGATAGCGACTTGTTCTTAAGTTTCTTAGCGACTTGGTGTTAGCGATTTGAACCAATAGCGAGTTGCTATCTAGCGACTTGATTTCTTAGCGACTTGGTGCATAGCGACTTGCTGTCAAAATTTGTAGCGACTTGTTTTGTTATTACTTAGCAACTTAGTACTCAGCGACTTGGTTCAAGGATTATTAGCGACTTGGTTGAATTTTGTGTGTAATACGGTTTTCTCTTGATTTAGTAAAATCTCGTGAAAGAATCTATTTCCCAGTTTAATCATTGAGTTATAAAATCCCGTGATTATCTGTCAACATGTCTACCAACATGCCTACAATCATCTCTTCTGTTACTGAGAATATTCATGCAACAGATACGCGTCCACCCACAATGTCTTACATCTCTGACCCTTTTATCTCCAGAGTGCTTGAACTCTATGATACCTCACAGAACAATGAGACGGGTTGCATTTCTGAAGATCCTACCTTGATTGATTCAACAAATTATGATCAAAACTCCTCACCTTCTGAGTCAAACTTCAACGAACCACAACTGTTAATGACCCATGATTCAAAGTATTCGGCATGCAACATTGAGCCGTTTCAAATACTTCATCAGCACCTTACACAACTGTTATCCACACCTATGAGTCGAACATGCTATGCTCTCTTTCGCCAAGACTTACCTACGTTCAAATTACCAATGAGAAGGTATTAATTGATGACTCTAATGCTGCACTTCAAGTTATCTACAACCAATTTCAGCCATTTATCTAAGGGGAATATTCTGCTAACTTTGATCAATTAACTGGAATTTCATTCAAGAAACACACTAGAATAGAAATTCATGAGTACATCAACACATATAGGATGCTGCTCAAAGGAATGATTGTCTTAATGAGTTGAATGAGAGTCATGGAAAATTAAAGGAAAGGTGTGATATTTTGGGTAATGGTGCAGTTGAAAGAACGGATGATGCTGATGCTGACTGCAGAATTTCAGAAACTAAAATGAATGATGTAATTGGCTGTACTGAACACAGAGGCTCAAAGTCCGAAAAACTTGAAACTGCTTTCATGTCAGTAAATCCTGTTGTGCATAAGGTAAACGCAGATGTCATACCAACAAATGAACATGTGTCATGCATTGAGGTACCCTTAACTGACCCTATCTTTGATAATGATATCGAAAAATGTGTGTTGGTTGAGTCTGAATCTAAAAATTTTGAAACAAATGACATGGTAACTAAAGGGGTTTATGATGAACTTTCAAACAAATATTAAATTCTTGAAAAACATTGTATTTCCATGGAAATTGCAATACAACAAAAGGAAGAAAGTTTTCGTGCTACAAAATTTTGCATTAATCCGGAATTTCCAGAATTTCGAGAATTCTTTGAAATTAATCACTTAAAAACCCAGATTCAGGACAAAGATTCAACCATATGCAATCTGAAATGTCAACTCTCAGATCTGCAATAAGAAATGCAATCTTAGGATGAGCAATCCTAACCATGAGATGAGTAGTGAGCTTAAATCTAGGAATGATGAATTAGCTTTATGTGTATCCAACCTATTAAGAGAAAATGAGTCCTTAAGAAAGAACTTATTAGAGAACGATTCCAAGTTGATAGATCAAACAAATTCCTTTTTGGCTGACACTGATGCCCTCAATGCCCAAATTCAGGATAAGAACTTCAATATAGTTGCCTTAAAAAATGAGCTTAGAAAATCTATTGGAAATAGGGTGAACACTAAGTTTGCAAAACCATCGACCTTGGGAAAGTCAACTGTTCAGAACAACTCAAAACATAACGTAGTTAGGCAGCCGAATGCTTTTAGAACTGAAAGATTTAAACCATCGAAATCTAGGCTTGCCTCCCAAGTTGATGCGAATTCTGTTTTGTCAAAACCAGTCACTTCACTACCTCGTTCCGATATGATGAATAACAAACCTCAGGTTAATGTTCAAAGTTCTAAGATCAGGAATACTAGGAGTTCATCTACTTCTCATAAGAAGCATCAAATGGCAGATCAATCCCCTAAGAAACCCAATGTTTACAAAAGGACCAATTTTCAAAAGAGGAATGTGCCTACACCCAAATCTACTAGCAGCTGTTTCAAATGGATTCCCACTGGCAGACTATTTAAGTTTACAGGATCCAAACTAACTTATATACCTAGATCTTGCCTTAAGTGGATGTCCACAGGAAAACTCTTCAAGGATAGTGAACCAAAAGGGATCTCCACCAATGATATGCCTAGATCAAACAGTACAACATCCAATAGTGAGACTACTCATGTCACTAAATCATCTATTTGCAATACTAGATATGCTTCTAGTGCAATGTGTTCTCAGTCTTTTTCAGGTACAATGCTCAACTCATTCAGGAACTTCATGACTTGGTTTCCATCTGAAATGAATAGTGCTCACTCTGGAATGGTTGCTTGCCAGAACTGACGTACCTTGTGCTTTGACTCCTATTCAACTTGAATCAGGACTCGCTCTTACATATCTATGTACAAATCATCTTTAAAAAAAAAGTTAATTAATTAATTAATTAATTTTCATTCTTTGGATTCATAATTTCTTTGTCATTTTCCTCTATCTAATAAGGGATATATCTTCTGTTATCGATAACATCTACGATCCTAGAAATGTCATTCAATAATGACACGGGATCATAGATGAAGTTCGAACAAATGATATATTCTTGGTTTACAACGGGTGGGGTTTATTCAATCAATGTTCTTTGGTGACATTGATTGAGGGGGAGAATGTTTCAAGTTATCTCGTTTGTCTCTGTACCACTGCTGGACATGTATTGTGCCCAGATGAATGCCTTTTTTCTTGTCTTGCTCTTGTGGTGTCTTCTGTGTAGTTTGCTTATCTGTTTCATGGTGTCCACTGTGCTAGTCTGCTTATCTTACTATGATTATGTTAGTATGCTATCTGATAAGTTCATGGACTGTAAATGTCTACTATACATAATATGATATGATAGCGACTTGTTTTTGCAACTTACCATGACTGTGTTAGCAACTTGCTTTGAAAAGCCTCAGTGACTTGTTAAAATTCTTTGATAGCGAGTTTCTAAACATTCACAAAACCACAAGGATTGATAGTAACAACTTGGTATTCTTGATTAAACCCTTCCACTTAACCTAGCGACTTGCCATTCGTTTCTTTTCAAAAAAAATTATAAAAACAAAATCTTTCTTCTTTCTCTCATATGAACATTGCAACGTAGCGACTTGTGTGTGATTCTCTCATCTTGATCCTCATCAATTGATTTCCTCGCTTAGGTTTGTTAATGGATTCTGTAATTAAGTTATTGATATATTTTGTGTAAATGGTTTAAGGGATGTTTGGATGCTCTAGGATTGTTGTAATGTTTCACATGTATTTGTTTTAATGAATCTATGAGCGTCGAGTATATGGTTTGATTTGGGTTGTGTTGCTGAAATAGTTTGTGTTTATGGATTATATGCACATGTTCTTTGTAGCGGTTTGATTGTGATGAATAGATTGTGATATTGTGTGAATGATTTGCTTGTGTTCTTGATAGCGACTAAGTTCTGTTCTTCGTAGCGTGTTGGATATGTATGTTCTTGGTAGCAAGTTGGTGTATAAGTTCTTCGTAGCGAGTTGGCTTGTATGTTCTTGATGGCGACTTAGAGGTGTTCTTCGTAGCGAGTTAGCTTGAGTATTCTAGGTAGCAATTTACCAATATTCTTAGTGGCGATTTAGCTTTCTTATTCTTACTTAGCGACTTACCTTTGTAACTCTTAGCGACTTATCAGCATTAAAAGTTGGTAGCGACTTGTACTTACAAGTCTGCATGATGTCACTCGTATAGCGACTTGGTTCTATCATTTTTGATAGCGACTTACGTTTTATAAGTTTAGCGACTTGCTGGCTAATTGTTCTAGTGGCGACTTGGTATGATAAATTATTTCAAGGCGACTTGCTATTGCAATTTCATGATTAGCGACTTGATTCAGGGTTACCTGTAGCGACTTGCTTTTACAACATACTCTTAGCAACATGCTATAACATCTTTGTTTGAGCAAATTTGTACCTGGTTTCTCTTGTAGTAACTTCGTACGACAACTTGTCTCAAATAACCTGCTATATCATCCACATAATAGTATCTTGCCTCATGAAATTGTTAATAGCAACTGTGCATTTAAATAATTTGATACTAAAACAACTTGTCACTCGAAAACTATACCAAATGGAACCTGTACCTAGAAAAACTCTTTGATGCCTCTCAATCTTTTTCAACATGCTTATGGGAACTCTGTCTAAACTACTATGTTATAGTGTTTATGACATAAGGGTGTATTCAATGTTGCTTAACTAACCATCTATAATCTAACATGCTCTCAATCATTGCTGTTGTTTGTGTGTATCATTAGATTTTTAGTGTCAAACACAACCTCAGCCGAGAAAATTGCATCTTCTGCTCCACCCAAAGTGCTTACAGACAACGAAATCCTTCCTAAAGATAAATGGGTTGAGATAGGAAAAAGTAACTGTTATGTGGACATGCAAAAACTGCAACAAAATCCAATCCTCAAAGTGTCAATTGATATACTCAAAAACACCAACTTCTTCAGTGCCCTAACCAAGAAATGCACAATTCCCACTATTTACATCCAACAATTCTGGAACACCATTAAATATGACAATATCACAACTCATTACACTTGCAAGCTGGATGATAAGGATTTTGTAATCAACTCGGACATTCTCAGCAAGGCTCTTGGAATCACACCCTGTAACCCCACCATACGAACTGAACCTCCACCTAGTGCGGAAGAGCTAATAGTCTTTCTGATTGGTTTAGGTTATCAAGTCAGCATATTAAGGGCTTCTGACATCATCACAGGGCACATGTATCAACCCTGGAGAGCAATGACTACAGTTCTCAATTTATGCTTGTTAGGCAAAACATCCGGGTTTGATAAAGTAAGGATTCCCGTCTTGCAAATTTTATGGGGTATAGTCAATGGGGTGAATGTTAATGTAATTGAACGCATTTGGGAAGAATTCTCGTTGTCAATGAACACATTTATCACTGATAGAACGAACTTTCAGAATAAAGCTCAGGGTAGAAAGAAAGTTAACAAACTTGTGATCCCTAGTATCATATTCTCGAAACTTGTCATCCAGTACTTGCAACAAACTCACACCTTCAATCCTAGGAGTGAATCAGTCCTTCATGATGCCAAGGAAGAATTTGTTCTGGGTAACCTTAAATATGTTCCTAAAGGTATGGATAAGGAGATCTTTGGTCTGGCAATTCCTGATAGTCTTTTCACTGATGATATTAAGAAGAAGGATTAGTTCAAACTGTACAAGAAAAGGGCTTCCAGATCTGGTGTTAATGATGATGTCTATCCCACTCCACCACAAACCAAAGCTGCTAAGTCTACCTTAGAATCAAAATCTTCATATGCTGCTCTTCCTAAAAAGGGACTTAAGAGGCACAACCTGCTGACACCACAACCCAGAAGCAGAAAAGAAAGAAGAAGGAAGTGGTAAAGGGAAATGTTGAGGAAACTGAGGCTTCGAGGGGTGATACTAGTTTGATTGATGTAGATGATGCTGCTCTGCAACTAGGAATCAAGCAAAGCCTAGAAAGTCAGAATGTGAGAGCACTAATTGGAGGAGTAGTGCTAAGAGAACCTGAACAAGTGCCTCGCCAAACAACACCTATCACACAAGACAAAGGGAAGTGGATTGTTGGTGTAGAACAAGCTGCTCACAAGCTTCTGACCTTCTCCTCTTCACCATCAAGAACTATAACTCAATTTGAGCTGAAGAAAAGAAGTGTGGAATCGTCATCAGCTCAAGAACAATCTGGACTGGAAAAGGAGGTATCTGAAACACAAGAAGAAACTCTTGCATCAAGTGATACCCTGTCTGAGCAAAATGTTGAGGAAGAGTTGCAACATGTCTCACAGGAGAACCTTGAGTCAAGATCTGATGAGACAAGGCACTTGGAAGAACCAAATCTGTCAAATGACTCTCTACCCTCTTTGAAGAATCTTGATACAGACATCTCCTTTGGTGATCAGTTCATAAACGACAAACCCACAGACACTGAGATTCTGAAGCAAGGTAAGGAGAAAGATGAAGTAGAGTCCATGTTCACCGTCGACATACAACAAGACACTTCTACAATCCCGCCAATGTCTGCTCCTACTCTTAAAACCGCACTTCAGCCACCCAAACCTGCTCAATCAACCGCACTTCCACCACCTGATCCTACTAATGTTCAATCACTTGAACCAGTGATTACAGTCTCTGATACTGTCACTCCTCCTGCCTCACCACCTCGTGCCTCACCTCCTCCTGTTAAAACAACAGAGGAATTGCTTGAAGAGGCCATGTTGTGCATTGCAACTATTGAGAAACATTTTCCTATAGCTGTCAACAATCTTGATAGTCGTGTCAAGAAACTGGAGAATCTTAATCTCAATGAAGTCATCACAGAGGCAATAGAAGCGGATATTAAAGATGCAGTGGAATGGGCAATGAAGGCTCCACTTCTCCAGCGATTCAAAGATTTGCCGATCTCAGACATGAGATCAGCTCTCTCAGAAAGAATGTATGAGGCAGGAGAGCACTTGCACAGTACACATAAGAAATTATACGAGGCTCTCGAAGCATCTATGAGGCACGATGATTATGAGCAGTTTGTAGTCGATGTTCGTGAAAGGGATAATAAGAAGAAAAGAAAGACTGTTCCAGAGAAAACTACTGATAAGTCTGGAGGTCCCAAGCCACCACCTCTAACTAGAGGAGCAGGAGCTTCTGGTACTGGTGGAACTTCTGGCACAACTACTACACCTTCACCGCAACCACCATCATCAACACCAAAACCTTCCAAGTAATCTAGTCCTTCCGGAGATAAGGGGACTCAGAAGAAATCTGCTGCTTGGACAACGGTTGATTCAAGGTTCACACCCACAATCTCTTCAATTCCTGAAGATCAAACGGTTCATGAAGAGTCGTATGTCATGGCAGAGTCGGAATCTGATGAAGATGATGCATCCACCAAGCATATTCCCAAGCCATCTGAAGATGAATGGTTTGATTCATACGTGTCAGGAGAACGCTCTAACACATCTAGAGTGGCACCTTCAAAGGACACAATTCGAAGTTGGCTACCCGAAGAGAGACCTCATTCACCAGAACCCTCATGGTCTATCCCAGAGATCGACACGATGTTCCCTGATAACAACTGGGCTTCCACAATTTCTACCAACTATGAAACTCCAGATGAAGACTCTCTACTTCATGCCACTGGAGATATGGGTAGCTTCATTAAGTGGTTTTGTGAACAGAGGGGAATCGCGTCAATCACTCCAAAGGATCTTAAAGGACAAACTTTTGAAATTGTCAAGGTCTTTCACTCGGATGCCAATCAACTACAATACCAGATGGAAGAATGTCATAGGATGCTGAATGATCAAGTCAGTGAGCAGATCAGTTGTTTCGATGTGAACAAGCCTCTTCCTCTCGGTGGTGAACCTGGACAAATGACCATTCAGTCTGAGTTCTTCTTCAACCATGACCTAGACTATCTTTGTGCTCATACTACTGAAAGAAGACCAGCCTTATCGATCTCAAAGATGAAAGCTGCTACCTACTCTGATCAGGGACTTGAACAGATGGTTCCTGATCAATTCTGGGTTGACGAAGAACAAAAGTACGACATGGCCGCTTCATATGGTATTTCTCACTGGTGGTACAAAAAGAAGAATTTCTACATCGAGAGACATGGAGCTGAGAAAAGACGAAAATGTGTTAGATCCAAGCTACGAATTCTAAGTGTTATCAGTGTAGAGATCTTCCCAATCCATGGCTATGAGTATCTGAAGAAGATCGTTCTTAGAAGAGCAGGCCAAAAGGATCATGTGATTGAAGAGAACGACTTCAAGCACTTAATGCCCAATGATTTTGAAGACCTCTACCTTTTAAACCTTCAAGGACACCTTGATCACCTACCTGTTCGTGAAAAGAAAGCTCTCTCTGCCGCTGTCAATCTTTGGATCATAGGATTAGTCATCCGAAAACGGGTTGAGGACTTTCAGCTTGGGATGGAAAGCTACCAAACTCGGGTCAACTTAACAAGGCCACAATGGAATTCCGAAGGACATGAATTTCGTCACGACTATAGAGTACTTGACACCCCCAAAGCCGTCCTCTTCCACGATAGATACGGGACTCGCATGCTGATGAGATTGTGCGAGCTCTACAAATTCAGTGATGGTACTCTCAAGATGGTCGAAGAAGAACTGAACTCCAGAGTGAAAGAAATCAGAGTTGATATGAAGCCATGGAACAAAACAAAATTTTGGACTGATGAGGATTTAAAGAGGTGTGAAGATTTCATTGCTGCAATCAAGCGAAGACTTAAGACTCGAATGATCTTCCGCAGCCTTGAAAGCTTTGTTGGTGGCAGACTTCGTGAAGGTCATTACAAACTACTTCAAAGAACTGAATGAAGACTTCTTCCGGAAGTAGTTTCTGTTTTGTATTATTTATGTGTAATATGTGGTGTACAAACTATGAACAACTATAATGCATGTAATAGTATTAGGTTATGTACTGTGGTTTCCCTTTGTGTCTAAAAAGGGAACTTCAGTGTTGTCCACTTTTGATCATATAAAATTGGACACATTTTTCTCCAACAAATGTTTTGTCTCATACATATTTAAATCACTTGAGATCCAAAATCTCAAAGGATTTGAAATTTTTGATCGGGGGAGAAAATGTGATATAAATATGAAAGATGATAAAAAATGACCAAGTTTTGTCTCAAAGTGCATACTGCTCTCTAATATGTGCTAAACTATTTTTGAATCTCGAAGCACATATTAAGGGGGAGCATTTCAAAACAAATTCAAACCTTCAAGGTACAAGGTTTTCCATGATTTTATATAAGGTACCTTGATTGTGTGTTAAATGGTTTCTAAATGTTTGGCAATCGTGGTAGTACTTCAAAAAGTCTTCTTCCTCTACGTGTCAAAATAATTTCAAATTTTCCACACACATATTTAGGGGGAGAATTTACCAAGAAAATCAAATGGCTTTTTCTTTGAAAATTATGATCAAAGAAAATATTTCAAAGTCCTCTTGCCTCCATGTGTTACACAATTTCTATATATGATGCACATGTTGAGGGGGAGGTTTTCTAGATGATCAAAACTATTAAGTTACAAAATGCTTTGATCTCGTATCACAAGTACCTTGATTGTTTTTCCAAATGATTTTTCAATTGGTTTCAAGGAAGAATGAACTGTACCAAAAGACCGACCATTTTACTTTATGCATGGTGTTATAAGGATGGTTAGGTTAGGTATTAGTTCCCATGATCCGCCAGAACCGGAGGGATCTACCCAGGGACAATCCACTAGATAGTGTAGAGTCCTTAGGTATGATGGAAAAAGGAGAAAAGTGAGATATGGGAAGAATGCAGACTGAGACTGAGCTAGTACTGGAATAAACCCAACAAGGTTCTAGTAATGAAATCTCGGTAAGCACTGAAGGGGTTGAAGAATAAAAAAGAATTGAATGTGAAAAGGGGTGAAAAGAAATAGCCCTCCATTTATTCAACCATAGGGCAGAAACCGGGTTCAATTCATATACTACTGGTGGTTACCAAGGTAACATCGGTATTGAAGACAAGACGTCATGGACCCAGTGACGCATTGCACTTCTATTTTCCAAACCACTCAAGTTCCTCTTAAAAAGACTTGTTTCATTCTCATGGGGAACCGACATAATCTATCGACTTTCTCTTAGAGATTGTTGATATTGAAGAAGGAGACCTTCTCCCTAGTCTCCGGCATAGGAACCAACTATGCACAATTGAGTCTAGAGCCATGAGATCATCAATAAATCTCATTAGGACACTTTCAATGAAGACTCTCTGTTTCACACAATGTAGAAAGAGAGATTATATCTTATGAGTCCTACGCATTATCCTTGTGGTATTGCCAGAACATCTAAGTGATATGCTTACATATTCACGATGAAGATGGAAAGCCTCCTGGAGCCAACATCAAACAAGCTCCTGGTAGGTGGCATGTGAGATCTATCCATTAGATCAACCATGTGACAACTGGACAGAAACAATGGAGAGATTCAATCTTTTGAATCAATCCTGGTTCAGGTTATGGATTGACGGGTACCTTTGAAAAACCGGTCGTTGTGCTTAAAAACTCTTTTCTTTAGCACATCGACTGTGTACTTATTTCTCAAAAAAAAGGTGTTTATGATTGATAATTGATTTTCATTAAAACCTTCGTTGTATTGCAAAAACAATTTCTATTGAGCAATACACGATTGTTTTTCAAATCTCTTTTCATCAATCAGTGAATCTCGTTTCGCTGGTTCACTCACTCCGTGTTGTCTTCTTTGAGACGTTCCGGTTTGAGAACAGCTAGAGCAGCTGCGAAACCCTGTCAAGGAAATTCTTCGAATTATACCGATCACAGGCAAGTACTTGTATGATCAACGGGAACCGTGGGCGTGTACCTCAATTCATTGAAAGTGATCAAAGACACTTTCGTATGCTTTATTGCTAACTGTCTTATGCAGGTACACCCCGACGTTTGCAGCTGATCAGAATGAAGCAGTCAATCCATAGCCGCATGCTCACACAACACATTCATATCTAAAGAAATCATGATTGGTGCATCAATGACTCTGATATTTTCACTCCATGCTTCTGCTACGCTGGTGCCAATATCATGAATCAACGAAAGCTTCCGCTACTCTGATAAGAAGAAATCATGATCCAAAATGTCAGCATGTCGGTCCAAATGTCAGAACATCATATGCTGGCAACACAACAATGGGTAATGCTGAGATTTGCAGTGGCTGATGATCTCTAGTAATGCTCAAAAGGTCATCAAGGTGGATCAGCTCAACAACCTCCACGAAACATACATTGTAGTTGAACAATGATGAAATCACCACAGAAGCACATAGTTTGAATACTTTGATGAAGAGAAGTCTGCGAGCTCAAGACTGAAGATTTATTAGAATGCTAGGAGTCACAATGTAATTCATGGGGTGACCTCCCTTAGGGGGAGATTGTTAGGAATTGTAAATTCTATTGTAAAGCATCGGTCACCCCAAGTATAATCTAGCTTGAGTTAGCTCGTAGACATATCGTATATTATGTTAATTGTTAAGTAAGTGATTAGCTTAGTTTTAGTCTAAGAGTAACACCGTGGAGGAAGGACGGGTCTTTACCTATTGTATACCTGATCCACAGGCCGTCAGGAGGTCGTTTAGTTTGTAACCTATAAATACCCTCTACCTTGCAAGGTAGAGGGTTGGATGTTCTTTGGTAATCTAACCTTACATGAGTTTTTCTTTCTAAGAATATCCCACTTTCTCTCTCTAACATCATCTATACGCCCAAGTATGTTTGTGTTATGATGTGTATGTGAAATCCAATATGTTACAGTGACGTTGTGTAGGTGTTGTTCACCTTGGAGTGAAAGAACCCGGTGGTTAGCCTAGCACCGTATAAAGGGTAGGCGACATTGTGTTAGGTGTGGTTCGCCTTGGTGTGAAAGAACTCGGTATTTAGCTTTGTACCGGAAAAAGGATAAGCGACGTTGTGAAGGCTTCTCCGCCATAAAGAGATTGGTGTAGTGATTAGGAACTCTCGAGTAGGTGACTCGGGGAGTGGAGTAGGGCAAGGAAGGTGTCCTTGTAGCCGAACCACTATAAATACTCGTGTTGTGGTTTTGTGCTTCTTACTCTTATCTTTTCATTACTTACCTCTATATGCTTGTTTATCAACATCCAACACACACATCCAAATAGATTGACATAAGTCGATCTAAATTGTTTAAAAGGAAGTTTTAATTGGCAAAACTATTCAACCCCCTCTTCTAGTTTTCCACAATTGGCATCAGAGCTTCGTTACCAAGTTTCTTGAAGTATATTGTACTTTAAAAACTTGATACGATCCATAGTTAATTGAAAACTACAAAGAAGGTTTTTTATAAAAACAAACACCATGTTTTTCAAAACTATATGTTTGGATGTTGATTTGATAACAACATTTTTCTTATTTACTTTTTCATTTAATTTCACTAATCTTCTTTGTCATGTTGATTAGTCAAAGCCCATACCCACCAAGCTTTAGGAGTCGCTTGGTAACAAGAATACCTTCCTTAAGAAGGTATCTTGAACGCAAAGGAGCGGGAATCGTCTAAGTGACATTTGCTGTGTCATTTGTAAAGACATTCCTAAGTACGCTAGAGGTATGATTTTCTTTTTACTTTGCTTGATAATTAAGTATACCTATTTAGGTATTTATATGATTATCTTTTGTGCTTATACATGTTTTACATGAAGCTTCATTAGGAAGCCTTTTTCTCACATACGTGTTTTATTTCTCGTCTAAAGTCGTGGTATATAAAACTTTGTTTTGTTTCTTTTAAATCCAATAATAAAACAAAACACGAATTTCAAAAATTCCTCCTTCCCTATAAATAACCCCACCGTCGACCAACTATACCAAAACCTCACTTTTTCAAATCTTCCAATTTCAAAAATTTCATCCTCCTCCTCATTCATCTCAACCGAAACCAAGAAGATCCGTCATCAACATGGTTTACATCGCACTCGTGCTCATCGCCCTAACACTCATCGAACTTGTGTTCCCTATGATGAAGTTCACATACGGAGACATTTACTTTGTGTTGTTAATCTACATTGGGGTTATATACCCAATCCTTTGTATCATCCTTAGTATTGAAATGCAATATTTCTAGTTTATTATTATCATAATGTTATTGTCACTTATCTTGATTTATATGTTTTATATTCTTTCGTGATACATTAGAAGTCATGTATGCATGCTAAAAGAAAATGTAGGATAAAATATATTTCATGGTATAAAAACTGGAAAACCTATGTTTCTGTTACTACAGATCCACGGATCCCGGAAGATATACTAGCCGGATCCCTTTTGTTAAAGAACCGTGGGATCCGTCCTACTGGAAAATAATTTTTCATGCAATTTAAAAACCACTATCTTTCTAAATGTAATAATCTACTAGAAAGTCAAAACCTTGAGTAAGTTAAAATATTAAATACCATTGTTAATAAAAATCTAGTAAAAACATTAGATTATCAGAGGTTAACCACAAACATCTCTTTTTATTAACTTATCATCTCTATAGGTTCAACTATGACGCATGAATATGAGTTTGATTTTTCACTCACTAGCGTCTACACCCTGAACATCTCTCTCGAACCTAACACACCTGGCAATCATGTCTGTGGGTTCAATAATCTCGAAAACCGTCACTTCCACGAAGGACGTATTGTAGACACCTCTCTACAATTCGAAGAAGGTATCAATACCTCCTTCCGAGCCATAGGACTAGAATGTTTTCTTTAAATCAACGAGAAGATATGTCCAAGGTTCATAATGGAATTCTTCCGTCAAGTCGAACTCGTTCGTAACGAGGATCGCTCTCTATCTCTTTGGTTTTATATCAAAAACCAAAAGTTCACTCTAACCCTTGGGCATTTTGCTCACATCCTCCGGATTCCAAATCATGGACAATGTGCCTTCACCGAAGATTGGTCTCTTAATTCTCTCTTCAACTTTCATGAAGCAAATAGTCCATATTCTTCACACATACCCTCTCCGGAAGATTTAAATCGCATGATATGCAAACCTCGACCATACTACTCCGATCCAAAGATTATCTTTACAAAGGATATCCAAGAAGATTACAAGCCTCTTACACTCATCCTACGTGAAAATGTTTGGAGTCTTAGGGGAAATCGAGAAATTCTTCCCGCTTGTTGTGCTCACATGTTGTACTGTTTGCTAACACAACAACCATACAATCTCGCCTACTTCTTCGCAAGGCGAATTGCAAATCTTTAAGGCTCCAAGAATAAACTCATCCCTTATGGAATGTTCTTGACACGCCTATATCATAATGATATGCACTTCCATCCTCAATTTCAAAGTTCTTTGTACGTACTTGTGAACAAGATGATGGAACCGCTAAACATATCTCTCATGAAAACTTTCTTCATTCTTGATTCCACCAACACTCATCAATCACATAATGATCCTCCTAGCAAAAACATTCAAGGAACCTAGTAGTATTCCAAAATAGGATCAAATCTCTTGTACTCATGCTTTATCAATGTAATCCAATTTCTTTCATGAAATAAAACATCTTACATTTGATATCCTAGTAGTAGAACTCTTTTTAGACTATCCTTGAGACATAATGCATTGTCAAGATCATTGCATACCTTTAGTAAAGGTCCTGCTGAGCAGATGGGCAGATCCCAAATATTGTGCTAGACGGATCCCTACACTTAGGTAACCGTAGGATCCGGTAAACAGAAAATGCAATTGCAAGCATTGTATCTCAAACATAATCTTAGAACACCTCACACTAAGTTAAACATGGTATCTTAAGGCAAATTAGGTCCTTATCAAGATAGGTTGATCTTTCCTACTCACACATAACTCACCTAGATCACACTCAAAAACGCTTGTAGATCTACGGCTTCATTTTTTTTATCCATTACTCTTCCGCTCTCAAACTCACACTTCATTTTTTTTTATTCCTCACATTTAGCCTTAGAAATCTTTCGATTATGGCAAAATTGACCATAAATCATCCTTACCTCAAAATTGATCAAAGTTGATCAAACTCTACTTTTTCCCATCTCAAAGCTTCTAGAATATTTTCCAAAACACTATCCTAAGTCACAACCTGATCTCTAGGATCATTTAGCTTCAATTGACACTCTAAATCTTTAGTGTCATTCTTGCTCATCCATTGGTACTCTTGAAAGTTCCAAATCCTTCCATAAAAGACAATAATTAGCTACATCACTCATTACCTTCAAGTACTTAACCACCCCTTCATTTAAAACACTTAGGAGGACTGAAACATTCCAGATGTTATAGGTCTTAGATCTTAGAAACATCACTTCCACTCTTTCATAACTGCTGAAAGCCGGATCCCTAGGATTAGCCTAGACGGATCCCTCTGAGAAGGGAACCGTGGGATCTGGATGACAGCTTATGTCAAATCTTGCTAAAACAATCATTTCAACTCATCTTCCAAACTCAAACACTCCATCTCATCTTAAATGAGTTCCTAGATTAGTACAAACTCTGAAGTTGACTCTTGTGCATGTTAATCATCACATTCAAATGAATCCTAGTGGCTTAAGGCTTAAATGCACTTGCCAAATGTCTTAGTTTATAAACCACTTTGTTAGGACCTCCATAGTCATCACTCTCATCTTAACTTTCAGCTCTTGCAACCTCCTAAAATCATCTCATCATGAGGAAAACCCCAAGAAGTAACTTATCCACCAAAGAACCACCCATTAAAAAGGCTAGTGTTATACACGAAATCTCTTCAACCGAATCATCTCCGGTCAAGCCAACAAATGATAGAATCCTCCATCATCTAATCAAACCAATTCCTAAAAGGATTGTACCCACAAAACTACCAATTCCAAACACCACCATACCTCCTAGGCCAAACAATATTATCTCCACTAAACCATCACCATTGATTCCTAGAGCTATTTCATTTACATCCCCACTATCATCACCACACCTCTACAATTTAGAGGACTTGCCTCCTAGGCCATCTCATCCACATCCGCCGACAACATTCTCCTCATTAGGAGGAATAATGGTTCAAAATCATGGTGTTTAGTTAACACTTGCTTCGGCTTCCTTTTCGCCGTTTCCATCATATAATCCTATTTGGATTATGAGAAATCATCAAAGTCAACCACCCGACCATATGGAAGTTGACACTTCTCTACCACCACCATCATTCTTGGTTGAGTCATTCTCAAATGCACCTCCACCAATCCCTCCATCATTTGAAGCTCCACAAGTCGCTTCACTTGATCCTTGGCATCAAGCTATTTCTTTTCTTCCACCACCACTACCTAGCCATGACAAAGATTTCTATCATTGTCAACATTGAAAGTTTGATACATGAAGTACGAGAAAACCAACGTTTCATGTGCTATCATCTCCTCGAACGTTTCGACGAGATCAAACCTAAACAAAACTTGAGCTAGAAGATTTTAGTGGTGTCCTAGCATCAAGCGATAGTTGGTTTAGAAATTCCTAGTCATGTATTTTCTTATTTTCTTAGTTTTTAGAGTCATGCATATCATAACTCTAGTTTTATTGAATGGAATTACATGCTATGTGTTATTGTGTTGAGCATACGATTACTTTTTATTCACATCTCATTTTTTTTTGTTTTGTGATAACATTACTTGTTATATAACCTTTGCTAAAATTAAGCAGCTAAAACGGATCCCTCATAATTGCCTAGACGGATCCCTAATAGGAGGGAACCGTGGGATCCGTGAGACAGAAAGCTTTCTTTTTACTAACTTGAATCATATTTGCAGGAAATTATGAATTATACTTGCTTTCTAACCTTTGTTTTGTAGTTATTCAATTTACACATGAAGACTTTGACATCCCAAAGCTAGGGGGAGCTTTATGTCAAAGCAATACATTGCAAATTACTTGCAATACTAGGTTTACATTTCGTGTCATCCCCTTGCATAATTGCAATCATCAAGGGGGAGCACATTCGTCTCTTAGACGAAATCTTTTGCAAACTTATTTACAAACAAACTAGATTAGTATCACTTACTTGACGCCCTTACATAGGGATGGACTCGTCAAGGGGGAGTAAAGATGAGATCCTTTCCCGTTACTTGCTCTCTATCTCTTTTTACTTTTACTTCTTTACATGTTTTTCTTAAAAACGATGTGTTGCTTTCCTTCAAACACTTTTTGTTTCGACAAAAAGGGGGAGAAGAAAGTAAAAACTACAAATTCAAAATTTTACGAATTTTAGCTTTTCCTTAAAATAATTTTATGTTTTGTCATCAACAAAAAGGGGGAGATTGTTAATACAAATAAGCCGTAAAAATGTTTATTTATATTTTACGATCTTCTAATGTTTTGTCGATAACAAACGTAAAATCATATTAACGAAACAAATAAAATACGTAAATGGTTTGAACTAATAGTTTCTAACATATTCACATTTTCACATAAAACACTAAAACAAGTATAAGTGATTTTATGATTTAAGTAATACATATGTACAACAACTACTGTTTACATATTTGGATAAAATATACACATAACTAGCATGTACTATATTGGGTAATATAAATGGGTAGAAACTTAAGTATCACAACCCATTGGGAAAATACATTGAATGTAGTTGGGTACAACCCAAAGCCCATAAACCATGGATCATGACCCATAACCCATTGCATGACATCATGCTTATATCATACATGGATAATATCCAAAACCCATGGATTAACCCATACCCAAGTGACTAAGTGCAATGCACTCAAAGATACATTGTATCTAGCCAAAGATCCATGGTTCAACCCATGACCCATAACCAAAATACTCATGGGCAAAGAGGAGCGTTCCACGGATCCCTAGCTTTGTGCTAGCCGGATCCCAAGTGGAAGGGATCCGTGGGATCCGGGGAACAGTAGGATTTTTCCTCTATAAATAGTGAGCCATTTCTTCATTATTTCCAACCCCTTTCTAACACACTTTCTCCCTGAGTTAAATCTCACTAACCTTAGATCCAAGAGATCTATGTTTGTAGTTTTGTTTTTGTGTGATCTTTTAGGTTCCTCTTAAAGGCAAGATCACCACCTTTGAAGTCGAGCAAGCTCAAGTCCATGAGTTGCCATACTTCCTCATCATCAAGGCTACTGAAGTCTTCTTGTTGATGATTCCTTTCTTTCTCCAAAGAAGTGTAGTGTTGAAGACATTAGTGAAAGATGTCTCAAGTGTCAAGACGAAGATATTAGTGAAGGGTATCTATCGTCTATAGCATAAGCACTTGTGGTAGGTGCTTAGAAGTCAAGACAAGAAGCATTAGTGAAAGGTGCTTAGAAGTCAAGACTAGAAGCATTAGTGAAAGGTGCTTAGAGGTGAAGACACAAGACATTAGTGAAAGCTGTCTTGTAGATCTAGTCAAAGGCATTAGTGAAAGATGCCTTAGATGTACATTCAATATGGTGTGTTTCGATGTACAAGATAGACTAGTAGTAGATCCAAGGATATTGATATCTTTGATGATGTTGTAAAGGAGTAGATCTCCTTTGGGATTAGTCGTTGGTGTAGTGTGGTAGTAGTTCCTCCATTGCAATGGAACTAGGTGCTTAGCCTAATACCTAATAAAGGGTAGGCGACGTTGTAAAGGTGTAGTTCACCTTGGAGTGAAAGAACTAGGTACTTAGCCTAGTACCTTATAAAGGGTAGGCGACGTTGTGTAGGTGTGGTTCACCTTGGTGTGAAAGAACCCGGTGGTTAGCATAGCACCGTATAAAGGGTAGGCGACATTGTGTTAGGTGTGGTTTGCCTTGGTGTGAAAGAACTCGGTATTTAGCTTTGTAACGGAAAAAGGATAAGCGATGTTGTGAAGGCTTCTCCGCCATAAGGAGATTGGTGTAGTGATTACTGTTAGGACCGTATGTATGGATGATATGGTGAATCGGGAGGTCGGGGAAGATGAAAGAACTGCATCTTCATGTTAGAGAGAGAAAGTAGAGAGAGAAGGGAAACTAGTATGTGTTTATTGATAAAGAAAGGTGAATTACACAAAATGAGTCTCACCCCTCCATGGAAGTATGGAGGGGTATATATACCCAAACACATACAACAATGGGTAATTGACATAACAAGCCCATGTGTTTAAGGTAATAAAGATAGATACTGTAATCCCGTCAATGTCAATCCATTTACGAGTTAGGAGCGATTCCAACAATCTTCCCCCAATGGGACGACATAAGGGATTACTTACAACATTTACTACAAATACAGAAAACAAATAAAGAAATGTCTTCATAAGCTCTTCAAGTGCTGAGGATGATGAAAGTTTACGCTCTTTGTCTTCTTCTTGTACCTTGACTTGAGAACCGTTTTCTTCACTTGTAGGCAAATGATGTAATATGCATAAATTGGATTAACTTCCCCCCAATTCATGCTGCATGTCATTAGCAGCTTCTCTGTACACTCCTTTTTGGTGAAGTTTCTGAATCAGCTTCCCCCCAAACTGACAACCGTCTTCAGCAGATTCGAAACTTTGATGTAGTGAACATTTCCTCTAACTTTTGAAATTTTCAGTACGCAGCGGAATTTGTAGATGAGCAGTAAACCACACAAGGTAAATCTGACTTATTGCGGAAAATCCATTCGGGGGTAACATGCAAGAAATCAACAAGATCTTCTCACATATGTAGATGCTTCACACCATACAATCCGCGAAAGACGAAATGAAACGACTTCCCCTGAATGTTGCGGTCCATCAGAATAATAGTTACCTGTGAATCTGCAATTACTCGATAAAATGACCGTGTGTGAGGCATCACAACATCATATTTAGGTAACTTCACACACGATAACTCTGTGAAAGGGAGACGATAATACTGTAGGACCACACTTTTACACCAACCTTACGCGTAACACACCTTATCACAAGATGAACACGTTAAACCACAAACACTTATGCGTACACAAAGATGAAATAAAGAAAGGAAAGATGGTGACTTGATGTTCTACAAACCGTGTATGTGAAGAAAGATGAAAACAAGAGAGATGTTTATTTCAAAGGAAAAACACACACACACACATTCAAGCACACCCCTCAAATTAGACTTTGAGGGGTTTATATAGTACATTACATAAACGCCCTAATGGGCTTTGGCTTGGGCCTCGTGGACTTGGATTGGATAACACTAGATGAAAGGCTAGCTTAACATAACTATTAGCCATTTAGCTTAGCCCAATCCACGAGCCCGTTGACTATTCTATCACGATATCTAACACACGTTACAAAGTTCTGAAACGTGAATGGCCATCACTTCTAATAAAACTATTAAGGCTAACAATCTCCCCCTAAGGGGTGGTCATTCAAAAGATGCTCCACTTGATAAGATCTTTACTTTCCTTGAGCTTGAACTTTGCGTGTAGATATAGAATAGTCTTGATTCTTTGTTCCTTCATGCTTTGTGATCAATTAATGTGGTTGCCTGCCGTTGTCAACTTCGTTGGTTTGGTGTCTCAACGTCTTTCTCCACCATGCTCATACTTCTATTTGTCTTTTGGTTACCAATGATGTAGTTCTCGAGTATTTAAACTTTGTAGATTCTTTGACATTGATGAAGAATCATCTTTAACTTTGAGTAGCCTTTGATTATGATGAGAAATGTCATGTGTTGTTGGTATGAGCATGTGGAGAGTCTGTACGATCAATCCGCTCTGGAGCTTCCATAAGAAGAAAACATAAAAACTGGTTAGTAATAAGTGGATTCCAGCAATTACAAGTTTGAATTTCGAGGGTGTTAACAGCATAGTGTGAAAACACGTATCTAATTCTCACAAAGGCCGTTCCTGAACTGGAGTCCCACAAGTGAGATAACGCGATATACCGAAGTAAATCTACAGTTCAGATGAGTCGCTGAGGTACACCGAAGCATCACCTCACGACTGTAGACCGTTTGAGACACACTAAGCATAATCCACGGGGAGTTACTGAAGTGACCTGCTGTCAGGGCTGTTTGATGTTGACCCTGGCAGGAGTTTCCATTCAATCACTGAAGATCACATATGTGAAACTTCTCATAAATGTTCTGACAGATTGCTAAGATCTGCGTAGGACTCTAGAATATATCACTTGTGTCCTTATAGATGAACAACAAGCGATGTCATGTCATGTGTTCCTATGAGATCTTTTGATGAATCTCGTGGTTCTAGACTCAATAGTGCATTTTGGTTTTCCTGAGCAGAGACTAGGGAGAGGGTCTCCTTATTCAATATCAACAATCTCTAAGAGAAAGTCGATAGATTATGTAGGGTTCCCAGTGAGAATGAAACAAATCCTTTTAAGAGGAATTGAGTGGCTAGAAGGTTAGTGCAGTGCGTCACTGGGTCCATGACGTCTTTGTCTTCAATACCAGTATCATCTAGTGACAACCAAGAGATGAATTGAACCCGGTTTCTGCCCTAAGGTTGAATATGGAGGGCTATTTCTTTTCACCCTTTCTTTTACATATCTTTTTATTTCTTCAACCCCTTCTTTCTCCTTTCTCACATTACTCGGTTTTTCAATCATTCCTAAGGACTTCTAATACTTACTATGGGTATTGTCCTTGGGTAGATCCCTCCGGCTCTGGCGGATCATAGGACGAATTTCCTATCCTTAGTCACCTTATAACTCCATGACTGTCCCATGTTGTCATAAAACCATTTTTCTTGAAAATCTCACAGAGTGTTTACGATAGAAAACATGTTTGAAACACTCCGAGAGTTTTAAATTTTCAGAAACACCCCCCCTTCATATGTGCTTATAAGTTTTGACAGAAATCTGCACATATAGGGTAGAGTTCGCACTTTTTGAATTGATCGGCTCATGATAGACAATTCCCCATGAGACACGGTTACGTTGCCTAGTTAAAGAGTTCTATTGTCAGTTTTTAGGTGACAACTAGCTCTAATAACTAACTTGAAGTTGTAAACACTCCTTGAAAATGAGGTTAGACCCATGAAAGTGCATATCTATCACAAGTTTCTCGAGATGGTACATTTACTGACTTTGATTCCCGTCAATTCATTTGTTCCGACTGAGTCGAGCTCATTTTGAGATTCAAACACCGATCATAAAACTTTTTGATCACATTTTAATCACGTCTTCTCCCCCTCAAAAATAGCATATTCGTGATATTTTTGATATCAATGGATTAAACATCATGTTTAGAATCTTTTGGGGAGACAGACAGATTTGATATAAGCATGAATTTGGAACATTTTAGTTTTATACTCCCCCTTAAATAAAACATAATCAAATAAAGGGTTTTAGAGGGAGTTATCTTAAGCACAAAATATTTTGAAAGATTTTGAAAAATCCTTTTGAACAATCTTGAAAAGGTGCTCAAGATGATGATGATTTCTCACCAGTTTTAAATGTAGTGCACTGAAGCGTACACTCGATTTGTTCTTTTAGAACACGAGTTTTGATTTGAAATAATCAAAAGTCATCATTTGTGTCCGGGTTTCGTATTGAAGTATACGAAAGCCATTTTTAAAAAATTTTGAGAAACGACATGTTTTGGAAAACATTTAAAGAACTCTCGCTCAAGCATCTGTACATGCCCGTATCATTGTTGAATGACATTTCTAGAAACGTACAGAATATCGATTATACGAGAGACATGTCGTGAGAAGAATATTTTTGGATTTTTTATTTTATATTGTTTTTGTATTTTTGAAAGTTTTATATTTTTATATTTTGCTTTTGTTGGTTTTTCAAATTTTATATTTTGTTTTTCAAAAATATTTACAGCGAAGCTTTTTGGAAAATAATTTTTAAGAAGATTCGAGAAGACGTTCTAACTCCTCAGGGGTTAGGCTTCGCATGCCAATTCGTCGAACTAAATCGTCAAACCTTTCTTTTGGAAGGGCTTTAGTAAATAGATCGGCGAGTTGGTAATCTGTCTTCACGAAGAATAATTCAACAGTACCTTCTTCGACGTGTTCTTTTATGAAGTGATAGCGGACTCTGATATGCTTAGTCTTTGAGTGATGAACAGGATTGCATGATATGGCTATGGCACTTTTCGAGTCACAATACATAGGTATTTTATCGAAAGTAAAGCCATAATCTGTGAGTTGTGTTCTCATCCATAGAACTTGAGCACAACACGCAAATAGAGACACATACTCAGCTTCAGCGGTTGAAAGTGCAGTACAATCTTGTTTCTTTGAAGACCAGCTTACTAACTTTTCACCCAAAAATTGTGCTCATCCGGATGTACTTTTGTCGTAACTTGATCACCGCGTGGTCGCATCGAAAGGCAATTAGATCAAATCCGGATTCCTTCTGATACCAAAGACCCTTGTGAATGGAAGTCTTCGTGTACCGAAAGATCCTTTTAACCTCTTTGAGGTGCGTTCGGTAGGCTTTGCTCGGAAACCGCTAATAAGCAAACAGTAAAATGAATATCAAGTCGACTAGCAGTAAGGTACATGAGAGAACCAATCATGCTTCGATATTTCTTCGGATCGATAGGTTTCCCAAACAAATCGGCTCCAATTTTTGGTGATGTTACCATTGGTTTTCCAACAGAGTCACAATTATCCATACCATGATTTTTCAAAATCTCAGTTGTATATTTAGCTTGATTAATAAAAATTCCACGTGGGGATTGATGTATTTATAAACCAAGAAAGAATTTAAGTTCCCCTATCATGGACATTTCAAATTTGCTTTTCATGAGATTTTCAAAATGTTTTGAAAGATTCGGATTAGTGGACCCAAAAATGATGTCGTCCACGTACATCTGAACAATCAAAATGTCGTTTTTGCATTTTTGTGTAAACAAGGTAGGATCGACCGTTCCTTTGGTGAAATTGTTAAGGATAAGGAAAGAGGACAGTTCGTCATACCACGCTCTCGGAGCTTGCTTTAATCCATAGATTGCCTTTTTGAGTTTGTAGACGTAGTCTGGATGTTGCAAGTCTACGAAGCCTTCAAGTGACTCACGCACTTCTTCTTTCGAGTTCCATTCAAGAACGCGGTCTTAATGTCCATCCGATAAACCGTGATGTTTTTGTGAGCGGCGTAGGCTAAGAAAATCCTGACTGCCTCAAGTCTAGCTACCAGCGAATGACTCTTCAAAGTCTATTCCTTCTTCCTGTCAGATCCTTTGGCCACAAGACGAGCTTTGTTGCGAATTACAGTCATTTCTTCATCCCTTTTGTTCTTCCATAACCACTTGAGATCAATGACGCGAACGTCAATTGGTCTTGGAACCATATCCCAAGAGTCATGTAGACGGTATTGGAGAAGTTCCTCCTGCATTGCTTCTATCCATGCGGGTTCTTTCATTGCCTTTCGAATGTTCCTTGGCTCTATATTGCTGATTGAGCAAAGGTAAATGCACAAGTCGCAATCGGTGGCAAGTTGGCGTCTCGTCTGAATTGGCCTTGACGGTTCACCAATAACTTGTTCAAGCGGATGGTCTTTAGTCCACTTCAGAGTAGAAGGATACCGTAGATTATACGAGTGCGAGTTAGATGGTTCTCGTAAGCTTGAGGATGATTCAGCTGATTCAGAGCAAACGGTTTTCAAATAAGTCTTCATCTAACGTTGCATCGTTTTGGTTTTGAGTAGGTTCTTCTTGAAATGATATGTTTTGGTTTTGCTCATCAACTGCGGGTAAGACTGTTTCAAGAATTGGAGTTGCTGGAGTAGATGTAGATGATGTTGATGGAGTTAGTGCATTGGTTTCGACCGTAGTAGATGCATCTTCTGTTGGTGGTGGTAGATGATGTTGAGCGGGTGCAGCGGAATGATGGTTTGATGCATTTGTCGAGGTTCCACCATAGTATTCATCGAACATTAACACAAAGAATTTCTCCCATTCTTTTTCATGAGGTTTGTCAACAAAATTTGATGAAGCTCTTTGTGGTACGAGTCCTGAACTGATGTGTCCAGAAGTCTGCGGGTTTAGTGCGGGTTCTAGAACGAGTCTCTCAGAAGCCATTTGTGAAAGTTCGTCAAAATTCACATTCATTGTCTCCATGATCCTCCTAGTTCTCCTATTATACACCCTGAATGCCCTCGAGCTATCTGAATATCCAATGAAGATTCCAATATCACCTTTAGCTTTCAGTTTTCCTAGATCTTCTCTGTCGTTTGTCGGATAGCACAAAGCGCCAAACACGTGAAAGTAAGAGATATCAGGTTTTCTGTTGTTCACTAGTTCATATGGGGTTTTATTGAATCTTGGATGGATTAGGGATCGATTTTGAGTGAAACAAGCAGGCAACAAGCATCAGCCCATAGAAATAACGGTGTACTAGAATAAATTAGCATTGTGCGAGCAGCTTCCACAAGAGTACGATTTCTTCTTTCAACTACCCCATTCTGCTGTGGAGTTCTAACAACTGATGTCTGATGAGTAATTCCAACATCTTCTAAATAAGCTCTTAACTCTGATTTGTGAATTCAGTGTCGTTGTCTGTTCTTACAACCCTTACTGGAGTTTGAAGAAGTACTTGAATACGTTTCAGAAAGGTGATGATGATGCCTGGTGCTTCGTCTTTTGATCTCAGAAACCTAACCCATGTATATCTTGAATAATCATCGACGATAAAAAGAATATACTTTTTCCCGTTAATGCTTTCAACTCTCATTGGGCCACATAAGTCCATGTGCAACATATGCAACTTTGCTTCCGAACTAGGTACGGATTTGGGTTTATATGATGCTCATTTGCTTTTTCCTTGTTCGCATGATGGACATAAGTGATCCTTGATGTATTTGAACTTTGGAAGTCCGTTGACGATGTTGTCTTTGGAAAGTTTGTTTATGGTGTCGAAATTGAGATGGGATAAACGTCTATGCCACAACCAGGACTTTGTTCCATATGCTCGTATCATAAGACATATTGGTGATGAAGAGGCCATTTGGTTTATATCGATAGCATACAAGTTTGTATCACAATTCCCAGTTAAGAGATCAGTCCCATCCAAGTTTCTAACGAAGCAAGCATTTTTCCTAAAAGCAACCTCTAAATCTGCATCACAGAACTGCCCGACTGAAAACAAATTGTGTCCCAACCCTTCGACAAAGTAAACCCGAGTGATCAAATAATTTCCAAAAGGTAGATCTCCATAACCCATGATAGCTTCTAGATGATCATTTCCAAACGCACGGTTTCCATGAATTTCCAGACGGTTGATCACACTTCAGATTCCGGTTATGTGCTTGGAGCAACCCGAAGTCGACGATCCAAAGACATATTTCGATAACCTGGGCCAATAACGAAGAAGAAGATTTTGGAAACAGTTTTGATTTTGGTTCCTTTGGGTTAGAGGTAAAATCCTGATCACACTCATAGAAGTTATCTACTGGGAAATCAGGTTCTTCACTCATTCTACCATTCTGGAGTGTGAAAGTTCTACCCATAGGTTTACAAATGTCATCCCTAAAGTAAACGCTATGCTTCCTATCAGTAGTGTAAAGCCTAAGTCTTGCAACTAGTCTTCCTACTCGTTTAGCATAAATTCTTTTTGGAACATTCTTCTGAATAGGCTTAACAATCTCATTCTTAGAAACACAATCATCATGAATATTAGGTAAATATTTCTCGCAAGTTAAACAAACAGGTTCAACAGATTCATTAAACTTAGCATAGTTCATAGGTTCAGTACATTCAGATGAAATGTCTTTCTTATTACAAAGCTGTAAATTCCTAGGGTGTTCTTCTACTTTCTTCTCATTATTCAAGCGACTACTCTTAGAGGCAAGCGAGACTCTATTGTTCCTTGTATTGCTCTTAGGCTTTAGTCTGCTGCTCCTAGAGGTGCTTCCTAGTCCTGTAGAAGGTAAGGCACACTCATTAGGATTCACATTATTATCTAGAGAAGTGGTTTCAGCTTTCCTAGTCTCTTTAGAGTGCTTTTCTAAACTTATGTCGTTTGTTCCATATGTTTTAGATGTGGAGGCAGATGCATTAGTGGTACTCATCTTAAAAAGGCCAGGTGCTAAAACTTTTGGTTTCTCTATAACCGCTTTTCCTTTCTCAACATTTTGTTTAGGCAAGGCAGGTGGAGTGACTGGTTTTGATAAATCATCTTTCTCATTGACTTTGGAGGAGGCATAGAGACAGACATTTTGGTTTTAAAACGGTTTGGGAACATTTGCTTTCTCCTCAGTCAATGGTTTTGTAATCTTAGTATCCACTGCCTTTCCTTTTTGACATTCCAGCTGAGCCCTCAAAAGATCATTTTTCGCTTTCATGTCATTGTAGGCACGCTCATACGACAGTTTGTCATACTTGCATTCCTCAAATTTTCGATCAAGTTGTTTAAAATATGAGACATTTTCTTTTTCAAGTTTTTCAAGAGCTTTTTTATATTTTGAAACAATTTCGGAGGTCTCAGACTAGAGTCTTTCATGATCTTCAACAGAATATGTTTGCAAAATAATGGACATAATATCAGTAGTCAGAACATCTTCGAAGAGAGAGTCATTTAAAGTTTCCAAGACTTTGATTTATTCAACACACTCATTAGCTTGCTTTACCAAGGATTTATGGTCATTAACAAAGTCAGCTGTTTCTTTCAAAAAAGCTTGTTCAAAATGAATTACCCTGGAGTTGATGTTAGTCAACTGAGGGGCAATTTGAGTTTCAAAAAACTTTCTTTGTTCGATGTCAAAACTAGAGAACCAGTTGTTAGGTGTAATAGTGGTTTTAGTTTTAACAGTCTCTTGAAGATCCGCAATTCGAGTTTTCACATTATTTAAAATACTTCTCGCATCACTTGTGTTAAAAGGATTGTTTGAAGACATTTGTTCAATATTCGAAAGATATTTAGAGACAACGACTGGTTTTGAAATAGATTTTGAAACAGGTGTTGACTCTTTGTTTGAAACATTTGGTGTGATGGAGAACTTTGACGTTTCTTTTTTATTATAAAAAGTGATTCCAGAAATTTTGTTCCATTTATTGTAATCAATAGGGTTGATTTCCGGACCTTTTTGTTTCATTCTTTCTCTACTCTCCTTAGATAGTTCCAACGTTTCAAGAGAACCACGAACAATAATGGGTTCATGTAAAGCATTTCCATTGTTTAACACATTCTTAGGTTTCTGAGCTTTCTTGAGGAACGAAGAAGGGTCGTTACCAAGTGCCATTCTATGATTAGTATGAAAACGTGGATTTACTTGATTAGAAAGCATCTTGTTTGTTTGAGCTGAATGACCCGTTGTAAGAAGCAAACTTTTCCAAGATTTGATTTTTCATTTTTGTCAAGAATTTCATCAAGAAGAGAATCTTCTCATTTTGAAAAATCAGTAATCAACTGCTTCTTTTCTTTTCAAGATCAGAAAACAATGATTTTTGTTTTGAAAGTTGGTCATTTAGATCTGAAATTTCCTTGTTTAAAGATTTAATTTTCAAGTTCGAATTCACATCAAGTGTGTTATACTTGATTTGCAATTGTTTTTCTTTAGAAACCAAATTTTGATAACCAATTTCTAATTCTGATTCTTTGTTTTTCTGAAATTCAAAGGTTTTTGCATTCTCCTTGTAACTCTCAAGCTCAGCGGTCAATTTGGCATTCGCGGCCTTAACTTCGCAGTTGACCGTTTTAAATTTCTCGATTTCAATGCCACAGTTATTGATTAATGATTCAAAATAAGCACGTGTTTCCTCATCAGTCTCAGTATTTTGTGCCACACAGCCTCCACTAGGATCCACATCTGGATTTTCAGAGTTAGTATTGCTACAACTCGGATTGTCCAGTTATGTATCATAAGTAGGTGCTGATGTCACAGAATGTTGTTCGTCATGAGTAAACACATCAAATATGACATTGTTATAGCATGGATCAATGATTGGTACCTCAGATACGGTGTTGGCGTCATAGACGAGGGGTGCGTCCGAGCAGGGTCGTACTTAGTCTCCTGAAGATTTGCCATGAAGATGCAGTTTGCATTGATTTCCTCGAGGTCTTCCAAATCATCCATAATAGCCATAAAGTCATGTTCCTCAGTACTCAATTGAAGTCCAGATTGTTCCTTTTGTACCAACATGATAGCTTCTGAAGATACGCAAGATCCTTCTTTTTGGCTTAGGGACAATTTCGTGCCATGTGACCCATCCTTGACAGTTGTAACACTTAACATTAACCTGATTACCTGATTCAATTCCATAATTCCCAATGACTAGAGCTGCAACATTCCCATTCTGATTACCCACTGCTCTATTCCCAACATTCTGTCCCATCTGATTTCCAACATTTTGACCCAACTGATTACCCTGATACGGAACCGTCTGATTACCCATGCGAAATCCAGTAGCATATCCCTGCTGATTCCTAATAACTCCAACCATATGTCCTTGATGACCCATATTCACACCCGGCTGTGCAATTTTCCTGTTGCGAGTGTTTGATGAAATCCATTGGTTGTTGTTAGTTGGTGTGGAATAGCGACATCTGAATGCTTTACCCAAAAATGCAAATGCTTGTGACAAAGCTTCTTCTTGTTCAAGTGCAGGATCAGTGATTCCTTGTTCCTGGTATTATGGATAATGTTGTTGTTGAATGACTTGTTGTTCTAGATAGACATGTTGTTGAGGAGGGAAAACAGCATGTTGTTGGGAATGTATTGCTGCAAGTTGTTGTTAGTGGAAGATGATGAAGCTTGTTGTTGTGTATTCACTGGAGTTTGAGTCTTTGCAATGAGTGCCAATGGATCATGATTCTTTGCCAATCTTTCTTTCCTGACTTCATTCACTTCAATTTGGTTTTGTTTCAGAAAATCGTTGAGTTGATCAAAGTTCACCTGATGTAAGTCTTTTGTTTGGTTAACAATAGTGACATATCGTCCCCATTCTTCTGGTAGATTTTTCAAGAACTTGATGTTGCTCAAGATAGTTCTGGGAGTCAACTTGTTTCTGATCAGCTCATTCATTAAAGTGCAGAACCTTCCATAGTAGGATTCAATGGATTCTCCTGGAGTAGATGTAAACTTCTCCCATGCAGTTAGCAACTTGTTCTCTGTGTCTTGTTGACTGATTTCTGTTCCATGACAAAGTCGTCTAACACGTTCCCATATATCGAAAGCAGTTTCACAACTGTCTACAGCAGCAAAGATGTCTCTTGGTAAACCCAGTTGTATAATATGAATTGCAATGTCATCTGCTTCGACTTGTTTCTGATCCATTTCAGTGTATTCTGATTCCTGTTGAATATGAGAAAATGGTGGGACGGGAGGTGTTGCATCAACATTTCCAGGGTCTTGGACTTGTCGAGGTATGAAGGGTCCATTCTGAATGGATTGAATCATCAATTTTCCATTAGGTTTGGTCTTGATGTAACGAAGCATACGACTTGTCCATTGAAGATAACCACCTTTTTCCAACATAGGAGGACGGTTTTCAGCACCGGCTGCATGAATGTCTTGTAGAGTTGCCATTGATGAAGGTATGATATGATAAAGTTGATGTAGGATCGATTCAACGATAAAGGAGTTGTGATTGATGACAATTAAGCTTGGTTGTTGTAGTGAAAATTTGGTCTAAAAACTTAAAAACCTCAATAACTTATGTTCGGAGCGTTTTAAGGAACTTGAAGGTTTTAGTTCATCGGTGTGGATTCTCCTGTCCACGGTCGTTTTGATGGGTAGAGCGGAAACGGAGTTTGGTTCAAAAGTTATAGCCGTTTTGAAGTTTTGCTCAAATCTTACTCGTAAAGAGTTCTTAGGCGTAGGATTTCTTATGCGTAGCTGCTTATGCGTAAACAGTATATACGCGTACCTTAGGCTTAAGCGTAAGCTTATGCGTTAGACAAATTCTTGTCGTTAAAACCTTACGCGTAAGTGTTAACTTATGCGTAGAGTGCTTACTCGTAAGCTTTCTGCTTATGCGTAAACTTAGGTTAAAAACGAAAAATCCTTTACACTATCACAGCGTAAAAGATATCCACAAGTCGAAGTGTTCCACACACTTATCCAACTGAGGGAAGCACTGAGGTACCGTTTTGCACGAAGATTCTTCACCCAAAAGTTATGGGTAGAGAACTAGGGTTTTGACTTTCTTACGCGTAAAATAGGGTTTGACTACGAGTAAGAAATTTCCAGTGATTCAAACGATTTCTGATGCACAAACAGTTTCCAAAACACGCAAATAACAAGAAAGTTTTGACCAAAAACACCAAAATGCCTTTTATGCTTATGCGTAGAAATGAACTACGAACCAAAAACGAGTTTAAAACTGAACCAAAACACGTAAAGCTTCGAACTTTTTGCAAAAAACAGAAACTTTAACACTATATAAACCTTAGACCATAAGAATCTTGAAGATTTAAGTGCAAAAATTAATGTTTTATGTGTGACAACTTTGAGAACGAAGACTACGCGTACACTACAAAAAAAACTTCAACAAAAACACTCCTAAACCATTGTTAGGCGATTGATACCAATTGTAGGACCACACTTTTACACCAACCTTACGCGTAACACACCTTATCACAAGATGAACACGTTAAACCACAAACACTTATGCGTATACAAAGATGAAATAAAGAAAGGAAAGATGGTGACTTGATGTTCTACAAACCGTGTATGTGAAGAAAGATGAAAACAAAAGAGATGTTTATTTCAAAGGAAAAACACACACACACACATTCAAGCACACCCCTCAAATGAGACTTTGAGGGGTTTATATAGTACATTACATAAACGCCCTAATGGGCTTTGGCTTGGGCCTCGTGGACTTGGATTGGATAACACTAGATGAAAGGCTAGCTTAACATAACTATTAGCCATTTAGCTTAGCCCAATCCACGAGCCCGTTGACTATTCTATCACGAAACGTGAATGACCATCACTTCTAATAAAACTATTAAGGCTAACAAATACCAACTTGAGAAATTTTAACCACTGATCGTCTCATTTCTTCCCCCTGATTGAAGAAATTCATGAAAGGAGAGGGTTTTCGAAAAAAATCCAAAAACAACAAAGGAAGCAGACACCACCTGTACTCTCTTCCCCCCCGATGTTTTCAATGAATCAGAATCATACACCACGTATGTTGATGATGAATTGGTGTCACACCCCCAAATTACCTGTTTTGCAGCGGAATGGAATTCCTGGGGATTGACTGTCATAGCATCACAGTTACAGATATATTGAACGACCTAAAGTGTCGTTTGGAAAACACATCGTTTGATTTAATAAAACATTCAGAGTTTACAAAAGATAGGTCCCAAATGAAAATCAATTTGTGCGGAAATAAGTTTGTTACAAGTCAAACGATGTTTTAAAGTGCATAAATCCTATGTATAACGCGTCGTCACCACGACTCTATGTTATGTCCATATGGATGTCATGATGTGAATGCCTTAGATACCTGAGATAAAACATGCTAAAAAGTGTCAACACAAAGGTTGAGTGAGTTCATAGAGTTTGCATTGAACTGTAAAGCCTTTAAAAATCATTTATGCAGCAAAGGCATTGTAAATCCACTCAGTCCCAAGTTCCACCCATACAAAACTTGAAACAAATTGCTCACAACCCATTGCCCAAATGAATATGTATAGTTTATGTTCAAACGCATGATGTCAAATGAATTCACATAACAGTACATTACTTAATGTATCAATATTCAATTGATATAACACATATGAGTGTTGTTTCAAATAATTCCAAGACCATTAGTTCATGATTATACCAAGACATTTAGTTCAATGGATAATACCAAGACATTTAGCTCAATGATAATACCAAGACATTTAGCTCAATGATAATACCAAGACATTTAGCTCCGTGATTTATGATATAGAATATGACTAAACATTCAGTTCAGATAAACATATAGTTGCAAATTATCATGAATGTCATAAAAGTTGATGAGCATGTATCTCCCCCAAAAGTAGTATAAAAACAATTGAAAATGGGGCTATGGAACTCACATGGACAATGATGTGATGGCAAAAGTGGATACACCGAAATGTAGCGTGAATCTCTAAACTTGACCTATTATGAATGATACGATACATAATAAGTTATGATGTAATGTTATGCATGCAATTCGAATGATATCTATACCACTTGTGAATTTTTGAAAATAATATTTCTCGTCGAGAAATAATCCTTTAACGTCTTGACCATTTTTAAATTACTCCACATGTATTTACGTTGAAATGATATCCGACGATAATCATTTAGTGATTTATTAAGAAATTATAATTTTCGTCGTAAAATAATGTTGTTGAAATTTTCATGAAAGTGACTAAACGGCCTCTAAAAGCTAGTCGTAAAATGGTGCACGTCGAGCGTTAGGAAACGAACTCAACGGTTTTGGTAAGTTTGTATCATTATCTCAAAGTTTTAGTACATGAGTTTCCATCCTAGAGGTCTTGAACATAAAGAAAAATAAAGGTTAAGTATGGTACTTGTGTCACAACATATAGTTTAAGGATGGTTTTCGGCAAAGTTTGAGTAACCGTATTTAATTCATTATAACTCCGCTAAACAAACGGTCGGACATTTTGGAAAATATGTTTGGCGAACTTACTTTTACTAGAAGACATCACTTTATAAAAAGTTCTACATCAATGTTAAAAACAACCTTCAACATGGTCACTTTGTTGCCGTAAAACTTGTCTATTAGAAATTTAATAGTTTTTCTTATATAATAAAGTTTCGACAACTTTTGTAACGATGTATAATTTAATCGTTACAAATCCGTTTTCTACGTTTTATAGGTCCGTAGCTTTGTATCAAAAGTATACTAATATATTTGATAAGTCGACACAATTTATAACCGCTAAGCTTCATTTTGACTAGTACACAAAAATAGACGTAACTTGCTGAAATTTCCAGAATTTATAGTTTTCGTCGCCTAACTTGAAAAATTCATAACTTCTCGTTATAGTCCGTTTTAATCCGTTCAAGCGGCCACGTTTTCGTTTTTAAGTGTATTTTCTAATTATCTAGGCCAAAAATTTTTACCTTACTCGAATTTTCCAGATTTCGAAAATAAGGACAGACCCTTTAGAAAATTGTCGAAAGAGAGTTTTCTTAAGCCAAACCTATTCCACCAATTCAAAACAACTCGAAGCTATTATAATCCTACCATACACCTTCTTAGGGTGTCATGGGTTCCTAGACATCACCAAAAGTGATATATTACACGGAGTAATTATAGGATGACATAAATATATATAACTCTTAAAAACAAATGCAAAAAGTCGTATAAACATCATATGACTTGCATGTTTTCTCAAGTTAAATGAAATGAACATAACAATGAATATGAAATATGATCATGAATATGAATGCTTACTAGTTAACTTGATGAGGTTTATTTTGAAAGGTTTTTCCTAATCACCCAAGGTTTTTATTGCACAACCTTAATCAAGAGTGATACTAGAGTGAATAAATCTTGTCTAGAAAATTTTTGTTGATCCCTTCTTGGTCCCTTGGTGTGGCCGGTTGCAAGAGGAAGAGAGGAAGGAAATGGTTTTGATCTAAACACCTTGGATATTATGAGTGTATGTGTTTGTATCATGAGTAGATATTTAGTAAATATAGGTGAGTCATCCAAGGGTGTCGACACTTACGAAAGAAAAAGACATGAATCACTCGCTTTGTATATATTATATGAGTATACTTTAGTAATGATTTATTTAAGGATAGATGAACTTTGTGTATAATCAAGCAATTTAGGGTAGCGTTAAAGTAATTTTAGGGACAAAATAAAATGTATTGAAGTCATAAAAATTATAAAAATACATTTCTTACAAAATTTGAGTGAAATAATAATTATCGTGTTGAATTTACGAAGACCGTCGTAATTATATAAATATAACAATTTATATACAAAATAAATTTAAAACACCGGGTAAACTCATAATATTATTTTTATAATCTTAATATGAGTATAAAAATATATTAAGATTATTTTTGGAAGTGTCGGATCAAATGTTCAAAATAATTATATACGCGATAGCGTTTATTTAATATGAAAATTTTACGTTGAATGAAAAATGCAAAACCATGCATGAACTAATATGATGACGATGATGCTAATGATATGTAGACTAAACCTAGTCTATATGAAATGTCCTTAATGATTGTTCATGAATTAGCGGCTAAACCATTTAGATTCTGTGAAATTGATACTTTCGTAAACCTACACAACAACAACATACAACAACAATATACCCAATCAGCCTAGAAGCGGGGTATGGGGAGGTAAATAACCAAACCGAATCCTACCCACACGGGGGCAAAACCCGTGTATAGAGAGACTGCTTCCAGCGAGACCTCCAGAGCAGGTAGAAAAATGTGTGCTAATAGTCGTGAAAAGGATAGATATAGCATCTGACAAAAACACGGGCAAAAGCGAAGTAAAAGAAAGCAAACAAACCAATGCAGGGGCATGCGGAAAAGAACCACGCTGGCACCACCCAGAAAAGCCAATAGCAAAGCACAGGAGATAAAACCAAAGCCTAGGCACACCCAAGCGGACCAACAAAAGGGGCGCTTACAAAGCAAGCGAAATTACCGCGAGGCATAAGCTAAAGTAAGAAACCGCAACCGAGAATAGCGCGGGGCAGAGACCAAAGCGGTAGCGAAACCTAAGGGGCGGCAACGGGCAAGCAAACCCACGCCGCGGGGCCTAAGACTACCCAGCAAAGCAAAAGAGATGCCTTAAAACAAAATGCGCATGGAGGCAAGGGACACCTAAAAATAGCAAGCACTAGCACCACTACCCGCAAATCCTAATTTTATCCCTCCACCCCTTCCTATTTGATACTCGTAAACCTAGTTTATGATAAATGATGAAATAGTGAAACAGACAGTGAGTTTTTGTAAGGAATGAATAGGTGTTTATGAACTAGTAAATTTTTGAAATCAAGTTCTCAGGTATTACTTCGACTCGAAAATGGTGAATAGTAAAATTTTGAGAATAATGTAGGTGAATAGTAAATTTGAGAAATATTTTGAAATTTAGGTTTCGTACAATTGGAGACCGCCATTACATGCATGTCCATGATCGAAACAATTGTGAAGTACCATAAATATATCTTGTGAGAATCAACTGGCGATAAAAACTAGTCTACTAGGTAATATACTCTTTCCTGTTAACTCTTTACACGACCCCATTATCATTAGAAGCGGCTTTTTGTAGTGACTAACGATGGAGAAAAGCAATATAGCGAACTTGGAGTAGTATATTTGAACTTTACTTTGACTTAAACTTTCACTATTGTCAAGCGAAGAACCCTTTTTCTTAACTCCATGAAAAAAGATAAACTTAAAGTTCTCAAAATATCACACACCTTAGTGTGACACTTGAACACAACAGCGTAACTCCTTAAAAGTGATAGTTATAAGTACGTGAGCACAACAGCGTAACTCCTTACATCGAGGTTCAACTAGATAACTCAAGTCTTTGTCATTCGGCAGCAAAGCTGAACAAGGATCTCGGGAAGAATCAGCCATCAACCAACCCGATATCTTCAAGATACTGGTACACGCACGCGTGATATCCCAGCTTCAACCTCAAATAAATAATAATGAATTATCACCGTAGCGAAAATTACATCTTACGGTTAAATACTAAGCAACCTTTGTTAAAGGTTTAAATGAACTTTAATAATGGTTTCCCGATCTTGTCAAAATGTATCCTCCCGTGAAAATTTGTCATAACCAAAATACCACTCATTATGCCACATTTATAAAAAGTATTAACCAAATGCACTAAAAATACATCGGAAAATGTATTCATTTTAGCTCCATATCCTTTTATATAAATGTCGGATGCGTAGGCGTTTCAATTCAGCCCAATTCACAACTTAAACTCAAAGCCCAATATTCCAAATGAAAAGAAAAGCCCATGTCCATGGTCTAGATCACAATTAGACCGATCAAGTCATACAAACCCTCACTGGCCCATTTCCGTCAATACTAAGGCATAACCCTAATTAGGCGAATTTATAAAGAGTAGTTATAACACTACTTTACCTAATCTCTAATTAGGTTGTACAAGGCGACAAAAGGTATAAGCCACTTTTTATCTGTTTCCTGGAAACTAATTGAAGAACATCAAGCCTCTCACCTACACTCATCATATTAACATGACAAAAAAATCATCAAACTCATCTCATCTCAATCTCGCCATCACACCAAACAATCTTTAATCATTATCAGTGACACAAATCAACCAACACAACTAAATAGTACCAACCACAACCTATATCAGCGGTTTATGCTAAAAGCCCAGGCTTCGAGCTCGTTTTAAGGCTTCTACGATCCCTTTGAAGGTCGGGTAGGTTCGCCACATGTATTGTTGTTATTGTTTTTCGCATTTGTTGTGTTTTTATATGAACGAAGATACGTTGGTAACCAAGTTGTTATTAAATGTATCTTATGTGTCGGATATAATTTGAAGCATAGACTTCAACAGTAGATCGATGATGGTCTTTATTCTTATCGTGTTTTTTGACAACCAAAAGGTTTGATGAACTTTGAATGACACGAAATAAGAATGAAAACTGAGATCTAGTATGATTTTATTTTTCTTTATCCGTTTCAGTCTTGGTAGTTTGAAGGTGGATAGGGACGGTTTTGTTGTATTGTTAAGCAGTTAGTTGAGAAGATTGTAAAGGGTTTAAGTGGTTGACGGGTTCTAGGATAGATGGTGTTGGATTGGTTTTGATATGTTGAGGCTTTAAAGCAGTTACTTTTCAATTCGTTTTTCATATAACTCTAAGGGTTGGTGATGGTTGCTGGAACTGAAGTCCTCATAAAAGAGTTGTTGGTTTTTTTGTTTTGGTCAAGGTCAAACTTATTTCTGCTTCATCTTTATTTCTTTTCTTACGCGTAAACAAGAAAAAGGACCTTAGGCGTAAACAAAGCTTACGCGTAAGACCTTATGCGTAAAAACGTCTTATGCGTAGATTTTTGAGCTTATGCGTAACACAGGTCCTACGCATAAAGCTTATGCGTAAGCATAGGCTTATGCGTAAACACCTTCTGGCGTGCTTTGTTCTGACGCATAACTTCACGATTATCGCGTAAATATCGAAGATGGCTCCTTAGGTAAAAACAGGTTTTGACCCATGTGACTTTTAGAGCGTGTTTTCGACCACTTTACCGTTGAGATTCATAAACCCAGAAACTTGACAAAAAGGATTAAACCTTTGACCCATTTAGATGCCATATTGACTTGACCACAAATATTTCACGAGAAAGTTTAAAGGCATAAAAAATACATAACTTGTACCAACCAGATATGTTGAAAAGATAGGACTTTTTAGGAAAAAAAACTGATACAATAAACTTGTTAAAAAAATCTGTTAACAAATTTTTTTTTGTGAACGGTTAAAAGATTAATACAGACTTTTTAAAACAAGTATTTTGACAAGAAAAAATCACCAAAGATCAACCAATGATAAAAATCGGACCTTGCTCTTGATACCAATGTTAGGACCGTATGTATGGATGATATGGTGAATCGGGAGGTCCGGGAAGATGAAAGAACATCATCTTCATGTTAGAGAGAGAAAGTAGAGAGAGACTAGTATGTGTTTATAGATAAAGAAAGGTGAATTACACAAAAGTGAGGTCTCACACATAGTGGAAGTATGGAGGGTATATATACTAAAACATATACAACAATGGGTAATTGACATAACAAGCCCATGTGTTTAAGGTAATAAAGATAGATACTTTAATCCCGTCAATGTTGTTCCATTTACGAGTTAGGAGCGATTCCAACAATTACGAACTCTCGAGTAGGTGACTCGGGGAGTGGAGTAGGGCAAGGAAGGTGTCCTTGTAGTTGAACCACTATAAATACACAAGTGTGTGGTTTTGTGCTTACTCTTATCTTTTCATTACTTACCTCATATGCTGGTTTATCAGCATCCAACACACACATCAAATAGATTGACATAAAGTCGATCTAAATGAACAAAAGGAGTTTTTAATTGGCAAAATATTCAACCCCATACAATTTTCCACAAATTGTTTTGTCTGCGTTTACTTTACTTTAGGTATAATTATTTCTAGAATTGGCCAAGGCATGCATAGTTTATTGGTAGCTACCCTTGTTTAGGGTGTAGTTTATGAATGGCGGTAAAAGGCTCAGTTGCTTAGGAGATATAAATGGCCCGACCCTTAGGTGAGTAGGCGAGGCGAGGGAAGGGTAAGATATGACAATGGCGACCACTTTCTACTTGTCTTGATTTATTCTTGATCACTACCATTTGATGAACTTAAATTAAGGGAGGTGAGTGTTTAAGTTTCTAGCAGCTGGGCACTCCTTATTATGAAGCTAGCATGTAGCGAGAACTTAATGACAGGCAGGGGACCCGGGGAACACCTGGACTTATGAAGGGACACGGACCTTACTCAGTGGTGGCATCTTTAATGGCGATAGAGTTAGGGGCGAATTGA
>OU343218.1:119278839-119417990 GCA_910596185.1 Chrysanthemum makinoi
CATTCACAGTCGATGAAAATAAAATTAACACTTTTTGTTGCAATACGAGAAGACAACGCACCAACTTTTTAGTGCAATAAGAATATTTTAAGATAAACTCTATAGATTTGAAGTTCACAAAAAAACTAGTGACTATGAATTCAATTTTTACTAAACAATCTTAGGATTTTGAAGTGTATTTCACACACACACACACACACACACACACACACATATATATATATATTGGGACTAATATATATATATATATATATATATATATATATATATATTGGGGTTTCAAAAAAATTATTATCTTATTATTTTATCGATTGGAGTCCAAATTTGTACTGGTCCCAAGTTGGGACCCGACAAATTATTAATTTTATCGAGGTTATTAATTAATCGAGTATTAATTTATAGAGGTTTTACTGTAAAAGTCAAAATTAAATTGATTTTGATCAAACTTTAATAAATTTGATGGAGAAATTTAGTTGATAAAAAAAACACATATAAATATAGGTGTCAAATTTGTGAAAACAAAAACTTAAAAAAAGATGAGGTAATTAATAAAACTTTAGTGGTTGAATTTTTAAAAATTATATAGAGTTAAGTGTAGAGGCATTTTATTTTGCTTACCCATAAATTTATGCTTACCAAGGGATAAATCCCCACCATCCATTTAGTTTGATTTAATGGTGAGGATTAACTTAAGATTTAGTAGATAAACTTAAGTCCATGTTTTTTTTTCTTGTCTTTTTGTCTTTCTTTTTTATTCATTTTTTTTTCGCGTTTTTTTTATTCGTGTTTTTTTTTTCGATTTCATACGTTTTGTTAGGTCACAAGGTTTACCACACAAGCTTATAAGAAAGGGATAAGGCGATTGAACAAGTATCACACACACACACACACGAGATAATGAACACGGTTTAGGCGTAGAGTGTATGTGAAAAGAAAACTTGAACAACCAACCTTCAAATGAAGGTTTACATAAGGTATTTATAGGCAAGGAGCTAGGGCAACACTCCTACTCCTTCCCTTTCTCCTATGGGCTTGGGCCTAAGCTCATGGGCCTTCTACATAAGCTTAAGGCTAATAACAAACATAAAGGCCATAATAAGCTAACTATTACATATGAGTAACTAACACTTGAATAAGGTTTAGGAGTGATTCCAACAATCTCCCCCTCAAGTGTTATTACATATGAGTAACTAACACTCAAGTGTTGGTGATGAAAAACGGTGAAGGCGTTGATGTAATAGTAGCTTTGACGCCTTCTCGACATTCTTCTTTCTTGTGAGAAGAATTGCCTTGATTTGAACAATCTCCTTAGTGTAGAGAGATAGTTTACTTTGAACGGTTATGCTTTGACGTCATCTTTAACTTTGTTCTTTGATCATTGTTCTTTGTGGTGAAAGTTATAGTATGTTGTTGTCTCGCATCATGTTCGCCTCAGTCGCTTCACGCTACAGTGTCTCCACGTCATTCTTCAACATGCTCACACGCTCTTTGACGTTGGAATTCAAGATCGATGAAGTTCTTTAAGTCTTTAACTTTGTAGATTCTTTGAATTGATGAAGAATCATTCTGACTGTTGTGTTGCTCTTGGATAGAACTTCTATTAGTGATGATGTTGGCGTGAGCATGAGAAGAATCTGCACGATCATTCCGAGCTTCCATAAGAAGAAAACATTTAAACGGTTAGTAATAAGCGGATTCCAGCACTTACAAGTTTGAACTTCGAGAGTGTTAAAAGCATAGTGTGAAAACACAACTCTAATTCTTACAAAGGCCGTTCCTGAATCGGAGTCCCACAAGTGAGATAACACGATGTACCGAAGTACACCTACGATTCAGATGAGTCGCTGAGGTACACCGAAGCATCACCTCACGCACTGTAGACCGCTTGAGACCACTAAGCGCAATCCACGGGAGTTGCCGGCGACCTGCTGTCGTGGCTGTTTGATGTTGACCCCGGCAGGAGTTTCCATTCAATCACTGAGGATCACAATTGTGAACCTCTCATAAATGTTCTCGACAGATTGCTAAGATCTGTGAAGGACTCGATAATGTATCATTGAAATTCTTATTGTTGAATATCAAGTGATGAAATGTCAAGTGTACCTAAGAGATCTTTTGATGAATCTCGTGGCTCTAGACTCAATAGTGCGTTTTGGTTTTCCTGAGCGGAGACTAGGGAGAGGGTCTCCTTCTTCAATACCAGGAATCTCTAAGAGAAAGCCGATAGTTTACGTAGGGTTCCCTGTGAGAATGAAACAAGCTTCTGTTAAGAGAAACTTGAGTGGATAAGAAGGTTTAGTGCATGCGCCACTGGGTCCATGACGACTTTTAATCTTCAATACTGGCGTCACTAAGTGACAACCAGTAGCATATGAATTGAACCCGGTATCCGCCCTAAGTTGAATAATCTGAGGGCTATTTCTTTTCACCCTTTTCTTTGCATTTCTTTTTAATTCTTCAACTCCTTCTTTCTCCATTCTCATTTTCTCCTTTTTATAATCATACCTAAGGACTTCTAAATACTAATTATTTGTGGTGTCCTTGGGTAGATCCATCCGGCTCTGGCGGATCATAGGACGGTTATTCCTAACCTTAGTCACCTTATAACTCCATGACTAACCTATGTTGCCATAAAACCACTGATGTGAAAAATCTCTCAAAGTGTTTATGAATGAAAAACATTTTAGTACCACTGTTGAGATAAGATTTTGCATAAATACTCCCCTCCACATGTGCTTAAGAGTTTTAACGGTTAAAATGCACAGTGAGGAAAGAGCGCACATTTTGAATTGATTCACTCAAGATAGACAATCCCCCCCGAGACACGGTTACGTGGCATAGTTAAAGAGTTGCATTGTCAGCTTTTAGGTGACAACTAGCTCTAATAACTACCTTGAAGGTGTAGACAATTCTCGAAAGGTCGTCAAACCCGTCAGAGTTCATGTTTATCAAGAGTTTCTCGAATGGTACATTCTACTTCGACAAGTCCTTTGCGAGACACGTTTACATCACTAGCGAACTAGCTTGAAATTATTACCCATCCTGGACAAGTCTTTTCGAAGTTACTAACAGTTAAGCATCGTCAATTCGTTGGTTAAGTCTATAGTACAATGATTCATTTGCTTTTACACAACATATTTCTTATCACGTATTTTCTCCCCCTCAAAAATGGCATATAGAATGTTATTTTTGAAAAGTTGAGAATAAATATGACCATTTCGAGTGTTGCGGGAAGAATGACCACTAAGAACAATTTGTGAACAAAGTTTCAAATAATCCCCCTCAACAAGTGATATAAACGGTTGAGGTTTTGAAAATCATAAGAGGAAGTACTTGTTCTTTTGAGCAAAACCTTGAGAAATGAAAGGTTTGATAGGTTTTACTCAAAAGTAAGAAGCTTTCGCTCCTTATATAAGGATTGTGGCACTGAAGCGTACCACAGGGTCCTTTATTTACAAGTACGGGTTGTACATTGTAATGTGTGCACAAGCCATATACATAATTAATCAAACATCCAAAATTATATGAAGGAAGGAATTCAAGGGGTACCGTGAAGTGCGTGATGTTCCAGTGAGTGTGCAAGGCGTTGAAAGCCGGTTATGTTAATCCCGGGTCGACCACCGACATAACTCTCCAATCGTCTGAACTGATCCCTTCCAAACAACCGTTCATCAATCATTGTGATGATCCGTCTCACATCCCTCCTTTCCCGAGAATTCCAGCGCTTAGGAGACCCAATTTTCTGGCGTATATCCTTCAACCTGTATGCCAATCCATCCCTAACCAGCTTCAGAGTATGATCCCCGAACTTGTGGAGTTCCCTACACGCCATTAAACAGTTTCGTTGAAGTTCACTACGGTAAACAACGCCGAAAGGTTTGCTGATGAGTGTATATTGAGATAGCCGGTTGATATCGGGAAGATCAAGCTTTGGAGGAGTGAAGTTGACACGCGTCTGATAAGATTCAACAGCCACCGAGATCTTCTACACGTTCCTTGATGACAATGCGTCTTATGAAGATGAGAAGTGACTTGATAAATTCGCATTGTACTGCGGTTGAGAATTGTCTCATGCGAACCTGTACCTTGGCAAGGTACATGTCTTCGATGTCATTGAGAGACAAATTCTCAAGGTCAGCCTCAGAGAAAGCATAGTCCCGTTCATCTTGTCGCTTGACTACGATCTTCTTCAGGAATGTGTAGTCCCACTTAGACGAAAGGTCAACGTGTATGATGGCAACGATATCCTTAGAACTATACACAGCATGTTGAGACTTCTGAACCCGACAGCTTCGTAGTAGATTCGACGGCGTTCGCCGATGAATCCCATACAATGCATCTCGGTCGTATGCTTCCACCGTGTTGGAGAACAAGTGATTGGCACGTTCCTCAATGGCTATGCAGTTTGAGTAGACAAATGCTGGGAATGGAAGTGTCAACGATGTAGCGTATTTTCTTGAATCATCGCCACCGTGTAAAGAAAATCCAAGTCTTTGTTGAAGAAATATCTGAAAGGAATCCTTGGTTCAAATTGGTTGGCCAAGTGTTGGTAGAGGTTTGGTCCAATCGGTGTAGTATGGAGGGTTGTCCCTTTGTGTGAAGTCAATGTTTGCTTCCCGGTTGAGCCAATCCATGTTGTTAGACATAGCTCGAGCAATGTTTTCAAGGTGATATTCGATCTCGAGGGCACTTTCGAGTGTCTTTTAGAAGTTGAAATGCTTCATTCTTGATTCGCTTCAACTCAGATTTCGTCATTTTCTTCACATGGAACTTTTCTTGCAGAATTTTAGCATGCTCCAATGTAGAACCGTCTACCAAATCCTGACCTTCTTCCGGGTAGGGAGTGTTGTTAACAAGATTAGCAAACCATTCAAATTCCTCTGTTTTATCGTCATCTAGCCATGATACGACGTCAGTCTGAGGCGTCTTCTTCTTCTTCTTTTTCGAAGGCCTAGATGATGATTCTGGTTTCCGAACTTGTTTGGGAGAGGTGGGTTGTTGTAGGGGCTCAAGGACCTCTTCATCGCCACCACCCGTATACTCAAAGTGATCATCGGTTTTTCGAGTCGGGGTGGTAACTCGGAATCGCCCCGAGGTTTTTCAAGAGAAGAACGAGGAGGAGATTTTTGTTGAACAGGTTGTGGAGGAGGTTGCATCAAAGAAGATTCACCAGACTGCTTCTGACGCTTAGGTGCGAGTCTTTATCCTTATCCTTGTCTTCATCGTCTCTAGGACGTTTAGACTTTTCAGCTTCGAATCTACAAGCTTCTGGAAGTTGGTAGTCCAAAGAATGCTTGAAACATTTTCCTTCATCGAAGTAAATGTGCCGATCGTGCGACATTTGTGTGACAAGCTTGGCCACCAATTCATTATCCGAGAAAACTACCGGATCGGTTGGATTGATTGTGACGGTTAAGGGCGTTGATCGAATAGTTTGCTTGGCGATCTGCATAAGATTTGGATAAAGTTTCTTGGTGAACAACTCCTTTGTGACTTTAGGAACGTACTCGAAGGTACTTTTTGTGTAGCCTTCGATCATTTCGTTCAGTTCCTCTTGACGGTGATTTTTCATGAATTTCTGAACAAACTTCCTTTCTCCTTTCATCTTTTCATGCTCGTCATACAGATGTTGTATGTGATCAGCAAAGAAATTCAGCTTTTTGTTGAGCACGTTTTTCTTTCCGACTTGTTTGACAGCTTTGGTAATCCGTTCATGAGCTTGAGAAATCCAAGATTTAGATGGTTTCTTCACGGATTTGGATGATGATTTGGTTGACTTCTTTGATGGTGGTGGCGAGGAGTGAGAAGACGAATCCGATGATGAAGAGATATGAGGAGACTCTGGATCCTTCGGAGGTTCAGAGGTTTCTTCCTTTGATCGTGCATGACTATCTAGAAGAAACGTATCATAATCAACATCTTTATCTTTTTCAGACTTCTCAGTGTCCGGTACCTCAAACTCATATTCGATAGTATCCTCCACAAGCTTTTGTTGTTGCACAAGAGTGGTGGCACCAGCTCCCTTATCGGGTTGATTAACCGCATCCGGAGATGGTTCAGAGTGGACAGCACCACTTGATCCTCCGGGACCACCCATTTGGTCTTTAGCAAATTCTTCAGCTTTGTGTTGGTGTCTAAGGAATTTGATCGTCTTCTTGTAAACATTTTTCGGTGGCTCTTTATCACTCTCCGAGCTTTCATCATAAGGTACAAATACAGGAGTCTTCCTTTTTCTTTGTCAGCTGGCGGACTTGGAGGTTTAGCCGAAGGAGGTGTTACGGTTGCTTGATTCGAGTAGGTAATCTCTTCATCTGTGTCAGTACCTTCCGAGCTTTCGTCCACAAGCTTTCTTTGCGGTTCAGGTGTGGGAATAGGTTCAGCTTCCTTTACGGGAACAATCCTTTTACGAGGAGGATTCCTTTTGGGAAGCTTCCTATAAATATCAGTACTTGTGACACTTCCAAGATCGCCTCTTCGTCCTCCGAGTAGGTGTACCATAAGATTTTTCATCAAGATGACCAACTTTGCCTTCTTTTACGGCTAACCGATACCTTTTGTATGTTTCAAGCTTTTTGATTTCGGTAGTCAGAAGGTGATCATGTAATACCGCACCCTGTTTCTTTGTTGACGATTCTTTGATTCTGACAGATAGTATGGGTTCAGTCAATATGTCGTGATTATCCGGGTCATTGAGCCTCATGGGGATATCAGGATGAAGTCCAAGTGCTCTCTGGATCAACAATTTGGTGTATCTGACATAGGGAATCTTGGAGCCAAGCTTCTTGTGAAAAAGCATCATGTCCTCCCATATCCGTGCTTCGATTTCAATGTCCTTCTTGTTGATCAACGACCAGAAAATTTGCAGTTCCATGAGCTTGGGATGCTCATAGCCATTGTCACGACCAGAGACCGATTTGGTGATGATCATGTAGAGTGTTCTCCATGGTTGAGGAATATACTTCAGCTCCACGTGAGAGTGCTTAGTAATGATTCCTGAAGCTTCATCATAACCAATATCTATCAAGAATTTCAGGACTGTCTCTTCAGTTGGGGTAGCAAAGAAGTCGGTTGGAGCGATGTCAGGAATGATGAGAACAGCCCGTAAGTCAGCAGGAGTGATAGTGACTTGTTTGTGATTAAGTGTCACATTCACTGCACTTTGACCAGTGATCCTCTGCATAGAATCCCATAATTGTTGAATGTAGACCTCTGGAACTGTGGCAGAGTGTGAGAGCATGTTCTGGTAGGGATGATTCCCGAGAATATCCACTGCAATGAGACAAGAAGATTCCGAGCATGTGAGGGTGTCAAAGTCAACCCTAAGGTTGTTCTTTCCAATCTTTCTCGGATAACCCTCTGGAAAGATATCAGCAATTGTAAGAACTTCTGATGCATTCACATTCATTTGTTCGGCCATGTCGTGATCTGAAATAACATTAGCCAAAAGAACCAACATATCGAAAGACATAGTGTTAGTCAACAAAAGGTCTTATTGTCTAGTTATTGAATGTACAGTGTCAATGATTGTTACGAGTCCTAAGTCACTTGTTTGTCTAATAGTTCAATGACGTCGTGAAATGTTTAGTGAGTTAGTTAACTTTAAGTTTTAAAGTTTATGTTATCACTGATTGTTCACAACATATCAAACGTTTAAGTTTATTAGTGACATTATTGGATTCGTGACGATATGATTAGTTTATTTACAAGTTTGTACACGTAACAATTCATTATGAAGGTCAATCCAGGCTTAAGCGTAGTTTTGGCAAAGTTAAGCGTAAACAGAGATGATATACGCGTAGTAAAGCTTACGCGAAGGATCCTAACTTACGCGTAGAAATGTTACGCGTAGGAAAAAGGGGACCTTATGCGTAGGGCTTACGCGTAGGCGTATATATATACCTTACGCGTAAGGCTTACTCGTAAGAGTAGACCTTATGCGTAGAGGTCACTGTTTACGCATATCCTTCACAGGATACGCGTAGTCCCATTGTAGAACCTTACGCGTAATGGTTATGCGTAGAATTATTCTTACGCATAACTTGACTACGCGTAGGGTAATCCTTATGCGTAGAGTTTCAAATGACCTTGATTCTGAATATTATGCGTAGCAAGACCTGAAATAAGTTCATCAAATCATTAACATTAACACAAAACATCATTTTATCAACAAGTTAAGGCATGAACATTCATAACACAGTTACGCGTAGAAATTCATACGCGTAGGTCAAAACCCTAAGGTTTAAGACTTACGCGTATCATTTCTAGCCATGGGATATGCATCAAACAAATTCTGGTAGGTCTAGAGTGTTGTTAGAGTCTTTAGGCCAAGTATTAACATCTAATTCGTTGTAAATCAAAATTACCCAAAGTTATGAACTTTAAACCCTAACTTCAAATTGTCAAACAATTAGTGTTTCTGGGTGGTTAACAACCATGGAAATCATCAATTCAACCTCATATGACCATAACCCAACAATCTTTTAGACCAAAACACTTCACATTTGGAAAAACCCAAATCGACTCATAAACCCTAATTTTCAAAAATCATTAATAAGTGTTTCTGGGTGGGTTTTAATGGTTAAAATGGTGTACTTGATGTATAAGAAACGTTTTGACACTATCCATATAACCAAAAACACACACATAATGATTATGTGTTCATACGCTTATGCGTAGAACACATAATCACGCGTAACACACTTTTTAGCCGTTGGATTTGCATGAGATTAAAAACCTTAGCTTAAGAACATGTTAAGATCATTAAAACACTTACAAAATGATGATCAAAACAACGGATTTCTTGGTTCAATCTTAGGCGTAGGATGAATATGGTTGTGTGTATTAAATGTGAAGTAAAAAGTAGGTGGGAGGTGTTTTTATTAAAAATAACTTTAACATTTTGACAATTTTAGTCCCTCCACCTTTTCCTTTTTCAAACAAAGCCATTTAACTTCCATTTTGGTTACCAAACAAAGTTTTTAGGAAAGGAACTTTGACGACGCTCCCCCTCGACTTAAGAAATAATGAAAGGTTATAAATTTAGTCCGAGGAGTGTCATTGTACCAGAAACTTTACCACCATTTGTTAAAAGAAACAACCGAGATAAGATAACATGCAAGTACACAGATGATTTGAAACAGTTAAAGTTATAATTTTCTCCCCTCAACACTTGATCGTAAAAAAATCTGAATTTTGAAAGATTATAGTGTTGAAGGAAGAAATGTACTTGCCATGTTGAAAGAAAATAGATTAGAAGAATATTTTTGTTGTTTTATCATGTTTTATATTTTTGTATTTTGTTTTTGAAAAATTATTTACAAAAGAGATTTTGGTGTTTGACAGGTTTTTAGGAGGTCATCCAATTCCTCTTGAGTCAAACACCTCATACCAATCCGGTGGACCAACTCATTAAACCTAGCGGAGGCAAGGCTTTGGTGAGAAGATCGCCAATTGGTATTCTGTACCCACAAAATATAATTCAACAGTACCCTGTTCCACGTGGTCCTTGATGAAATGATATCGAAGATCGATGTGCTTTGATTTCGAGTGCCGAACTGAGTTGCACGAGATCGCAATGGCACTCCGATTGTCGCAGTACATCGGGATTCTGTCAAATACGTAACCATAGTCTTTGAGTTGTGTTCTCATCCAGATGACTTGAGCACAACACGCGACATGGCTACATATTCTGCTTCGGTTGAGGACAACGATGTACAATCCTGCTTCTTCGATTGCCATGACACCAGTTTATCACCAAGAAATTGTAAAGCTCCTCAAGTACTTTTCCGTGAGTCTAAGCATCCTGCGTGGTCAGCGTCTGAAAAAGCGATTAGTTCAAAACCAGAATCCTTCGGATACCGGATCCCCAAGTTAATGGTTCCCTTTATGTATCGGAGGATTCTTTTAGCCTCAGAGAGGTGGGTTTCAGTTGGTCGTGATTGATAACGAGAGCAAAGATATACGGCAAAGACAATATCAGTCCGCTAGTCGTTAGATACATGAGAGACCCAATAATACTACGGTATTTTGTAGGGTCCACCAATTTCCCATGTAAATCAGCGTCTAGCTTCTTGGTATGAGCCATTGGTGTGGCATAGGTGTCACAGTTTTCATTCCAAATTTGTTTAACAATTCAAGGGCATATTTGGACTGACTCAAGAAAATACCACGGGGTGATTGATGAACTTGCAGTCCTAGAAAGAACGTGAGTTCACCCATCATGGACATTTCAAAATTTTTCTTCATTAGTTTTGCAAAAGCGATTGAAAACTTTTTATGTGTAGACCCAAAAATGATGTCATCCACGTAAATTTGAACAATTAAGATATGTGCCCCGTGATATTGTATAAAAGAGTTGGGTCAACCGAACCTTTGGTGAAATTATTAGCAATGAGGAAAGATGATAGCTTATCGTACCATGCCCGAGGAGCTTGTTTGAGACCATACAGAGCTTTGTTCGGTTTGTAGACGGATTCGAAACTCGTGATCAACGAATCCATCTGGTTGGCCGACATAAACCGTTTCTTTAAGTTGTCCATTGAGAAACGCAGTTTTGACATCCATCCGATAGACCGTCATATTCATATGAGCCGCGAACGCTAGAAATATCCGAACAACCTCAAGACGAGCAACCGGAGCAAAAGATTCTTCAAAGTCTATTCCCTCTTCCTGACGGTAACCCTTAGCCACCGTGACGTGACTTATTCCGATAACATTTCCTTCAAAGATCCAATTTGTTTTTCCAAATCCATTTTAGACCAATGACGTAGACCCCTGTTGGTCTTTCAACCAGCTCCCATACTTCAAGACGTTTGAATTGGTTGAGTTCTTCTTGCATGGATTCAATCCAGCTGTCTTTTGTCATTGCGTCTTTGATGTTTTTAGGTTCGATTGGCAGTGAGTGCATAAATGCAATGTTCACCGTCGTGTGAAGACGCTGTCTCGTAACGACGGTTGATTCGGGTTGCCAATAATGTTTTCCAGAGGATGGTCTTTCGTCCATCTATGTGTGGAGGGTTGATATTGATATACATTGTGCGATTCTCGAGGATTCAAATGGTTTGTTGAAGATTCCGCGACATCTAGTGCAGCAGTCTCATTAGCAAACGGGTTAAAGAATGCATTTGGATCAAAATCTGCAGATGGGGGTACTTCATTCGAATATCATCGCAGCCTTCATCATTGTTGGAAGCGGTTTGTTCAACTGTTGTGGTGGAGTCCACTGGTGTAGGTGCATCTGCAAAGTAGTTGTTGTAGCAGTGTATCGTATAAGAGTATTATCGTTGAGCATGAAACAAAGCGGATACACCCGAGCACGCTCATCAATATCGCCACCGAACAAAGGAGCAAATAACCTTTCCATTTGTTGACGAGTAAGTCGGGGCTTTGTTCAGTGATGATGGGGTTTGGGGAAGTTTAAGCGGTTGTGTCCGGGTTCCAAGCTGTTATACTCAGAAGCCATTTCCGTAAGTTCATCAAAATGAGCATGAATCGCTTCCATCACCTGTTTTGTACGACGATTCCAGATTCGGAAACCTTTTGAATTATCACAATATCCGATAAAGACTCCAATGTCAACTTTGGCTTTGAGCTTTCCAAAGTCATCACGATCATTATTCGGATAGCAAAGAGATCCAAATACATGAAAGTGTTTTAGATTCGGTTTTCTGTTATGGACGAGCTCGAAAGGTGTTTTGTTGTGGCGTTTTGTAATCATAGAACGGTTTTGAGTATAGCATGCAGAGATACGCTTCGCCCATAAGTAATCTGGAAGTTTAGCATTGATTAACATTGTTCTTGCAGCTTCCACTAACGCTCGGTTTCGTCTTTCGACAACTCCGCTTTGTTCTCGTGTATGCGTGCAATAGATGTTTGATGTGAATTCCCCTTTCTCATAGAATTCACGAAGGGTTTGATTAACAAATTCTGCCTCTATCTGTTCGATTATGCGAACGGTGTTACGTAGCTGAACTTGTATTTTCGTGAGAAAGGTGATGATCATCTGTGGAGCTTGATCTTTGCTTACAAGAAAGTAGACCCAAGTCCAGCGTGAATAGTCATCAACAATTACTAAGATGTAGCGTTTGCCATTGATCGCTTGCACGCCAAGATCGGGCCACACAAATCCATGTGAAGAAGATGAAGCACATGCCGAGAGCTGTGTTCCACCTTTGAAGGAAAATGAGCACGAGTGCTTTTGCCTTGTTCACAAGCTGAGCAAAGGTGATCTTTAGAATACCGAAACCGTGGGAGTCCTTCAACTAGTTTGTGTCGAGCAAGGTTGGTGATGGTTTGAAAGTTTAGATGTGAGAGACGACGGTGCCATAGCCTGGATTTTGTTGATGTTGCCTTTGAAAGTAAACATATGGGAGATGAAGCAACCATGTCTTTCATAGAGATAGTGTAGAGACTAGAATTACGCGATCCGGACATAAGGTCATTTCCTTGTAGATCACTAATGAAACAAGTTTTCTCCCGGAAAGCAACCTCCAAATCTCCATCACAAAACTGACCTACTGAAAACAGATTATGACCGAGGCCTTCCACATAGTAAACCCCGCTAATTTCGATGTTCCCATTGACATAGTCTCCGTAGCCCATGATAGCTGCGAAGTGATCATTCCCGAACCCGACAGTGCCAATGAACTTTGCAATAAAGTTTGATAACAGTTTAAGATTGCCTGTCATGTGTCGGGAACATCCGCTATCAACAATCCAGAGAATGATCTGTATCACCTGCATTACACACCAACGACACAGATGGAATAGAAGTAGATGTGGAACCCGAAATGTTAGAGGGTTCCGTAGCACTTATAGTAGATATACACACATCAATAGCTTTAGGTATCCACTTAAATCCTAGTGTGTTATATATCCATTTCCGCCATCTCCAACTAGTATTTGCTTTAGTCTTAGTGAATGCACTAGGTGGTACTACATTCCTAGGAGGTGAAATTAGAGCTACAGGGACAGAATGCGCTTCTTAGAATCTAAAGATGGCGGTCTACCAAGCACTGACTTAGAAAGATTAGTGGGCCTAGAGGTATTCCGGTTCTTAGGATTCCTTAAACGAGAGATGATAGCTTTAGCAACACATTTATCATGGCAATCAGAATTCATACTTTTACCACAAAAAACACAAGGTGCATCGATCTGAATATCAAAAGTACTTAACGGTTTAGCATTCGTTACATCACTATTTCTATTACATTTGCCAGACGCAATATCTATAGTGGAGGCAACGTGAGTCTTATTCATAGTCCTAGGGTGTTCTTCTACTTTAGCATTCTTGATTGATCTTTTCTTAGGTCGCAACTTCCTATTCTTCGATTGAGTGCTCCTAGGCCGTGAAGTGCGGACGTTTGGAAAAGGCTCAACTATTCCTGTTTCAGTAGAAGGAAGCACGTTAGCTACTTGTGATTTGGCAATAGAGATTCTAGGTTCATGAGTACTAAGTGTTCCTGGGGCTAATCTCTTAATGATGGTTGGCGGAAGTTGTTCATACTTTCCTAACATTTCTCTTAACTTGAGGATAGTGTGAATCGATCTTGATTTTCGATCAACATTTCCAAAGAAAATGCATAACTTCTTTAGTGTGTGCAAGATAATGATCAAGTTCATTTGATGCTTCATCACAAGTCTTTTTGAGTAAATCAAATATGACACCATATTCCTTTTTAACTTTTAAAAGTTCTTGTTCATATTTTGAGATTTGACACTTAAAAGACACGCTTTGATCATCCAGTTGCTCAATTTTAGGATCAGAAGATTTTGCACGCAATCGGCGATTTTGTGTTGAAAAGCATGTTGTTGATCGTGAATATCTTTTTGACACCAATTAAGACGACGAATTGCATTTGAAAGTTCGTTTGACAATCGTTTGTTTTCAACTTTAAGGACTCGACCAAGCACATTATCAGTGTTCTCAACATTTATCACGTAATCAACAAGATCGCAGAGATATAATCAAATGCATATGACAAAGAATTCTCTAGCACAACATTATGGACATCAGCACAGATGACATCTTCCAAGAGTCGATCAACATCTTTTCTCAACAGTTTCTTTTACGTTTAGTGTTAGAAATAGATGTTTCGTTTTCTCAAAACGACCTTCATCACTCCAAGTTCCTTATGAAAATCCTTTTCCCAGGATAATGCACAATTTTTCAAATTTTTAACGTTAGGTAAAAGATTTTTCTCAAAAATGTCTCTTTGTTCTCGCGCCAGAGGCGATTGAAAATGATCAATTTTGATTTCTAACGATATTCTATCTCATGTTGTAAAGTTTTGAGGTCAACCATGAAAATGTCAAAATATCTAAGAATTTTGCGATTTTCAGGTTTTGAGTTTACTTCACCGATGGAAGGTAAAGGACCATAAGTTTGTGCATAATCTGGTTGGGGATTAACATTAGAAGACTCCGGTGTTTTGATGATAACCCTTGGTGTGTTAGAAGAATCCGTTGGTGTGACGAAAGTGACCGCTTTTGAATAGTTAAAAGGTTTGTTGTAAACAACTTTTTCTAATTTTGATCGACTCTCGTCTTCCGCATCTAATTCCTCTTGACGATGATATTCAACAACATTCATAATAGAATTATCAACTTTATATTCTCGCACCTGGAAACTTCGTGATTTGGTTTGAATGCTTTTGTTGAAAGCTTAGGTTTGTAATCCGCAAGATTCGGTCCATATCCATTTGGATTGGGTTTTAAAGTAAACTTTTCAATGGCTGTGACCGACTCGCCATGTTTGTAAACAACAGTTTTAAACTCTTTAAGTTTGTTTTGCAAGCCGATGATTTCTTCAAGATGATCATCTATTCGCTTCGTTGAATGCTTTTTGTATGCAGAGAACTGTTTTTGACAAGTTAACAACTCAGCCTTAGCTTTTGATTTTCCAAGGTGAGAGCGTTAATTTGCTTTTTATGTTCATGTTTCAGCTTGTTCTATTTCGACAACAAAGCATTCTTCAAGCGGCTAGATCACGATCTGCGCTCTAAATATTTTTCATTTTGATAAGATTTGGCAAAGGTCGCTTCAAAACCTTTTTCACGCTTTTCTTGAGTTTTGAAAAAGTTGAGTTGCTTTTGTAAACATTCAAAATCCTTTGTTAACAGTGCATTTTTGCATTTCAAGTCCTGATTAATGGCATGACATTCTTCCACTATGGTTTGTTGGTCTTGTATTAAACGAGCAAAATCCGGATGAGGCAAAAGTTCGGCGTGTTCAACGTGAGTCTCAACATGATCATTACTGAGATCCTCAAGTATAACCACGGAGTCAATTTGATTATCAAGGGAAACCGGTTGGTCATCTTGATCGCCAAATATAACTACGGGGTCTAGTTGAAAATCGTCGGAATGAGATGTGGATGGCACATTTTGAACATTCTGAGCCTTGCCGGATTCGGATGTTGGCGAGATAGTAGATCGAGATGAAATATGGTTTGTTCGGGTACCTAAGACAAGCCATCAGTGTCATACACTGGGCCTGTGTCACTCATATGTAACTCATGCATATTTGCCATCAACATAACAAATTGCATTGGCCCGCAAGTCCTCCATATCATCATCCGAGGTGTCTCGTGAGAGATCCACCAGCTTCATCCTTAAGAGCCAAAAGAAGAGCCTCTTTGAAATAAGCACCGCCCCTAGTCCTTGGCTTTGGGCATGCATTAGCCAGTGTCCCTTCTCATTGCAGTTGTAGCATCGAAGACCATTCAACCCATTCGAGCATTTCCTGTTCCACCACGAGCTCGATTGTTATTCCTACCCACAGATTAAACCCTTGACCACCGCCCATCCGACACCATAACCACGATTCTCAACTTCAACTCGCCCATTGTTCACAACATCTTGATTCCTTGTATTAGATGAGGAACGAATACGGTTGTTGGATTTGTTGGTATAACGGCTAAAGGCATTAGCAATCATAGCAAATCCTTGTTGCAATGCTTCGAACGGATCCGATTCCTCATTAGCTTCAGCTTGAGCATTGTTGTTGTTGTATGGAACCAATTGAGTTTGTTGAGATGGAGGTTGTGAAGGATCATTTGGTGTGATTGTAGCATTGGTTGAGTTGCCTGGTTGAGGAGAATAAATATTTTGAGCATATAAGGCAAGTTGTTGATTTTCCGGATGTGTCGGTGGAGCAATTTGAGCACGGAGAATCCTTTCCCTATCAACTTCCTTTTCATGAGGCTTCAAGTAATCGTACAACAATCCGTATGTAGATTGATGCATGTTTTTCGCTTGACGGAGAAAAATGACATACTTCTCCCATTCAGGACCAAGACTACTCAGGAACTTTGTATTCACCGCAATTTTGGCATATTGATGTTGTGTTTATCCAAATCATTGATGATGTCTGAAAATCGGTGATGATAAGACTCTAGTGTCTCTCCGTGTTCAATCATGAAGTGTTCATAAGCCAAGTAAATTTTGGATTCCAAATCTTCCCGATTGAGTACAGATCCTTCCATAAGAAGACTAATATGATCCCACATTTTCTTTGCAGTCTTTTGAGCATCAACACTACGAAGAATTAGGTTTGGTAATCCTAGGAGGATATATTCCATTGCAAGCTCATCTGCTTCATAGTGTAGAAGTTCTTGATGATTCAAGTCTGCAAAGATAGCAATGTTCGTTTGTTCATCTCTTGGTGGAATGGCATTTGGATCTCCGGGTACAATGACAGTAGGCATCTCAAATGGACCTTCCAAGATAACCTTCTTTAAGAACTTTCCATGTGGCTTCTTTAGATCACAAAACCTAAAGAACCTTATCACCCATTGATCGTAGTTTCCTGGAGTGAGCATTGGAGGTCTATCAAGTGATCCAGCCTCATGAATTGATTGTTGGCCGCTTAAAGTTTCAAACATCTTTGCAAACCAAGTGGGTTCCCTCATAGTGATCCTTGATGGATGTTGATTAAAGTCATTTGTGTACGGTTGAGCTTGAAGACTTGGTGGTGGTTGAACCATTTGAGGTTGTGGATTTGCAGCAAGTTGTGGAGTATGTTGTTGGTTAAATTGTTGTTGATAAATTGCTTGTTGTTGATTCCATTGTTGATGTTGTGGAGTTAGTTGTTGTTGGCGTTGAGGATGAGGATAAGTGTAAGGGAAATAGTTAGAGTATGGTGGTTGTGACATGTTGATAAACTTGTGTTGGTAAAATGGATCTTTGTAGTCGAATGAACCTTTGTTGATGAAGTGTCCTTAGGCGTAGAAGAGACAAGAACCAAGTAGCACTTATGCGTAAAAACACCAAAGTTACGCGTAACAATAAGGAGTTACGCGTAGGATTTAGCTTACGCGTAAGTAGGAAAAAGCACTAAAGTTAGGCGTAGACAAAAGTTAGGATTAGAAAGTTAGGCGTAGGATTTTCTTATGCGTAAGACTAGGCTTAGGCGTAGGAAAGATCTTAGGCGTAGGATTTCTACGCGTAAGCTTATGCTTATGCGTAATTTTAGGGTTTTTGCCCAAATGATCTTTTACACTATCACAGTGCAAAAGATATCCAAAGTCGACGTATTTTTAGACTTATCCAAGTAAGAAAACACGGAATAAACCACGAAAATGAAGATCAAACCAAGGAGGCACTTACGCGTAGTTTTAGGGTTTTACTACGTGTAGGAATGCTCGTAACTTCGATTCTGTCCAAAAGTGTTTCTAAACCAGTTTTTGTGTGATAAAGTAGCTTCAATAACACCAAAATACACAAAAGTGTGAAACTTGATGAACCAAAGCCTCTAAAACAGTTACGAGTAGGATAGAACCCTCGTTCAAAAACTCGATTAAAAACAACTATCCACGCATAAAGTTTGAAACTTTTTGCCAAAAACAAGTATTTTAACACCTTAAAACATTGAAAGTACAAGAATCTTGGATTAAATAGTGTAAAAACAAGTTTTTAAGCGAACCAAAGAATACGTTAACTTTACGCGTAAGACCAAGAAAAAAAACCTTCAAAAACAAACTTGTTCACCCAACTATTTGGCGATTGATACCACTGTTAGGTCACAAGGTTTACCACACAAGCTTATAAGAAAGATAGAGAGGCGATTGAACAAGTATCACACACACACACGAGATAATGAACACGGTTTAGGCATAGAGTGTATGTGAAAAGAAAACTTGAACAACCAACCTTCAAATGAAGGTTTACATAAGGTATTTATAGGCAAGGAGCTAGGGCAACACTCCTACTCCTTCCCTTTCTCCTATGGGCTTGGGCCTAAGCTTATGGGCCTTCTACATAAGCTTAAGGCTAATAACAAACATAAAGGCCATAATAAGCTAACTATTACATATGTGTAACTAACACTTGAATAAGGTTTAGGAGTGATTCCAACAAAAAGGTCTTCCAAGAATTAAGTGTCCTTTTGGGGTTTTTACCATGTCAATAACTACGAACTTGGACGTAATATGAACTTGTCGACCTTGACCAATACACCTCCCATGATCCCAAGAGGGGTTGCTTTAGTCATATTAGCCATCTCAATCACCATGCTTGTCTTCCAAAGATCGGTTAACCTTAGTTTCAAAAATATTGAGAGTTGCATGATGTTTATGCTAGACTCGAAATCTGCTAATGCCAAGAGATCATGATTTCCTATGGAACATGGAATTACGAACCCATTTGTGCAGACTTCCTTGATCGGAAGTTTTTCAGTTTCTAACCTGTGTTCGCTTTCTGACTCCTGGTTACGTCGTAACTCAATAGAAGAGTTATGGCGTAACTGTAGACTGTCGCCGGCAGTCACAGCGTTCGAATTATTAGTGGAAGAATGGAGATCATCCACTTGTAATCTTGCATTCTCTTCAGAAAAAACGGCCTTACACACTACCATAGGTTTAATCCCCTCATGTTCAGTGGTACTTTTCTTTATCTCTTCACTAAGTTTCTCCACCATTGTTTCAAGGTTTTTCAAGGTTGTGTCATGGTTGGAGAGACTTTTATTTGTGTTTTCCTGGAAATCTTTGAGCCATTTATCTTGTTCTTTTTGTTTTTGGGCTGAGGTTTCCAGAAATTTGCTAATGGTCTCTTCAATGTTGGGCCTTCTTTCCCCGAAAGGCCCACGGTTGTAATTTTCGAGAGGTCCTCTACGATATCTATTATTGTTTCGATAATCCCCTTGAAACGGTCGATTTTCACCATATTTTACTTCTTCAACGTTGCTATCTTCGTCAATGAGAGGACAATTTTTGGTGAGATGTCCCCCTCCACAGCTTTCACAACCTACTTGGATAGCATGAACACATTCTTTGAGCTTGAGCATGTCCCGACCAAGATTTTCGAGCTTGTTAGTGATGGCGGCAATTCCATCAAGATTTCCGCCTAGGCTTCTCTTGCTTCCTCCATCGTGCCACTTTTGGGAATGATCGGCCATTTTTTGGATGGCTTCAATGGCGAGAGTAGGAGTCATGCTCGGAATTGGTCCTTGGTAGTCCAGCATCTGTCTTGTAGTTATGTTGATACCTTTGTAAAAGATGTTGACCTTTTGCTGGCTGTTTAGGTCATGAGTTGGACACTTGTAGAGGAGATCGTTGTATCTATCCCAAGCTTGATACAACGTTTCATCGTCATCTTGTTTGAAATTATGGATCTCCATGAGCTAATTAGATATCTTCGAAGGAGGAAAATACCTTTGGATAAAATGCTTCTTTAGGAGAGCCCAGGTATCAACTGCCCCGGCGGGCAATCTTTCAATCCATCTTCTTGCTCCCCCAGTTAGAGTCATGGGGAACACTCGTAGCATAACAGCGTAATGAGAAACACCAGGAATGTTGAAAATGCTTGGGATGTACAAGACATTCTCAACGTGTTCATACGCATCTTCGTCCCTATTTCCCGAGAAAGGGTTAGCACGTAGCTCCCTCATAAAATGCTCTTTAATCTCGAAATGGACATTAGCTCCAATCGTCGGCCTTACGAGCCCCAACCCTTGTTCTTCCCTTGTCAACGCCAAATATTCCTCAAGAGTGAGGTCATCAATGTTAACAACTTCCATGGTACCTGAAAATTGAAAAGAGATCGTGAGAAAACAAGAATTCAAAATAAAAAAAATGAAAGACTTAACAAAAATCCTAATATAACTCCCCGACAGCGGCGCCAAAAACATGATGCAGGTTTTACTGACTAGGTTTTAATATTTATAAGTGTCTCGTTTACCTATGGTCTATCTTATGCACTAACAGGCAGTGTACCCGATCGTGTGTAGTGTAGTAATCGATAAAACCGAGGTCGTCCCAAGAGCTATGTGAACGGATTCTAATTAAGTCTAGGTGTCACTGGTTTTAATTGGTTTTTAGGTTGAAATGATTAATAAACTAATAAAGCAAGAAATGACAGAAAGCAAATAAAGGCAAGGGTTGTGATCAATATAGGAGAAGTGTGATAACCTAGTAACTCATCCTATCAAGTTATGTTCACGTCTAATTACTTCCAATTTCTTCAAGTGGGGGTTTAGGTTGCTAGGACGGCATTTGGTCAGTTCATCCTAATCTATCAGCCAAGGTTTCCACCGGAGATCAAGCTACTACCCTTGAAAGTCCAGTTGTTTTTAGTCCCCTAAGCCAAGTCATTAAGTTCCACTACATGCAAGATTCATAACAATGAGTGCTCGGGCGCTAGCATCTTAGACACTCATCCCTAACTTCTTAAGTTCATCCAAACGGCAGGTGATCATTTGGTCTATTCGCACAAGCGAAGAAGGGTCGCCAGTTGGTTAATTCTTACCCTTCCCACTCAGTCTACCTACTTAGGGTCAGTTGGTCAATTCTCCTAAGCAACTAGACACTACCGCCATTCAAAACTACCGAAAGGGTAGCTACCAACAAACTATGCATGCATACACTAGAAACAATTATACAGAAGCAATGTAAACATAAACATAAAAATTAAGGAATCATAAATAGGCTAGCACCAGAGGTGCTTAGCCGATCATATTAAATGAAATAATGAATTCAATGTTTGACATAATGAAATACATGAATCGAAAGTAAAAAGAAAGATAATCGCTAATGCTTATTGTTAGGGAGTGATTTCTCCATTGGAGATGGCTCCGTATGCTCCTCAAGATCTGCCTTCAGTCCCCTACTCACGTTCTCTTCTTTTTGATGTAGAGTGAATAATGTGAAATGCAGAATTTAGGGCTGGTATTTATAGGCGAGATCTAGTTACGGCGTAACTTAAGTTGAGAGTTATGCCGTAACCTATATAAATCCGTAATAATGCTCTAGTTATAGCTGGTTACGGTGTAACACATGGAATGAGTTACGACGTATCTTCAATACAGGTTACAATATCATGATTACACCGTAATCGTTGGGAGTTACGGCGTAGCTTGCAGCGGCGTGGAACATCATTTGACCTAATTGGTTACGGCGTAATCCTAAGATGGAGTTATGCCGTAATCTTCTGCTGAGCTGGCCTTTTGAGTCGCGCATTAGTTACGGCGTAATGTGAGAGTGGAGTTACGCCGTAACTTCATCACAGTGAGCATACTATCATTATTCTCTTGTAAAATCTCCAAATCTGCGTCTCTTTAGCTCCAATGCTCGTGATTTACCTGAAATTGAAATATAGAGGCAAACAAGCGTAAATCCATATAAATGATATAAAATATGAGCATTATCGGGGGAAATTGACACTTAATGTTCAGTACTATTTGATGTTATCAATATGATTATTAAGTTTTCGTGGATATTAAAACCGGTTACAAATTTGTTTAAAATGATTCGTGGATCGGATTTAACAAAAAGATAAATAAAAAAATGAGTGATAAGTTTTTTGGGATTAAATCGATTGTAAACGATTTATGAGAGTTTTTCTGGGATGTAAATCGATTAAAAACATTTTGGTTAATATTATTAATGTTTTCGTGTGGTGAAGAAACTCAGTTTTGTCTTGTTCGATTTAGTTTGGTTCTCGGATTGAGAGTTAGACCCATAAGGGTCTCGGATTTGTCCACTTAATATAGCGCATGGTTTTGTTAGGGCAATAATTAGTGGTTATTTAGTCACGGTTTGGTTACAGACTCGACTTAGCCTCGGGTTGGTTTTGAAAGTAGCTTGTTTACTTATTTGATTTGATATTCATGTTATGAATGTGTAAGTATCATATTTGATTCGAATTCGTTGACATGTGGTTATATTACGTGGTGTTGTATTGTCGTATAAAAGGGGAAACCGAGGTGGGTACTTGTTTGAATCGGGTTAAGGTAAGAACCCGTATAGGGTGTTTGTAAATTCTCGGTGTTCAATGGCTTGTGTCTCGATATGAATTGGTTTTGTTTGTTGGTTTAAATGAGTTCCTATGTCTGAAAACTTAACATGGTGCATTTGGTTTGTTGCTAATAAGTTTTCAAGCTCATTGACATCAAAGGGCGTGTTTAGTTTAGCCAAGCCCAAGAGGGCGTTATTGGGCTCCAAGGCCCACCGGTATAATAAGTGTATGTTTGGAATGCATAAAATATTAAACTCATGTAATATAGTTTTGGTTAGTCTATTCTACTATATTTATATGATTTTGACATTGATACTTGGTATGTTTCGGATAATACTTGGGGCTTGGTACTCCGTTATTGGATATCGGATCTATATAATTACATATCGGACTTGGTATATAAGGATTGTATATTGATTATCACTGGACATTTGGATCGTTATTGGATTTACGATATTGGACGTTGGAATTATTGAACATTTTGGTACTTAACGGTATAATATATTAGACTCGAAAAGAATTTAATATATTAGACACGGAAAACTCACAAAATATTCAATAAACTCAAGGCTAATAATTACGCGAATGATAACGAAACAAAATTTATAAATATTGTAACTTCAAATTTGGTATATTCAAAAGTCACGATGACTTGGGAACATGATATAAACGAACGCGTCATGCCGAAATTTATAAAACCTTTTCAAACTTATAAGATTATAAACTCGTAAATGTATTGTGTTTTCTTATAAAACTAAAATGGTTTCTAAACCATTTGGGATTATGGGGTAAATGCCTAAACTTACCAATTGACTTATTAAATGAAGTAATTATGTGTCGTCATTATCTTTACATCTTTCTGGTCGTTGTCATCGGGACTTGAGTTTTTGTCAATACTTCTTGACTATTCCTCATAATATATCGGGATATATATTATGTTTTGGTGTGAGTTATATTTGGATGCATATCATACATTTGGCATGAGTTGTATGTTGACTCTTTACTTTCTTACCACCACACGAAACGTTAAAACTAAACTTTTGAGATATTGATACTGGATTTGAAAATCTTTGATACGAGTATTCCACGAAAACTAAGACACGTTGTCTTTCGGAAATTATTTTGCTTTGCTAGACGTATTCTGAGATAGCGAAATGCTATTAGGTTGTGCCGATGTCGTACATTGTAATATTTGGATATCGTTTTGCCTTTCTTGTGAGACTGTTGTGCTTTGCTCACTGATGCCAGTTGTGATTCTTGCGTTACTTCATTTGAGGTGAGTTCAGGGCCCCTACTTTTACTTGTTTTTGAACTATTTTGGGGGAGAATACATGCTCATTTTTACTAAATGAATTGGTTGATTGATTTGAATAAACGATTGTTACTTGGTTTATTAAAATGCGTGATTTGGTTTGAATATGTTATATGTGGACACAAGTGCTTGAAAACTATTTTGATTTGAACCTAGAAATGTTTTTGTGGAATTATGAAGTTATTACATGGTTAGGCTAAGGTAGTATCCCAAATTTCCCATTAATGAACCGTTAGTTCCTTCGGGAAACGCAAGTGTTATAGATAGATCTATCGGGGGTGACGCCCCGTCCAGAGTTGGTAGCGCCAACTGGTCGAACGTATAGATGTCGAATACGGTGGATAGGGATAAACACCGTTAGGGGCTAGTGTATATATGTATGTCGAGTGTCGGTTGCATGACTTTTCCTTCGTAATAGATAACTTGTATTATTTTGATTTGGTCCAAGTTATTATTTATGAGCTATTTTGCGGATAAATGATTTGATTCTGGGAATTAGGCAGGGTATGCCTTGGTTAAATTTGACTTGTTTTTTAGAAATGATTTGCACTTGAAAACCTTGTGGTCCACATTACTATTTTATGAAAGGTAAACTCTGTTTTCCCGGCACTGTGGATGACACTTTGGTCGCAAAGCTCTTTTGGAACTCGAAGTATTTTACATAAACCTATGAACTCACCAACCTCGTGTTGACACTTTTAGCATGTATTTCAGGTATTGAGGCGATAATTTACCTTTGGAGGCGCTTGGGCAATGGCATGGCATGGTCATAGACAACTCTGATATTTGTATTTGGGACCGTTTATTTATTATGGGCCTGTATTTCCGCATTAAATTTGATTGTAAACTTTGGTTTATATTAAATAAATGAGTTTTCTTTAGAAAACCCGGTTATTCTATACTTGTGTTATGATACCAATTAGTAGAACCCATGACTTGTATGCTTCTGCTAAACCCGATTTTTGAGGTTGTAACAGGTTGGGTGTTCTTGCTTGGGAGAGTTGCCATTTCATGGGTTTCAAAAAGCAGACATGTATAACTAGTTCTACTATGGAATCTGAGTTTGTAGTGTTGGCTACTGCTGGTAAATAAGCATAATGGCTAAGAAACTTAATATATGAGATTCCAATATGGTCGGAACCGACGCCAATTTCTATCCATTGTGATAGTACTGCCACATTGGCTAGAGCTTGTAGTTAAATATACAATGGCAAGTCTAGACGCTTGGGTGTTAGACATAGTATGATTTGGTAGCTAATCGTGAATGGTGTGATATCCATAGAGTTTGTTCGGCCCCGACATAATTTAACTGACCACTTGATGAAGGGGTTAGCTAGGGACTTAGTGATTAAGTTTATAGTCCATCTAAATCTACAAGCTATGGTATACCCAATACCATCTAAATCAAGGTGTGTGTTCAGACTTGCAAGTGATGGTTAGGTTGAAGAATATCTTCTTAATGATTCTTTTGAAAAATTGTAAATGCGGCTGCAAGACTAAAAGGACCACCTATGTGAGTAGGAAGTTTTGCCGCTTCAAGAAGCTTGGACTTGACTTCCTATATGTTCATTAATGGATAAGGATACATGGCTTGTAATAGTGTCAAGTATAAACAGTAGAGTGTTGTAGAAACTTAGGTGTATAGTATCTTCATGTATTTAAATGGGTTGATGGGTTCAATCATTACGACACACCGATTCTAGAATATTTGATATGTGCATTACACTAAGATGAAAATTCAATCGTAAGACAATTTTTATTTATTCGTTTGTATCGTTATGCTTGTTTTTATATACTTGTATATATTATTATATATAATTTGTTAGTAAATCAAGGATTACACTCAAAATGGTGGGGGGATATGTTGGTGTTAGAGAAGTATGGAGTGCACACTCGTTTGATCTAATATGTTTCCATCACGACAAAGAAGCATATTTCAAGGGGCAACGCCCTCCTTTTCCCACCCGATGTGATTGTTGGTTTTTAACCAACTTTAATTGCCTTAACTGATATATAGAATCTGGTTATTGAAATATTATGTGTCTTATTCTAACATACAAAAAAACACACAATTCCTCTCTGTTTTGCTTTGTTCTTTTTACCTAGAAACAAAGTGTTCTTCTTGAGTTATCCCGATAAGGATTTAGTGATACCTAGGAATCAATAGGATCGAAATACTTTATACGAAAAGTGACCTTACATGATTCAAGCAAGATATCCAAGATTATCATCACACCTTAACTCAATTACCAACAACATTAACTATAATGTGATAATTATTTACGGAGGCGGAGTTATTATCATGCATGACTCATTGTTCTTTAACTTGTCGCACCATACATCAGGTATCAAGAAGCAGGGCCGTAGTAGCTGCCAAATCTTCTACTCGTACATGGACAACTGTGTGGAGTGTGGATCGATGGACTTACGAGCCTTGTTTGTTACAAAGGACGATGGTACGGAATTGAGCATGTTTCTGGAGAAAAGAATCAATATATTTGCTATGTAGCTTATGCATTATCATTTGATGTGTGCATAGGATTCTTTTTTAGAAGGAAAAAAAGGGCTTCTTCTAGGGGTGTTCACAATTAGGGTAATATCCACAGGAACTGAAAACCAAAATCGAACTGAACTGAAAGAAACCGAACCGAATGTTTCAAAATCGAACCGAACTGATTTAGATATTCGGTTTTCGGTTTTCGGTTCGGTTACGGATTTGGCAAAATGATAGCCGAACCGAACCGAAAACCGATTTCATATAAATATTTATATTTTGATATGTTTATATACACAAAAAGACCATTAAATTTTCTTAGTATAATCTAAACACTTTTAAAGCTAGAAGCTTTTTTTTTTTTTTTTTTTTTTTTTTGGAAATCTTTATAATTAAATTTTCAAAAAATATGAATTATGTAATTCGGGTTATTCAGGTCAACCCGAAAACTGAATCGAATTCAAATTCAGTTCGGTTAAATACAATTTCAATTCGGTTTAGTTTTCGATTTTACTAAAAGAAAATTAACCGAATAATCTGAACAACACAATGACCAAACGGATGAACATCCTAACTTCTTCACTTTCACTACGCGGATTAGATTACTACTCCGTAATATATAGAAAAATATCACTTGTGTGTAATTTAAATTAAAAAATAGCTATGTAGTTTATTTATTTATTTATTTATTTATTTTTACCTTAAACAAATGATCGATGTTTTTATAAGTAGACAACAAAAGAGGGCCCGACACAAAAGATGCAATACAGTTACACTAACCACGCGAATCAGTGTCTAATCTGATTTAACGTATTTAACTCAATATAAAATAACAAAAATGAAAATTTTCAAAGGGGCCTTCTATGCAGGCATCCCATAGGTTACAAACATAAAACAATCAACATGCTATTGACTCAAAATAATTTGTTGAAAGCAAGAATAAAGACGTTGAAGTCATCACTAGAATTGGCAAGAAATCCAGTTGATTACGCATGTCAGTCGAGTGGAATACTCTATGAGTTTATAGATGACATTAATAATCTTCATATGGAGTAGATTTCGTTGTAATACTAGTAACATTTGTTGTTGTACTTGTTTAATGTTTTAATGTTTTAATATTTTAACGTAAAAACACTACACAAATAAATATACTCTACATATAAAAACACTAAACAAATAAATACACTCTTACATATAAAACACTATACAAATAAATAATAAAACAATAAAAAAAAAAAAAAAAAAAAAATCCAATCATTGGCCCAATGATTGGTCTATGAAGTGCATAGAAAAGAAATGTTGGGGTGTTGGTGTAGATCCACCCTTTTCAAATGATCATTGGGTTATTATATCTTTCAAAACCTAAACTAAATAGTTTTCTAATGATTAAAAGTATAGGTTTTATTGATAATGATTTCAAGTTTTCCACATTTTTTTCATTTGTCCTCCTATCTTCTTTCGTACATGTTGCATTTGTGTCAATCTTCTTGTCATTATCGTCTTTGCATGTGTGTTTAAGTATGCTAATCATAACTTAATTCATAAAGCGAGTTATTTTGAGGACAAAGAAAAACAAAGAAACTGAAGGATATAGATAATTCATTTTATTTGATTAAAAAAAACAAGATTTAAGATTAAAAAAACATGAAATGACCAAAAGTGTAAATTCACTCAAAACTCACCCCAACCACCCCTCATTATTTCTAGAGATATTAAATCTTGCCCAATTAATAAGCCTTTTTTTGGCTTTTTTTTTTCGCTTTTACAAATTTTCGTCTGTTTTCAAACGTTTTCGTCCGTTTTCATATGTTTTCGTCCATTATCATAAGTTTTCGACGGTTTTCAAACACTTTTAAATGTTTTCGTTCGTTTTCATACATTTTCGGCCGTTTTCATACTTTTTTTACGCTTTCATATGTTTTCGTCCGTTTTCGTCCGTTTTCATACGTTTCTTACGTTTTCGTCCGTTTTCATACGTTTTCGTCCGTTTTCTTCTGTTTCATATGTTTTCATCCATTTTCGGCCGTTTTTAAACATTTCTTCCGTTTACATCCGTTTTCATACGCTTTCGTCCATTTTCATATGCTCTCATCCGTTTTTATACATTTTCGTCCATTTTTATACGTTTTAGTCCGTTTCGTCGGTTTTCGTACGTTTTCATCTGTTTTCAGACATTTTCGTCCGCTTTTATACACTTTCGGCAGTTTTCAGACGTTTTCGTCCATTTTTCAAACGTTTTCATCCGCTTTCATATGTTTTCAGACACTTTTATACATTTTCGTCCGTTTCATACGTTTTCATCTGTTTTCATACGTTTTCGTCTGTTTTCATACATTTTCGGCCGTTTTCCTACTTTTTAGTCCGTTTACATACATATTCGTCTGTTCTTATATGTTTTCGTCTGTTTTTTGTACGTTTGGGATAATGCTAAAAAAATGCATCGAAGTTGACCACTTATGGGATTGTATGTAGCCAACTATTTTTTTTCATTGTAACACAAAACTTTTGAATTTATGTTATTGTATGTATCCAGTTAGCCTAAGCATTACATTGTTAGTCCTTTATATTAACTGATACGCTTACACAGCGCGTTCGGGGTCAAAGGAACTTCCTTTTCGTCGAGCAAGTTTTTCAACACCCTAGGCAGTGAACCTAATCGTTGTAGTGTAGTATTAGGATAAGCCACGGGAATTGATATCGTTCTCTAGGGGAATAGGAATGCTAGTGAGAAGTTACTACGCTAAGGTTGGGGTTGAGGAAGATTATTTTTTATCTTTTTATGTTTTTTAGAAAAGGAAAAGTACGAATCTCGGGGTTTGGATTTGGGGGTTGGTATTTCTACCGATTACTCTACTATTATCTAATTATCTAAACTAAGGTGGTGGTAGTCTATGTCTAATTATTGTGTGCTCGTATGATAGTTTAAAGATGTGTTTACTTAGGTTTTACTACTCCTTAATTATCTCCTATTGGTGGTTGAATTGTCACGTCCTTATTCCTAGTTGCGTTGTGTGTCTAAAGTTGTAGGGTATGCGTTTCTTCCTACTCTTTGAAGTTACCAAAGGGTCTCGTCTACAAAACCCACTAGGGACGATAAACTCTAACTCTAAGGCCTCTTTGTATAGTTTAGCTTACAACAACTCATAGTGCTATAACCTAAGGTTCACAAAGATTAATCAAGCATTAAGTACACAACGAATGACCTATCGCATTACTAGATCATTAATCAACTAAGATAAGAAACAACCAATCAATATTCAATAATTAAGTTTCATATTCCCTAAGCAAACACACAAGTAAATTAGCCGGACATGGAGAACATGCAAGCATACACACAAATAATTGAAGACATAATTAAATTAATGAAGTAAACAAATTATCTTGGTGTAAGATAGGGTTTAAAACCCTAAAATACGACCTTGGTTCGGTTTAGGTTTTACTCCAAAAGTTTACCCAAAAGACTACTCTCTAAAACTGAAAAATTCGGATTCTATATATAAGATTACATGTGCGACGGCGTCACCTTATGATTTGTGACGCCGTCGTGTCGCCATCATTAGGGTTTCGTCTTGGCCAAGTTAATCTTGCGACGGCGTCACCTTATGCTTGTGACGCTGTCCTCTTTAGCTTCCGGCGTCGTGCGGATTGAATCTAGGCCGTCTGAGTTGCGACGGCCTACTCTTTTAAAGCCCGACGCCGTCCTCCAAAAACTAGCAATTTCTCTTCTGAGCCGTCACAACTTCCTCCGACGGCATCGCAGATTAAGCAGTGACGCCGTCCCCTTGTAATTTATCAACTTGAGTGTCTCGATTCTTGACTTTGGCCATTTTCTTCATATATTCGCGCCTTTTCGTCCAAATAAGTGCCATTACAGCAGTTTGCCTTCAAGAGACCTAAAAAGTGAACAGGAACGATATTAAGCAATAACGGATACAAAAGTGATCAAATAAGGGCTTAAACGACCCCTCAAAAAGGTACATTTTAAATCCTTATCAAATATCCCTACACTTGGTATTTGCTTGTCCTCAAGCAAATGTGCTTTTAGCCAATTAATTTATAAGTTAGGGGTCATGAAGCATTGGTTTAAAACAGTCCATAACATATATAAGCCCTGCAAAAGTCATAACAAGCACGGAAATTACATACTAGCACCTCACATGGGGTGTTTGGATACTCACATCTCTCGGGTGTATATGAAATATAACAAATTGGAAATGGAAGATAAACACTCATTAACCGGTCCTAGTACATAGATTACCATAGGCTTGATAATAGATCAAACCTCCGTCGCTTGGGCGTAAGCACCTAGGAAAGACTATCAAAGAGGTCTTTAAAGGGTTGTAACGTTAGGCTTACGGTAGGGAAACAAAGGGTTTGGTGGGATAGGCTTTTTAGTGGTGGCAAGTCAAAAATCTCAATGTTACATGCATACGAAGAATGGCGTTGCTAAGCCAAGACTCGACACTCTAAACTCTAGATAACTGAAATAAACAAACATAAATTTAAAGATAGATGTAGGATGGTAGCCCGTTTTTTTTTTTTTTTTTTTTTTTTCACTCAATTTTTTTTCTTTTCTCTTTTTCTATTTTTTTTTAATTTTTTTTTAATACACTTTTACTCTACCATCCTCTACGATAACATCAAAATGATAGGGGTTTATAGCACATCCTTACACTTGAGTTTTTATTACTCTATCACTAATATGACCCGAATTGAAAAGATCAAAACACTTGGAGTACGTTATTACGCAAATAAGGGAATTGGCGTTCCCTTTTAGTCATTTAAAACTTTAACTTTTCCCATGAATCCCAATCGTCCCAAAACTGTATACAAAGGATATGACTCGACTTAGAAACTCATGCAAGTAACTAGATAATTGAACTAAGGGTTTAGGGTGATAACAATAATGCACTAAAAGTGAGTGCATATAGGGTAGGCTAAGGCGATTTGGGTGTATATTTGGGGCTGGGGTGTAGACAATGTTCTTCATTGATATTCCGGAAAACCGAAACATCATGAGAACCGCGAAAAGGATAGGCTCCGAGGGTTTAACTAGGGGTATCGTGTACTAAAGATGAGTACAACGCAAAGGTGTGGGGGAATTACTCAACCAATGTGGAAGAAGTAATTATATTACGGGTATCAAACAAGGGTTATCCTAATGCCTCTTATCATTTAGTTATTCCTAACTACACAAGTGTATTCTTACTAGCGATCTCGGAATGCATCACAAAACAAGTTCTAGAATCTAATATACTACCGGTTCACACTCTAAGCATTGAAGATGAATGCTTCAATTCCTACTAATCTAAGGGCGATCCTCATATTTTTGGTGGAATTTAAGTGGTAAAGGGTTTTGTGCTAGTCATATAACTTCCTATACGTGAGACGCTTTTGTTAAGACTAATGGTCCACTCCTATATATTATGAAAAATTTTAAATTTGGTGCCAAAATTACCCTAACCGACATTTTCTCATGGTTTATTACAAAAGTGCAATTGGACAAAGCAAATAATCAAGGATAAGCATAGTTTCAAAGTTCCCATTTTATTTTCCCTCCCTACACTTAAACTGAACATTGTCCCCAATGTTCCCCTAAAGTATCAAAGTTATGATAAAAGAAGGTAATTAAAAACGAAAGAAACTAGTACTCCCCTTATTAGCTCGGTAGGATCCGTGTGTGAAGTAGTGGTTAAATCCTTTCCAAGAAGAATGTATGCGTGAAAAACTCCTCCAACTTTATGTATCTTCTTCTTGATAAACAAAACCTGCACACTTGAAGAAAACAAACGAAACCTTCGCGTAAAATCGACGGTAATAATATATAAGACTCAATTTAAACTAGGATATAATGCTTGTGGAATGGATGTTTACAGAATTTCTAAGAAAATTAAGACCTGGAAATTTCCAAAAATTTTAAGTAGCTCAGATAATGAGAAAAAGTGATCGATGTTTTATTCCTTCTGACGCCGTCAGTTGCAATCCTGACGCCGTCAGTTATCTGACAAAAAACGGTCTGCGATTTTCTGGAAAAATTCTGGAAAATTTACATCTTTAGAATCTGGAAAAATTTCAGCAAAACATCCATTATGACTCGATACAAGCATTTGACTCGAACAAACACACATATATATCTTTTAATGAATTGTTATTCTCATGTTTACGTTTCTTTTGAAAACGTGTGTAATCCTCCCTACACTTATCCTTTATGTAAAATACCTTTATATGCAATTAAGACGAGGTTAAAAACAAAATAAAGCATTTTTACAAATTTAAACATGAGAATAAACAATCAATAAAAGATATACGACACACAAATAGAAAATCAAAATCAAATACACATGGGTTGCCTCCCAAGAAGCGCTTGTTTTTGTTCGAGTCACGAGCCTGACTCTACCCTTATTTAACAGATAAAGGGGAAGTTTTCCCTACACTTAAGTTTAAGTGCGGGTGATAGTAGCAATACACACCCTTAGGGTGGAAATTTGCTACGTGAGGAGAGGGTGATGGGTGATTTATGTGCTCAAAGGAGTGTGCTCCATTCATTATAACCTCACCTAATTCAATTGGTGTAGCGGGTGAATCAAATCTCTCTCCTAAAAATGGATCATCTTCTATCAACTTCAAAAGATTCTTAGTTAAGGATCCATCTTGACCTAATAAACCCGGTTTAAACCCATAGTGTTTCTTGTTATCAACCATGAATGGGTGATATAAGTGTGTAAGGTCATGAGTTACTCCTATATTAGCTTCCACTCTACATGGACTAGAGTCTACCACCTTTATCAAGCAACTACCCGGATTATTTATTTTGATGGGTAGATTGGGGCCTAATTCAATTCCAAGATTCACATCTAAAGACGGAAAATTGGGTAAGGTTTTTGGTTGAGGCTCCGGTTCATCAAAATTAGGAACTTCCCTAGGACTAAGAGAGAGGTCATGACAACAAGCATCTAAACCTACATTCTCTAGTGGCGTTTGGTCCAAAGGTTCTATATCAATCGGAGTTCCTATAGTCTCTACTACTTCTTAGGGTAAGTTATAGGCGATGTGTGTTCCTCAAGTGATGGTAGGGCTTGTGGGCTTGGAGTTTCCATCTTATTCTCCATTACATCTAGATCTCCTAAATGTTTATCATGTGTTTTAGTATGATCTGACCCAAATACACTCCTAAGCATCTCAAATCCTTCTTTGGCCATTTCAAATTCTTGGTCCGATTCATAAGAATTGTTCTAAAAAACTTGACCACTATGTTCTATTTGCCTAAAGGATTCCTCACGTGTGTCATATGTTTTGAAATCTATCCCACGCATGAAACTAAGTATTTTAACTTCAACCATCTCACAATCTTGTTCGGGTTTAGGTTCCATGTTCTTAAAAACTAGGTCTTTTTGATCATGGTGCCTAAGATCATTCAATTGATGGTTTATGCATAGGAGGCTTTTCTGAAAAATTCTCCAGATGGTCTTACTAAAAGGAGTTGATCCTGACAACGATCGTTGAATAGAAGCCACACAAACACAAAATATATCAAATCCATCCAACCTTACACCCGTCTCCTTTTGGATATCTCTAAGTTTACTCACAAATTCATAAGAACAAGAAAAACGAATCCAATCTGCGAAATTCAATTGTTCCTCATTTGTTAATGATTCAAATGCAATTTCACTTGCCATAGCGACAAATGAAAAGGGTTTTACGAACACAAACACAAAGAAGGGGGATAGACTACAAGGAAGCTAATAATGAGAAAAAAGTTTACTTGATAGGAATCAAGCAAAGAAACCTAAACGAGGTGGACTACTAACTAGCTATTCTATTCCCCGGCAGCGGCGCCAAAAACTTGATACGCTTACACAGCGCGTTCGGGGTCAAAGGAACTTCCTTTTCGTCGAGCAAGTTTTTCAACACCCTAGGCAGTGAACCTAATCGTTGTAGTGTAGTATTAGGGTAAGCCACGGGAATTGATATCGTTCTCTAGGGGAATAGGAATGCTAGTGAGAAGTTACTACGCTAAGGTTGGGGTTGAGGAAGATTATTTTTATCTTTTTATGTTTTTAGAAAAGGAAAAGTACGAATCTCGGGGTTTGGATTTGGGGGGTTGGTATTTCTACCGATTACTCTACTATTATCTAATTATCTAAACTAAGGTGGTGGTAGTCTATGTCTGATTATTGTGTGCTCGTATGATAGTTTAAAGATGTGTTTACTTAGGTTTTACTACTCCTTAATTATCTCCTATTGGTGGTTGAATTGTCACGTCCTTATTCCTAATTGCGTTGTGTGTCTAAAGTTGTAGGGTATGCGTTTCTCCCTACTCTTTGAAGTTACCAAAGGGTCTCGTCTACAAAACCCACTAGGGATGATAAACTCTAACTCTAAGGCCTCTTTGTATAGTTTAGCTTACAACTACTCATAGTGCTATAACCTAAGGTTCACAAAGATTAATCAAGCATTAAGTACACAACGAATGACCTATCGCATTACTAGATCATTAATCAACTAAGATAAGAAACAACCAATCAATATTCAATAATTAAGTTTCATATTCCCTAAGCAAACACACAAGTAAATTAGCCGGACATGGAGAACATGCAAACATACACACAAATAATTGAAGACATAATTAAATTAATGAAGTAAACAACTTATCTTGGTGTAAGATAGGGTTTAAAACCCTAAAATACGACCTTGGTTCGGTTTAGGTTTTACTCCAAAAGTTTACCCAAAAGACTACTCTCTAAAACTGAAAAATTCGGATTCTATATATAAGATTACATGTGCGACGGCGTCACCTTATGATTTGTGACGCCGTCGTGTCGCCGTCATTAGGGTTTCGTCTTGGCCAAGTTAATCTTGCGGCGGCGTCACCTTATGCTTGTGACGCCGTCCTCTTTAGCTTCTGACGTCGTCTGGATTGAATCTAGGCCGTCTGAGTTGCGACGGCCTACTCTTTTAAAGCCCGACGCCGTCCTCCAAAAACTAGCAATTTCTCTTCTGATCCGTCACAACTTCCTCCGACGGCGTCGCAGATTAAGCAGTGACGCCGTCCCCTTGTAATTTATCAGCTTGAGTGTCTCGATTCTTGACTTTGGCCATTTTCTTCATATATTCGCGCCTTTTCGTCCAAATACGTGCCATTACAGCAATTTGCCTTCAAGAGACCTAAAAAGTGAAAAGGAACGATATTAAGCAATAACGGATACAAAAGTGATCAAATAAGGGCTTAAACGACCCCTCAAAAAGGTACATTTTAAATCCTTATCATTAACGGTCGTTAGTAAATAACTTAAAATTCCGTTTTCTTAAGTTTTTAGAATATCTACACGTTTTCGTCCGTTTTTTTACGTTTTCGTCCGTTTTTTTACGTTTTCGTCCGTTTATATACGTTTTATTCCGTTTTCTTACGTTTTTTACGTTTTCATCCGTTTTTATACTTTTTCATATGTTTTCTTACGTTTTCGTCCGTTTTTAAACGTTTTCTTACATTTTCGTCTGTTTTTATACGCTTTCGTCCGTTTTCTTACATCTTCATCCGTTTCTACACGTTTTCGTCTGTTTTCTTATGTTTTCGTCTGTTTTTAAATGTTTTCTTACATTTTCGTCCGTTTTTATATGTTTTCGTTTGTTTTCTTACGTTTTGTTTTGTTTTTGTCCGTTTTTACATGTTTTCTTACGTTTTTGCTCTTTTTTATACGTATTCGTTCGTTTTTATACGTCTACGTTCGTTTTTACACGTTTTAAAATATTTTACTCTTTTTATACGTTTTCATTTTTATATACGTTTAGGTTTGTTTTTATACGTTTTCGTTCGTTTTATACGTTTTTACATGTTTTTGTACGTTACGAACAAAAACATGTAAAGACGAACGAAAATGTATAAAAACGAACAAAAACATATTAAAACGAGCAAAACGTTTTAAAACATGTAAAAATGAACGAAAACGTATAAAAACGAGAAAAAACATAAGAAAACGGACGAAAACGTGTAAAAACGGATGAAAAAAACAAAACGTAAGAAAACGAACGAGAAGGTATAGAAACATACGCAAATGTATAAAAATGGACGAAAATGTAAAACAACGTTTAAAAATGGACGAAAACGTAAGAAAACAGACGAAAGCTAATAAAAAGGGATGAAAACGTAAGAAAACGGACGAAAGCGTATAAAGACGGAAAAAAATGTAAGAAAACGTCTAAAAACGGACGAAAACGTAAGAAACAGATGAAAACGTAAGAAAACAGAAAAAAAACATAAAAACGGACGAAAACGTTTAAAATGGACGAAAACGAATGTAAATGTAGAAAACGTTAAAAACGGACGAAAACGTAATAAATCGGACGAAAACGTAAGAAAATGGACGAAAACATTTAAAAATAGACGAAAACGTATAAAAACGGATGAAAACATACTAAAACGGATGAAGACGGACGAAAACGTATAAAAACGGATGAACGTAAGAAAACAAACGAAAACATAAAAAAACGGATGAAAGCGTATGAAATTGGACGAAAGCATAAGAAAACGGATGAAAACGTATAAAAATGGACGAAAATGTATAATAACATATGAAGATGAATAAAAACGTAAGAAAACGAAATTTTAAGTTATTTACTAACGATCACTAATATAAAGGACTAACGATGTAACGCTTAGCCTGACTGGATACATACAATAACACAAATTCAAGAGTTTTGTGATACAATAATAAAAACAATAGTTGGCTACACACAATCACAAAAGTGGTCATGCTCGATGCATTATTTTTGCATTATCCCTTATTTATGTCATTCCAAGAATACATAAATATTTAAATTGAAGTAATCTTTGTTATTATCTTGACACATGTTCTAAATAGCGCAATCTTACACTTTATGTGTATTAAGTCCTATTAGAATGCTAGTCTCTTACCTTTGCGGTCAAAAGAATCCTTTAAATCATATTGCTATGTGTTGTACCTTGCACACAATAAAGATTTCTCCCACTTGTGCATCGAACAACATCATGTAACAGACAAACAACACAACATGTGTTTGTTTATGTGAATAGTATGATAGTGTCATAGATATTAGCATTACAAGTAGATGTAAAACTACTTAATTAACAAGAAACTCAAATAACTATCCTTGAAAATATGAGCGTCTATAATTGGAAAGTAAATATCTTGAGACAATCTAGAGATAATTTGGGTTACTACCAAGACAATAAAGCTTGTAGCTCCCACTGAATTAAACAACATTATAGTAATGCCTTATTCAGCAATATAACACAATGCTCCCACTGGATTTGACAACATTGTAAGTGTTTTATAATCAGTGAAAACAAATAGCGTGTTATATACTTTCCTAAACTTTAGAAAACCTATACGTAACAATTACTTAGGTACTAAAAATAGTGTATTCTACTATGTAGATGAAGGACTATCCATCAATGTTATTAACTTAAAAAATTAGGCATGCAATTTCTTCCTTAATAGGTCTACTATTCCACTAGGATATGTAGCACCACTAAAGGGTTAAAGCAAAACAAATCATGCTAGTTTGCCTTTATCACTTTTTGGTAATTCGTCCAGCTTCTGATTTTTAATAACTCATAAAATGTCATACATCAATATATGGTTTAACTATAGGAACATAATCTCCAGTTAACCAAATGTCTTATTTGTTTAAAAAGAATTTAACACCGAATAAGGGTGAGGAAATCTCTATAAATAAGATGTGCAACCCACTTAACTATTTTAATGTTTTCTTTGAGTTATATTAGAATTAGGACAATTCTAATATTCCCATTATAACTTTTTCGAATACGAAAAGAATAGGAATGAGTCTCTCTATTTCTTTATGGAAAGGAGACTCGATTTGTCCTTTTAGTAAAGTTGATTCTTAGCATAAATCCTTACGGGTATGGATTAATTTACCAAGAACAAACCACGTTTACAGTTTAATGTTGCATTAATACAATTAAAAAGAATTTACAAAATTCAATTTTAGTATTTTCGATAATTAATCCTTTTAAGAAAATTAAATACCCGTAGGTTAGTATACATAAACCATATAATTCTTTTAAGGCTAGGATCCTAATTGAAATAGTACCATTACATCAGTTGATCTACTAGTAATGATAGTACCCAATAAGGTAAGTTTCGAACAATAATTGTAAATCCTGTGCAATTCCTAGATCATTATGGGACTTACTAATAGTACTAGGGACAATCGCATAGTGTAATATAAGCATGTTTCATCCCATTTAATGCATTGGGTTAAGGGATCTCACCATGTAACTTAATTAAGTTATCCAATTTAAAAAACTGTAAGATTATTCCAGCTACGTCTCACATAACATAGAGATTTACCTTGGGATTACAATCTAGCTACGTCTCACGCAACGTAAATTGCAACTACAAGTGTTCCATTAACTAGATGGCATAAACTTAATTTTTTTCAAATGGTGCATTTAATTTGATGTGTAATCAAATATGTACGAATAAGCATGCATACATCTTCATATCATAGGTTTTAATTAAAAACAAACTTTACTCAAATAGTTCTTTTATTATGGTGTATGTCTTATTTATGTGCCAATCCAGTGAACATAAATCAATGACCTTTACATCTTTAAAATTGACGATTCAACGTGATTTTAAGAATTAAGTAAAGAGTTTTTAATCTTGACATTATTCCATAAAAAGTCATTGGTAGCTTCATTTGACACACAAAGAAGCAGAGAAACGGTTCAGTGTGAAACATATTAAAAACCCGAGTTCTTTAGGGATGTTAGACAACCCACCTTATACATCTCTTATAGTTTGTCCATAAACCAATGATACAAATAATATCAATAGAATAAAAGTTGAAAACTTTATTGTTAAAATACATTATAAATCATTACATCTTGCAAATCTCGACGCGATGATGCATTAAACTCATTAAGCATGTAAGGTCAACTCCTTTGTGTCACATAAAATTTTCCAAGATTAACAATTTATAATACATCAAATTTCACCATTATTAGTCCGGTTATTTTGCTTTTCTAAAAACACCATTTGCTTTACGAGTCAAACAATAATAAAGCAAATAGGAAAAATAAAAAACTAATACAATTAACAATTAATCATGCGTTATTAAAAATCAACTAACATGTATATGTTTAATTCAAGGCTCTCATTAGTTTTCGAGCTAGGTACCGCCAGATCACATACATCAATAATTGATAGCGTAAGCCTTAATTCAAAGATACACAATAACTACATAAGTTGATAATATAATACCATACATATGAGGTCTTCCCCAATTTTAGAATTAATAAAGATTAGGTAATTAAGTGTCATACAATTTAATTACTAATAAACCCTAATTAATTAACATATATCGTCAAAGTAGGCATGTCTAAGCGCTTAGCAATTAATGCACACAATATCATATATCAAGATTCATGTAACCATGACAAAACATGCATGTTTTTGTCATGGGTTTCATATAATCACATATTAACATTTAATAAAACACATCAACTTTTAATAAAGGTAACAAGATCATTTTAAACGTCGTAAATCTCAATTATAAGTTATAAACCACATAAAAAATTACATGCAACCTAGGGTTTCTATAATTTTTAAAAACCTATTTTTTTTTTTATAAATAGGGTCGATCGACCCTAATTAGGTTTTTGAAAAATCAAAAAACTAAAAAACCTAATAAACATGCAATAATCTTTCAAGATTCGTTTTTTATGTGTTTAGATAATTAATTACACTATATAACGGCTCGTGATGCCACTGTTGAAATATATATAATCTACTAATCATATTAAAGATATATAATCAATCACAAGTACGCAGCGGAATAAATAGAATCATATAGAGCATAATTAATAAACCTTAAAATTAAACGTACTTTGTTAGCTTTCACGCGAATTAAGGTTTAGGAAAATCCCCTATTAAGATCAAGAACAAAATAAACCCTAAATTAGGGTTTATATAAATCGACTTACGAAAAAGTCGATTACTTCACCACCAAAAATCCAAATAGGGTTTCTCTATGTCTCGCACACACGTTGTTATAGCAATTCAATTAGAATGTTAGTTCTCGATGACGAACCAAATCAATCTCTAGTTTCCAACAACCAAAATCGAAACCCTTGCCTTTCTTTGGGAGGAGATCGATTGGCTATAAAAGAGAAGAGAAGATAGTCTTGTTAGGTTTTTCAAGTTATGAGAACAATAAAGTCTAACAAGGTTTATTATATAGGTTTCTCATAGCTAGTAAAAACTAGGGGTGTGCACGGTTCGGATTGGGTCGGTTTTTGGCTAAAACCGAAATCGAACCACAATGTTCAGTTTTTGTAGAACCCAAAACCGAAACCGTTCAGTTTTTTGCGGTTCGGTTTTTTCGGTTTGTTATCGGTTTTTCGGTTTCTAACCGTTAATATTTGGGTATGGCCAAATTAGACCAACAAACTTGTTTTACATACAAAATTAGTTATTCTTCTTTACTTTTTTTTTTCAATCTAAGCATAATAATGTTTATTGCATAATTCTACAATTACAAACATATAAATGAGACATACAAATACAAGTAAACATACACGTAGTATAATCATTATCGAATACTTATTGATATATTCACACAAAAAACGCGACACGACAAACACACATATAAATATAAACGTTAAGATAAATATATAATAAATTCACTCACAAAATGAATATGAATTTATAAATTTGATTTATTTAGTTATTTAATGCGACACAACAAACACACATATAAATATAAACGTTAAGATAAATATATAATAAATTCACTCACAAAATGAATATGAATTTATAAATTTGATTTATTTAGTTATTTAATCATATTATATTAATGAGATATTATTATATAATAAAACAGTTCGGTTAGGTTCGGTTTTTGCGGTTTGGTTTTTGGACGAAAACCAAAACCGAACCGCATTTTTCGGTTTCTGAAAAAGTGAAAACCGAACCATCGGTTTTTGGTTTTGAACGGTTTTTTAGGTTCATTTTTTTTGGTTTTCGGTTCGGTTTTGGTTTTTTCGGTTTGTTTTGCTCACCCCTAGTAAAAACCATCTCTCCACCGATGTAGGATAATTGGTTTTTTCGTGAAACAATTAATATAATACATTATTAATATTAATTAGACTAAAATACACCGTTGGTCCCTAAACTTGTTCATGCTCATCGCAGTGGGACAAACCTTGCCCTTTTCATCATTGGAGGTCCAAAACTTGGGTTTTATACTCTAGACAAGTCCCTTGACCAATTTTCTGTTAGTCAACGTCTGTTAATTTCCCCATGTGCCTTGCACATGAGGGCAAAATGGTCATTTCATTGTTTTGGTTAATTATTTTGATGGTAAGATCGTAAGACTAGTACAACCTTAGGGACTAACGGTGTATTTAATTAATAAAATTATACCATCACCACCACCACCCTCCCTTTATCTCTTCATCCTGCTTCTCTCTCTAAATTTCTGCTTCTCTCTCTAAAATTACCACCATCACTATTCTCATATCTCATAAAATCCTCCACAAAAAATGCTCATTTGTTTTTTAAGCTCTAATAACTTGCCAATGCAATGCTTAGAATAAACCGAACTTTGTACCTTGGCAGGATTTGGAACGAAGCAAGAGTGAACCAACCACCAGACACACCCCAGAATCCCACCCTTCGTTCCAGTCGTATGATAGAAGTGATTCCCAACGGTTTACAGATATTCTTCCATCACCACCACGGGATGCCCCACCTCCACCATCGTCCAATATGCCGCCGCCACCTTCAAACAACCAACCACCGCCCTCAAATTTCCCTCCACCATCGTCAACTATCCCGCCACCACCACCACCTTCACACCATTCTAATGATTATCCATCCAATAACTCTGATGATTATCCATCTAATAACTATCAACAACATCCTTCGAATAATCCAACTTATAATCAAACTTATCACCATCCATCTTCTTACCCACAAGAACCTCAAAATCATTTTCCCCAAAATTACCCTTCTCAAGATGCATCACACAATTACCCCAATTTCCAATCTTACCCTAGTTTTTTTGAAACTAGCCTTCCAGCAGTGCCACCACCACCAGCTCATTACCCTTCGTCTTACTATCAAGGTTCTGAACAACCCTACTCCCCTTCTTCTACTAGACCAACAGATTATCCATCTACGGGTCAGTACAAGCCAAGTGCAGGCAACGGGTCGGTTCTAGCTCCGGTCCCAGAATCTGCACCAGTTGCTTCAGAGTCGTATTAGTATGACAGTAATTACCAACCCGCCCTTGAGAAGATTGCAGAGGCACACATGGCAGCAAGGTTTGCTGTTGGAGCATTGGCGTTTGATGATGTCTTCGTTGTTGTAGATTATCTCAAGAAATCTCTCGAACTGCTTACTAATCCATCTGCAAGTGTTTGAATTGATTGTGATTCTTGGACATACTGAATCGTTCAAAACTTGCACATCATTTTGTTAATATGGTTTCTTATGTTTTGGCAAAGGTTCTTTGGACTTTTTTGAATGTTTATGTATGCTGACTTATTCGAGTGAAATGATATCTAAAATTTTATAGAACGTTTATGTATAGTTGAGATTGATGATACTAATTGAGTTTATTCTGTTGTCCCTTGTATAGAGGTTGACGCTCAGGTGTTGATATTTGAGGTGAATACTGAACAGTAACCAAATTGTGACAATGATTGCATCAACTTTATTACTATTAAGACTTTATTTGGTGTTATTTGTGCAGGCCTGGGCGAGTAACCAAATCGTGAATTCAACCAAAATAAGTTGTAGGGCTTGAGTCAAAAAATTTGGTGAACCATACGTGTTTGGTTACTCAAACTTGGACAGTAAGATTAGTTGTTACTGTTCAAGTCTTTAAGATTCCAAATTCTTCTCATCTCTTAAATAATGAAAGTTAATCCTAATTACATGATTTGAAAATGGTGATGATGTTAATTTTAGAGAGAGAATGGTGATGGTGTTAATCCTAATTACATGATTTGAAAATGGTGATGATGTTAATTTTAGAGAGAGAATGGTGATGGTGTTTGATTGAGATTATGTTTTTTTGTGGAGGAGTTTATGAGATTTGAAAATAGTGATTGTGTTAATTTTATAGAGAGAAGAAAAAATTTAGAGAGAGAAACATGAAAAAGAGGTAAAGAGAGGGTGGTGGTGATGATGGTATAATTTTATTGATTAAATACACCGTTAGTCCCTAAGGTTGTACCAATACCACCAAAATAATTAACCAAAACAATGAAATGATCATTTTGCCCTCATGTGCAAGGCACATGGGGAAATTAACAGACGTTGGCTAACAGAAAATTGGTCAAGAGACTTGTCTAGAGTATAAAACCCAAGTTTTGGACCTCCAACGATGAAAAGGGCAAGGTTTGTCCCACTGCGATGCGCAGGAACAAGTTTAGGGACCAATGGTGTATTTTAGTCTATTAATTATATAAATAAAATCTTTAAACGTAACACGTGCGATTTTATAAGCTCGAATTCAATCCAAACATACATTTATAAAACTAGGCGAGTACCCGTGCCTAGCGGCATCGGTTTCTAGCAGCAGACAATTAACGATAGGCAATATTGTGGTAAGTGTTTCGTATAACGTTCAAAATAGAACGTGAAAGGATAAAAATGTAATTACAAATGGTTGTAACATGTGATAATTCAACTCTAGCAAAAATTCTTAATATATACAAACGACATATAAAAATATTTAATGAAACTTAAAATAAAACATTACATCAATTATGAAATATTAACTAACAACACACGTTACTCGTCACGTAAAACTTCTTGATACACAACATTTGAGGTATAGATTCCTGCTTGACGGAACTCTTTGACTGGTTTAACCAATACCTTTGTTGTTCTACGAGATATCCCTCTAGACAATAGACACCCACATTTGGAATTGTTTCGCCCTGAGCTTTGATAATAGTCATCGCAAAGCTAAGGCGCACAGGAAATTGTGTTCTCTTTAGTTTGAAAGGGAACATGTCGTCTTTCGATGGAGCAAGAGGAATTCTTGGCAAGAGCACTCTAACTCCAGCGTGTTGTCCCACAAAGCAATCTCAAAGATTGATGACATTAGGATCAAAACGTTTGCATATTAACCTCGTGCCATTATATAATCCATTTGCCGGATCGAGATTCCTTAAAAGAATAATGGGCATCCAATTTTCAAACGCAAATAATGAGGAGGCAATCCGCTCACGTTGACCGAGTTTAAAAATTCCAAAAGGATAGAAGTTATGGGTGTCGTCTTCTGCTTCATCAAAACTATAGTAAACCTTATCTTTTCATTTTTCATTGTCAATATTATTTTCATTTTTCATTGCCATAGACGTAGTAGTGGCAAAAATATTTACAACATAACATAATTTTCTTCATTTCTACTACTTAGTGTTATGAACCATTAATTAATAACCCCTTATAAAACCTTATCTCCAATTAAAAATTGAACAACACTTCGTAAAAGACTTAGTTCATCCTCCTTTTATTGTGACCGTATTCCTTTGTCCTTTTCACCGAACTTTTGGTGACCACTCGCCTTCATCCACTATCTCGACACCAATATATTCATTTTTCTTTTAAGCCCAAAACCGACTTGAGAATAGCTTCTTTGAAATTGTTTGTGAATTCAATATGGTACCAAAAATATAACCCAATTGAAGATCACAAGGTCAAACCCGTTGAACGAAAACCACTTCAATCCAAATAAAAACTTGCCAGGAATGAAAGAAATATAAAACAAATCGATAGTTTTTTTTAAAAAAAAAACCATACAATTTTGTTAAAAGTGAAGCAGAAAACTACATAACCAAAAAAGAAAAAATAAATAAATAAAAGAAATATATATATATCCTAAATTTGCTGAAGATTTAGATCAGCGCCCACCAAAGATTAATTCAAATACGTACTACATACTATGTCACAACATAATTTTTTAACTTAGAGTTTTGAGAAATGGCATAGCAATACAAGATTTGATTGTTTACGCATTAGTAATAAAGAATAAAGAGGATCGTGTATATATTTTTGAAAGTACTATGGTTATGTATTTAAGTTTTTAAATTGCAAGTGTCCAACAAAAAACTCCACATTCAATATATACCCATTAAATATTGGTTTACATTTAATTTAATGTTTTTTCCTTCCTTTTTTTGTTTATAAACATAGATATCACATTCAATATTCAAGTATTTCAAGAATATTGACTTTCAACATTCAATTTTCAAGTTTTCATTTTAACCTTTGACCATTTTTACATTTTATATAGTAAAGATATGTTCATAATACAACAAGTAATAAGCTAAGACGCGTCATATAAGGGTGAAGAGGCGCCTTACCCCCTTATTAGCACTGGTCTAACCATTTAAACGGTACTCCAAAATCTACTTCCATCATCGATGTCTGAATATAAAATCATTTTCATTTAGAATACATTATTATTTTTGTTGAGCAACTCAATTAATTGTTTGTGTCTTTTAGGAGATAAAAACTTGACTTAATATAGAAAACATTTAATATAAAAAGATTGCATTTTCCAAAAGTTCTCAGAATAGAAAGATATATTATATTATATTAGGTCGGAGATACAACAATAAATATTGCTGGTGGGCATTATAAAGTTGTGGCTAGAGATAACAAAGATGTTCACTAATGAAGTTGCCTATATATATCAGCAAGGTTTAGTCGAATCTTCCATTGCTCCTGTACTCCATAGTCACTGAAAACACAAAGTTATCAAGACACACAGGTACTAGACTCTCTCTCTCTCTCTCTCTCTCTCTCTAGAAACAGCTGTTTCATTTTAGTACACTATATGTTTGTGTGAGCTTATTCAGTAGAAGTAAAAGTGTTTTTTTTGTTGGTATAAATAACCAGTTTCAAGTTGTTTATACATGTAAACTTATTTGGATAAATACTCTGAAACTGTTAGATGTATACTAACCTCCTATTTATAGTAGTTGTGTTTTTTCGATCTTTTGACTCATTAGAGTCATGCCACACAAACTCCAACCGTTTAAAGCAGATATATAGCTCAGGTTTCCGTATTCAAAATAGTACGTTTATTTGGATAAGCATCCAAACGTATGTTTTTGTGTTTTTATTGATATAGTAGGAATTATTATATTGGAAATCTGAAAACACTCTCAACTGTGTTTCTTGAAATTACATGGGTGTTTTTGTTTTTTTTTTTCATCGGTGTGTTCTATGTGGTTTTGCTTCTTTGAAGGAGTGTGTGTGTGTTAACAGAAATTAACTCACTGTCGTCATATTATTATTGCGACAATAACAGCAAAAATACTCAGGCACGTCAGAGTTGAGTACAAAAAAGTTAGAATTTAGACAATAACATCTTTACCGAAATAAGAAAAAACTCTTCAAAAATGTGCAAATGATATCATTATTTCAACTAGCTGTATAATCCGCTATTGTACAGCAACAACAAACCCTATCCGGGCCGAAGCAGGGTAAGGGGTATAGTCTGCTATCATACTCCAATTATTTGATTGTTCAAATATTTAATTGGAATTATTCATTGCGATTCTCTTCACTGAATCTACATGACTTTTTGGAACACCTTTCAAAAGATCTTATTCCTTATTTTGTAACTCAATAATTATAGGTGTGTTTTTTTTAGTCTACAAAGAGAATATCTTATAAAATTTGTTGTAATTATCGTTATTCTATAAATAACAATCAACAGTTAGTGGTTAGTTTTATCTCACTGTTATAAGGTTCATTGTATCTATTTCAAAAAAACAAAAGACTTTAAAGTCGTTCAATTTTAGCTAGAGACAATATATACGATTTTGGCATTATTATAATTATATTTCTTATAAATCAAATAAACAACTGGAAATTTTATGTACCAAAGGTCTTAAATAATTATAGGTCGCTATCCTTAAAGGGGGGTTCAAGTTTATACGACTATAACAACTTCTTTTGTCAATTGTGAACTAGTAATATATATGGTATACAAATAATTTCAAATAATTTGTGTTTTTTCCATCATAATATTTTTTTAATCTAATAGTATGATATGTCCACATAATTTTGTCATCTTGTACTCTTGCTACATAGCTTTACCGTTATTTTAAAGTTTAACTGCACTAAAAATGCATACTCTAAAAGTCTAGAGCAAATATGTCCTACATATCCTTTTCTTGTACAAAATTTGCCCCACATTGTCTAAATAACATTCCTAATATATGGGAATTGATATTTACACAACATTTTTTGATATATTCATCACCATTTATGCATTACAGATTATGCGATGCAATCTGTAATGCATAAATAGTGGTGAATGTATCAAAAAATATGGTGTGAGTATCACCTCCCCTAATATATAGTTGACTAGAGTTTGGTTCAATAAAAATCAAAGAAAAACTAAAGATCAAATAAACCATTCTCAACTACTCATTTTTTCATCAAAACAATAAAATAAACTTTCACCTTCATTTTTAAAAACTAAATATCTCACAAACCATTGATCGTTAGACGAAACTAATCATACCATCACGACAAGCATAAAATTATCTTTAATTTGATATCCCACATCATATACTTTCGACGAAATTTTTTTTTCGACTTTTTTGTGGGTTTATGGTTTACGGTTAGGGTTTAGGGTTTACGGTTAGGGTTTAGGTATTTAGGGTTTAGGGGTTTGGCTTTTTTGGGTTAAGTTTTTTAGGGGTTAAGGGTTTAGGTTTCTTACGATTTAGCGGATAGGGTTTAGGTTTTTTTGGTTTAGGGTTTAGGGTTTTTAGGGGTTTAGGGTTTAGGGTTTAGGGTTTAGGGGTTAGGGTTTTTTAGGGTTTAGGGGTTAGGGTTTTTTAGGTTTAGGGGTTAGGGTTTTTAGGGTTTAGGGGTTGTGTTAACACAAAAGAGTATTTTTAAAATTTTCATTTATAGTATAATATATCGAAACCCGCAAAAAACGATGAAAAATAAGTTCGTCGAAAGTATACAATATTGGATCTTTATAGAAAGATAATTTTATACTTGTCGCAATGGTATAATTAGTTTTATTTAACTATTAACGGTTTGTGAGATATTTAATTTTTAAATATAAGGGTGAAAGTGAATTTAATTAATTTGATAAAAAATGAATGGTTGAGATTCATCCATTTGATCTTTAATTTTGATGTGATCTTTATTGATCTCACCCCATTGCAGACTCGAGAAAATGGAGAGCAACAAATTTGATTCAGAAAAAGTGATTGAAGAATTTGAATCATTAACCAAAGATGCAAAGAGAGTTCAACTCGAAACATTAGAAAGAATCTTGAAAGAAAATTGTGAAGCAGAATACTTGAAACAATGGAACCTTGGTGGCAAATTTGATCCACAAACTTATAGCACATGTGTTCCTGTTGTTACTCACAAAGATCTTGACCCTTATATCCAAAAAATTGCTGATGGTGCTTCCTATCCTGTGCTTACCGGAAAACCGATCACTACTATTACATTGAGGTACATTTTGGTTACTAAAATATTGTTTTCAGGATTTTTAGTGATTTTTTGAAATTTTATTTTTGTTTGTAGCTCGGGGACTACTCAAGGGAAGCCTAAATTTGTACCGTATAATGATGAATTGACCGATAACACAATGCAGATATACCGTACATCTTTTGCCTTTAGAAACAGGTACTCTAACAAAAAAAATGCTGTCATTACTGCTTATCTTTCACTTTTGAAATAGTTATTTGAACATTTAAGCTAGTTGAAGTTGCTAATTCAAAACAGTCTATTTGCTCAAAAACTGGTTTACTGGTAGCATTAGAATGAAATAATGAAGCAGTGACGGAAATTGACTAACTGGTTAATTATTTTCAGGGCATTTCCTATTGGAAAAGGAAAAGCGTTAAGTTTCATATTTGGAAGCAAACAACAAATAACAAAAGGTGGTTTACTAGCCGGGACCGCTACATCAAATGTATATCGTAGCACGCAGTTCAAGAAAACGATGCAGGCGATGCAAACCCCGTGTTGTAGCCCGGATGAAGTCATTTTTGCACCTGATTTTCACCAATCTTTATATTGTCATCTCCTTTGTGGACTCATTTTCCACGGAGAAATCGAGATCATATCGTCCACATTTGCTCATAGCATTGTTCATTCATTTAGGACATTTGAGCTGGTTTGGGAGGAACTATGTTCTGACCTTAGAACCGGTGTTTTGTCAGCCAGGATTACGGTTCCATCGATCAGATGCGCTATGGCTAAGGTTCTGACCCCGAACCCTGAACTGGCTGACATAATTCAGAAAAAGTGTCTGGGATTAACCGATTGGAATGGGTTGATCCCACAACTTTTCCCTAAGTGTAAGTACATTTACGCGATCATGACCGGTTCAATGGAGCCGTATTTGAAAAAATTACGGATTTATGCCGGTGGAGTACCTTTGTTAAGTGCGGATTATGGGTCATCAGAAGGGTGGATAGGAGCAAATGTCAACCCGCAATTGCCACCCGAAATGACAACTTTCGCTGTGCTCCCGAATATTGGGTATTTTGAATTTTTACCGTTGAAAGACATTGATTTTGATAGTCAGGATCGAGTTGAACTGGTTGGGTTGACCGATGTAGAAATCGGTGAAGAATATGAGGTTGTGGTCACAAATTTTGCAGGTTTGTATCGTTACAGGTTAGGTGATGTGGTTAAGGTTATCAGGTTTCATAACTCCACCCCAGAACTCCAATTCGTATGTAGAAGAAACCTTATGCTTACTATCAACATCGACAAAAACACCGAAAAAGATTTACAACTATCAGTCGAAACAGCTGGAAAACTTCTTACTGCCGAGAAACTCGAACTCCTTGACTTCACGAGCCATGTTGATCTGAGTACGGATCCAGGCCATTATGTGATCTTTTGGGAAGTTAGCGGGGAGGCAAGTGATGCAATTTTGAAAGAGTGTTGTAATTGTCTAGATAAGTCGTTTGTTGACGCGGGCTATGTGAGCTCACGAAAGGTCAAAGCCATCGGGCCTCTAGAGCTTCGGGTTCTACATAGGGGGACGTTCCAGAAGATTCTCGACCACTATGTCGGACAAGGGTCCGCATTGAACCAGTTCAAGACACCACGGTGTGTTGGCCTGGGTAACCAGAAAGTGTTGCAAATCCTTTGCAACAATGTTGTCAAAAGTTATGTTAGTGATATTTTTGGTTAAGTTTGTTTGTTATGTTTTGTTATAGTAGTTTGGTTAAATTTTTGTTGAGGGTTTGAAATAAACTATTAAAATTGTGTATAAGTATCTTCTTTTTAACTTTTTTACATAGTTTGTTTTATATCCGTTTTTTAGATAGTGTGTGTTATTTCACTGGTATGATACAATAAATGATATGATTGGTTCACACATGTTATATTTTTAAATTTTTATTGTCAATTAACCTATTCAGTGTAAAATGTTGCAACCAACAATATTTTGGGGGATAGAGACGACCAACAATATTTTGCGGGATAGAAACTAAAGGGCCGTTTGGTATGTGGTTTTTCTTTAAAAGTTTGGGATGAAAGTGAAATTTACTTGTTTGGTTCAAAACCAAATGACTTAAATTTAGAATGAAACCCTTGTAAGTGGGGTTACATAAAATTTTCCGTAAAAGGTTGGTTTTCTGACACAATCTAATTTATACTTTTTCTTTATAATTTTTTATTACTTTTTATCACTATTATTTGTCAGCTTCCTTCATACTACAAAGGTTGGTTATCGTAGAATAGTGTCTTAAACATGACATGTGTTCTTAAATTACTATAACTATGGAGTGACATTTCAGTAAATTCATAGACTGATAAGGTTATTTTGGTCAAAACTGAATACTTAAAATGTAACAATGTCTCCGAATTTATCAGGCTATTTCTTTCTTCTCATTCCCCGTAATACACAAGATAATCATCAATACTTTAATACTTAAAACACACCACTTAATATCGTTGATCGCAATTAATACTCTTTATTGCATTAAGTATTTTGACGCATGAATATAATCAGGGACGGAGCCAGGAATTTTTGTTAAAGGGGGCCGTAAATAAATTTTACAATAACACCGGTTCAATGGTTCAACTATCCCGATCAATTTATAACACATATGAAATTACAATTAGTTCTTTAACTTGATGTATAAGACTTTCAATCATCAATGAAAATAGTCGATTGTTATCAAATCAACAAATTTTACACAAACACTCTAAACTAACTAGTCATCTGGATTTGCTAAATTCTTAATCACTCTTTCAATTATTTTTAAACAATTCTTCCTCAAATACTCAAATCTATATCTTAATAATTTGAACCATAAAATGGAATGTTTCATAAATATACGCAAACATTTGAAATACTAATTACTCGAAAAGTTGAGACAACGAAGAAAACAAGCAAACGATACTAACAAATGTGGGGATAGCGCAAAAACAAAATAACTAACTTTTCTTCCCTTTGAATGATATAAAAGATATGCACACAAAAAATTTATTCTTATTGATATCTATATTATTCAATAAAACTTTTTTTTAGCAAGTTATTCACTACAACTAAAAAAAGAAGTTTAAAAACGATATAAAGAGTTGAAACAATAAAAGAGTTATCTATGAAATACTATAAAATAAGGGGACAAGAAAAAATAAAAAGTCAAAAAACACTCTCTTTCTTATCTTCTTTTTCACTTTCCCTTTCTCTCTATGTAAACCCATTCTCTGCCATTTAATGGCCGCTTAATTGAGTGATTGCAATACACAATTATTATTCAACGAGCATCATGACAGTATGTATGGTTAGATATGGATGATTGAAGGGGGCTAAATCGAAGACTTCACAAACCATAACATTGCCGTTCACAAACCGTAGGTCGGAAACAAAGCTGCAAGCTGCTCTAGTTGGGCCGGTTAGGGGGGGGTCGAGCACCCGCCAGGCCCCCCTACTGGCTCCGTCTCGGAATATAATATGGATACACAACCTGTTAATGCAAGGAAAAAAAAAGTAACTCCCAATACCGTCTTCCACGGGTTATGGGTCCCAATACCGTTTTTCCACAGTGTATGGAGGAGGTTAAGACGTAGACAGGCTTACCCCTACCTAAGCTAGAGAGGCTACTTCCGGTTCTACCAACTGTAGAAAAGGACCTCTGGCCTTGCAAGGGGTGATGATCGAACCCTTGACCTCTGTCTCCGTAGGCAAGGGTGTTAACCACTTGATCCAACCTTACTCTTACGCACGAATACAATAACTCACCAGTTAATGCATGAATCAATACTCTTTGATACACAACCTGTTACTGAAATATATTACATCATTAATATGGATACACAAATGATCTTGATACATCTATATAAAAAACTACAGATACATGTACATAAACTAATGATACATCAAAGGCTATCGATATAAATCAAGGTTTAGACATGGCTTTCAACAAAGATTAAAAACCGGTTTCAACACGGCTATCGGTTACATTTCATATGGACCTCGATCAAAAACAGTCGGCAATAGCTTCATTTACGCGAGATACATGGCTGAAAATCTATGATACACATATTAGTATTTCATTATTTTAATACAAATAAACTTATTTAAAAAACAATCCATTGTTTTGTGATTCACATTTTGTAAATTTTTTGCATAACTTCTATATAATGTTGTGATACATGTGTTTTTAATAATGAAAGATACATCTTAGATTATTGAGACAACTAGTCGGCAGATTTGATATCTTGAATTTACAAATCAAAAACCAGAAAAAGATACACATAGAAACTAGTAACAAATTACTTGATACAAAGAATAAAATAATTGACAAGTTACTACACAAATAAATTTACAAAACTAACAGAAATAGATAAATAACATTGAATTATGGATACATCAATTATAAATTTATAGGCTTAGAGCGTCAACCAATGGGACATCAAAATTTAAAAAGGTTGATACATCAATTATAAATTTATAATAAGTTAGATCAATGTATCAAAACTGAAACCGTGTAACCAAAACAGAATACGCCGTCGTTCGGTAGGGTTCCGATTTATCGTCGCCTAGGATTACAAAACCGTATAAATTAACAAACCGGATTTTACAGGCGGCGGCTGTGATTATGATATGGTTCCAATTGTTCGGCGCTGGTTATAACAACGACGAAACTAAGACTCGTTAACGTCGGATGTAACCAATGGAGGCAGTTTTATTATTGGTGTAGAGAGAAGAAGGGTTTTGACGGTTTCTTATTTGTGTAGGAGATCAACCAATAAAGATAGGCATGAATGACGGAGAAGGGAATTACCCGTTGTACCCTTTATATTTCAGAAAATTTAACATTAATTTTAAAGCATAAATTCCACTTGGCGTTTAGCTATTGGCTTTCCTACACTATCTCATTTTAACAACTATCCCACATGAACCTCATTATATATATAGTGTAACTTTCTTTTCAGAACTCATATAAATGTGAGAACTTTCAGAACTCCTCTAAACCAATCAAATTTTAGTAAATTATTTTATGTTTAATTTATTATATGTAATTTTTATAAAATGATCTCTTATACAAACATAAATCTACAATGAATTCATTGAAATTCTTTGTATTTCGATCCATAAAATAAGACCATGAACAATACTTGAGAGAATTTTACTATGTTTATAAAATCCACTTGTACACAAATCTACAATGAATTCAATGAAAATCTTTGTATTTCGATCTATTAAAATTGACCACGAACAATATTTTGACAAAATTTTACTATTATTGAATGGTGTATAAGAGTTCTGTCGGTGCTCACACTTATATGAGTTCTGAAAAGAAAGTTCCCATATATATATATATATATATAGATTTGCGTTCTTATGGTGACCACTTTTAAAGTAAAAACAATAAGAACCAATACATATATGACAAGTGGCATAAATACAAAAAGAAATTAGAAAAGTAAAATTAAATTTCTAATTAAACCAAAAGGGTGTTTAAGTAATTTAAACTTCATTCCCACTAACCCTGTCACAATCTCTTTCTTCCTCCACATAACTCCAAACAACCGGATCTATTTTTCTCTCTATTTCTCTAAAACAACACATCAATAATTATTCATTCGATTTCTACGGCCCATGGTCGTTCAAGACTATGTCTCCTCTTAACACATCCCTCTTCATTTTAGATCTAAAAAAATCCACTAGGCAACCACCATGTTTGCCGCCGACAGCCACCACCAGGAAGGCCTTGTTTTTCGTTTTTCCTCCTTCAACGGTTGATGACATCATTAGTGTTTCTTTTTTGTAACCGGTAAGGCTAAGGATCTTAAAGACGAGGGATGCGGCAGGAGCATCAGTTTTGTGTGTATTAGATCCATAAGTTAAGTATATTAGTTATGTGGGCGAGACGGCGACGACCACATTGTATCTGAAGACCACTTTGTTTGAATTTTTTTATTATTATATATTATTATACAAGCTCTAATGTATCACTTATTATTATATTTTCGGTAATGTTCAGTTGTGTGCCTAATGGCTGCATCCCCTGTGAAAAGCTCGGTCGCCAATGATTTAATCATCAAATAGGAATCTATGTTTTTATATGATCGGAATAATATATACTCAAGTATTTTAGTGTACCAGTTAGTGTTAAATTTGAATGTTGTGTAGTAGTTAGTTGATAACATAAGGTTTGTAGCGATTGGTTATCGGTGGTGTCGGATGCGTCTCAAACTGTTTTTCAAATCTAATTATTAAGGAGGCTAAATGTATCAAAAAAATTTATTTTAATACTACAAATGTGTTAAAAAAACTAGTGTGTCATTATATATGTATCAAAGTATTTATATATATATATGTATAAAAAAAAGATGATGTGCCTCTATATACTTGTAAGCGTATAAAAAATTGATGTGTCACTATAAATTTAGTGTCACAAATAAAGTATAAAAATAATAATGTATCATTATAAAAAAAAAATGTGTCACTATGAAACGTATCATAAAACTAATAACTAATAAGTATGTCAAAACATTTAAAATGTGACTTCAAATGTATCGACAATGTGTCAAGTAAAATGTATTATGAAACTAAGTGTATAAAAAAACTTAGGATATCACTTTAAATATATTAGTAAACTAAATGTGTTACTTATAATGTATAATGAAATTAATTATGTCGAAAAACCTAATTTGTTGTTTAAAATATATCAAGAAATTATGCGTGTAAAAAATTATAGTATGTCAATAAAAATGTGTAAAAAAGAATTAATGTATATGTGTATATAAAAAACGGTCTATAGTTTATTTGCGTAACAGCTCGCTATGTAATATAAATTTAAATGTATCACGAAAATATTAAAAAATATAAATAAGCTTTGTATCAAATATCAATATCAATTTGCGTATCAGCTGGTGTACGAAAAAGACGAATAAAAATGGGCGATCATTATTTCCTTGTGTATATAAAAATGAATAAAACGCGGGCCTCAATAATTTGTGATCCAATTGTGTAGTTACTCACGTTTGATAGTAAAACTTAAGACCAAGTCAACTAATTTTAATGATATAATATGCCATTAGTTTTAAAATTTATAACAGGAATGCCATTGATTTAATTTTCATCACATTAGATCATCATTGGTACATCTAACGGTTCAGACTTGGCCCTATTGTTTTTACTTTAAGGGTGGTCACCACAAGAACGCCACCCTATATATATATATATATATATATATATATATATATATATATATATATATATATATATATATATATATATATATATATATATATACACTAGTTTTCGAAGCCCGTCCAATGGGTAGGCATGACTTACCATCTTTTGTTTGTTGTTTTTTGTTAACTTAAATACATTTTTTAAAATTGTTAAACAATATTATAAGACAATTTTTTTTTAATGAATTATAAATAATTGTATGGTTTGCGTGGATGGTTAATAACACAACATATATAATGATAGCAGCATCAAGATTGAAATATATTATCTAAGATTTCATAAATATAAATCCCACATAGAAAGTTACCTTTTCTTGAAGACTGAAGTCCAATTGATCCAACTTGAGCAACTGTCAACACTAACAATTTGTAATCAGCCTCCATAGCAATCACAAAATTTATTTATAAATACTCACCCTAGCTAGCAAATGTAACTTTGTTATTTATACATCTATTTAGTATTAACTACCAATGAAACTGAAGAAAATAATAGACATATCTAATTACCTATCTTGCTCATTCATTTTGTCGAAGCCCTTCCTTGAAGTGTCTATTTTCATGTGAATGGGTACTTAGGCATAGCTGTTGTAAGTCCAATAGCATAACCTCATTTTCCTTTAGTGTAAACTGTCTTTATATCCAGTTTTTCAGCATATCTTCATAATAAAGTTAAAAGAAAAGGTTAGTACTACTGCTGATTCTAATATGATCCGGCTTAGCTGAATAAATGATGCACTTACTGTAGAAAGTGAGCTTTTGCAGTCCTAGGATCACCTAACAAAAAACATTAATGTCTCCACGCAATCCATGCTTTCCTTGCACATTTTTCTCCTATACCAATAGAAAATAGAGAAAGATAATTATAGTAAACAATCAAAAGATAAAAAAAAAAGCATGAGATGAACGTTTTGGCACATACTGCTTCATGGTCCAGTCTAATTGCATGAAGCTCTTTATCTTTATCATCCAAAGTCCTTTGTAACTCCATTATAGTTGTATCCCTTTCATGTAGTTGCTCCTGTTTACAATGACCAACATGAAACACAACCAAGATAAATATAGGATCTAAGACATTATTACACACCAGAAGTTCATCATTTGCAGTAACGTGAAGACAAAAGTGGATCTTCTGATGTATACTCATTCTCAGGAATCATATTTGTTTCTCTATGTCAGGCAGAGATATGCTCATTATACTGAATTCATACAACATCTGAAGTTTAACATATATCAACTTAACTTAGGTTCCTAACTTCTTGAGGTTACACAGTAAGAAAGACGAATATTACATGTAAGGCTTTCAGGTACATTGCCGAAACGCCACTTGTGTCAGTTCACATGCACACAATGGATTTTATTATCTTTACACTTTGTCAGGTCCTGATTATTATTTACCTTTCAATCAAACTTGGAAAAACAAAATGCAGAATTTTCTAAATTTATTAATATAATTAATACTTTAGTGATGACCAAAAAGGTTGATTTGAGTAATAAATCTCATAAATTGATCAATATTCCTGAAAGAAATGTTGTCGAGGTAACTAACAAATATCAAATAAAAAGTTTTCTTGAGTCTTAAATGATGAGGTATAAATGAACCAAACACCTTTTCTTTGAACACATATATGATTTCCCATTAGGCAAAAGTTTAGGCTAATGTACTATATCTTTAGAAGAGCTGGCCTTTAACCTTTCCGTTGAGAAATAGTTGAATTTGGTTCCAAGTTCTGTTATTATTAGGTATGAAGTTGTTAGTTTAAGAGTAGAGTAGCAGCCTCATGTATTGTGACGACCCCAGCACACCATGTGCTTCAAGATGAGGGTTACCAAAAACACGGCAAATGTTTCGGATAAAGTTGAAAACAAAATTATTAGAACGTAAAAATAAAATAATGATTAACGGAAAATATGTTAGAAAACGATTATATATTGATTATGTATTATATGTAAAAAGAACGATTATATGTAAAAACGATTGTTTATTGATCATGATATTCACCAATCCGTGCAAAGTCATCCATACTCTTTAAAACAACATGAACAAGTGATTTATTCGAATGAACCGATTGAAGGGAAATCTGATCGAAAGTTCGTGTAGGTAATTTAAATCGGCTTTCAGAATAAAATTTGAATGATCCTTATCATTTATTTACAAGATACCGATGGGTGTGTGAGCTTCATGTGATATCTTGTTTATGATTTATAAATACGTACTTAAGTCGTTAATATGGTAAGTTTTACAAACATGAACGGGTAACATATAATGGGTGGAGCATGGTTATAACGCAAAAAATAAATTTCATACAAAAACATTCAATCAAAATGAAAGTAAGATTTTGCAAGAACTACTTAAGGCCTCACATAACCTTTAATAGTCTCAAATGAGTGCTCTAGTCTTTTGAAAACTTGGCTCGCACATGACCATAAAGTATGACATGGATCATAACAAAATACACGGATTTGCTTGCCATCAGACTAACATGTAATGGTAGTTTATATATCACATGAGTATAGTTAGATAGTTTAACTTTCTGCGTTCTAACGTTTTAAGGGATTGATCAAAATTTCAAACCTTAAATTTGCTTTTTCTTATAATTCATTTAAGGCTTTGCCCAAAAGGCCTAATTAATCCCCGTTTTTCCAACTTCAAGAGCAGTCGCAACTCCAATTTTTTTATTAACTCGATGTCCCTAACCATGATTTGAAAAAAATATCACACAAATTAGGAAAACATGTATGAATGGAAGTACTCTATATTAAAAAAAAAAAAAACTACATTTGACTTTCCTTGTTATTCCAAGACCAATATTATGTTGAAAAATTGTAGCAATGAGAAATTTACTATCGCCATAGACTGCCTCAATCCCATACATCATCGGTACCCTTAGAGGAGTAGCCATCGATCCTATTTGGAAATCGTTTACCATGTTAATTTATGACTCGACAGATTTCTCTTTTGCAGGAGGGTTCCATCGGTCAATACACTCCATATACAAAATAACATCGTAACATGAATTTTGGGTAGTAGAATAAAGGAATGGTCAAGTACGTGCAAGAAACTACATAGGAAGTTTTGCATTACTTCAGGTGTAGCTACATAACGATCAATCTATGTCATTTGACTGATATTTTCCTTTAAAGTCATCTGATTCATCAAGCATATTATTCAAACCTCTACTGGCTGTTTCGGGTCTTTGTATCTCATGCTATTGGATTCAGGAGTGGTAGCCCAACCACATATCACAAGAAAAGTGAATGACACACTGCCAATCAACACGCTTCAATTCAAAATCAAACATTAAGCACATATTTGTGTAGTAAAAAAGAAAGACATTACTTGATTAATCTTAAGACTCTAATGAAATACCTATATTAGACTTTGACTTTGACTATTGATCGACTCCCTAATTATCCATAATTAGTCCAATACTGCAAGCAAAATCTCGCCACTTGAGCAACCAATCCGAGTGAATCCATTCGCGCATTCACGTATATTGTTCTTAAGACACTTTCCATGTCCGTTACAATTACTACGACACGACCCTGAAAACAACATACCAGTCAAGAATTTATGACGATGTTAATAAGAAAGCCAACTTACGAACACCAAAGAATAAAAATTCTACTCCATATTTCATATGTAGGATAGGATTCTATAATAAATCTAAATATTCTGAGCTAAACTCTTCATGAAAGATAGCATTCTCTTGTATGAAAATAACACCACCGCTATTCTTATCACGTGGTTGCTCATTCAAATTCACCGGAATCCCAGCAAGTTCTTGCACAGCTGCATCAGTTATCGCCTCATCAGATTCCATGGCTCTACCCTTCAACTTCTTGTGGGCCCCATCATTATCCACATTTTCTTCTTGTTGTTCTTCTTCTTCAACAAACCCTACATCTTCTTCCTCATCTTCTTATTTATCATATCTTTCGGTCTTATTCTTTCTTTTACGTCCCTTGATTGCATAAGGTCTCAGCATTTTCGATCTATAGTTCAATAACAACAATAAAGATTTATCCTTTTAGAAAATACGTATTGATTTTTTTTTTTTAATTTTATCAGTAAATTATATATATAAAAATAGACTTTAGCAAACCCATATGCATACTTCTACGCTCCTTAGGGAGTGTTTGGCATTGCTTATTTTTTCTAATTATTTAAAGCATAAGTAGTTATGTCTTAGCTACAATAGCAATTTGAAGCTACCTGAACTCCAAAACGCATGTTCTTTGATCAAATATGGGAGCGCTTTCGTTGACCAAGTCCATGTCGGTAGTCTTCTTATATACTTCAACCACGACTAAGTTCAACAGAGGAGCCTGGCTGTAAAAAGTTCCAGATTACCGTTAGATATATTGGGGGTCCTAAACTCAAGCCATAAAAAAAGGTAAACATGTTTGCTCCAATCCATCACATAACGTCTTTTAAGATAGGAATGTTCCATATGTATAAAAAAGGCACTTTTATTATTTTGAAAATTATATAGAATTATTAAAGTGGCTCTAACTAATCATTTCTGGCAATACTTTCATGAAGTTTCAACTTCCCCGTTCGCACCAAAGCCACAAATTAGTTTCATCAAGTCGTCGTGTTACTTGATCACATCCTTTCTTTTTTTCCAAAAATATAAGAATTTTGCTTGCGTCCATCATTTCCTTGAGCAATCTGATCGGCCTACCAAAAAATTAAACAAAACGGCAGTTAAAGATCAATTTCCCAAACTATCTGCTTGAATGTTGAGGTATACACCTTCATACCTGGTTTACTTCTCAGCACTGCAATTCATTTCTATAACCTGAAGAGTTTAAATTTATATAGAATAAAATAAGCAATCTGATTAAATGTGTATGCCACAGATCATAAGAAAAAATAGTTTCAATTGTGGATCATAAGGATGAAGAATGGTAACCTTGTATGGATTGCGTAAGAACTACATCGCCAAACTCTCAACATCATTAGGCCATGTTGCATTCCAATTAGCTGTGACATAAAGCAATGGTCAAAATAAATTATATGCATTAAATCATATGTCTGATGTATTATGTACTTAGTATGCGGTTGTTGGTTTTGACTTGACCAATCATCGATGAGTTCATGTTATCAATCTGGAACAATGAAGTGAGAAATATAAATATGAAATATTTTAATAATAACAGGGAAGCAAACAAATAACAGATTTAGGTGTGTTTGGGATTGCTAACCTCTCTCACACAACATCAGCAGAAAGCACACAAATAGGGCATGTCAAACTTGCACTTGTTTCATTAAAACCATGTCAAAATGGGTAACGGATCAAAATGAGTAACGTGTCAAAATGAATGACATCTTGGTTTGACCAACAAACACTTATTCTCCATTTTTGAAGATAACAATGTCACTTAGAAAAAAAGATTGTATTATTACAATAATAATACAAATTTCAATTATTAGTGAGTCGGCTAATAAGCACTATCACCCCATGATCGGGCCCAAACAGTCAAGAAATATTGACCAAAGGTTTTAGTCAACAAAAGTCAACTATTATAGACTCAATACAATTTCCCTTGGAATTTAGTGGATTCCCAGGTCGTTAAATCCCACGGAGGTTGAATGGTGTGTGAAAACGTTTAGAAGTAGAATGATCACTGAGGACAATGATCTGTAAGAATTTTGGTTGATAATTACACTATTGATTGTTTGGAATTGTATTTGGATACAGAATTATAAAGCACAACAATCAGATTAAACAAACGTGTATTGCAAGTAAATAAAAATGTAAATTTAAAAACTACAGGGACTTAAAATGACAAATTTAAAACTAAAGGGTGTAAAATGAAAATTTTAAAACTTTTTAAACTTAAAGAAAATTAAAATCAAAAAAGAAAATAATTTACTAATCTTATATTAATTTAATATTAATTAATTAATCAAAACTATTTTAAACTTATTTAAAATCTAGTTTAATTAATCTAAAAAAGATTTATGATACAAAACTAACTAAGAAAATTACAAATTTATTTTCTAAAAATCTAGAACAACTTAAAAGATTTATAAAAATTAAAAACAAATATTTTTGTCTTTTAGTGAAGGTTTTATAAATTAAAAACTTAATTAATAATTTAAATCTAATTAAACTAATTAAAGGATTAAAATTAGAAAATAAAAAGGGAAAATTATAAGATTAATTTTTACAGGTTATAATTAAGTAACAAAGCTAGGAAAATTATAAAAATGAAAATGGAATTAAAATTAAACAATTATTCTAATTTTTATTTGATTTTTATGTTTTATCTAATTTAAATAAAATTAAATATAAAAATTACAAGGACTGCAATAAAAATTCTAGGAAAATTACTACAAGCTTAAAATTAAACAAGGGTTACAGGAAAAATATAAAAACTTACTACTGTAGCACAAATTTATACAATTCTAATTTATTTAACAGTTTTAATTAAAAACTAAATTAACTCAAATTAAATCTAATAAATACAAGAATAAGACAGAAAATTCTAAGAAAATTACAACAACTATATAATATGACAAAGTAATTTAGAAAATTATAAAAACCTAATATTACTTAACAAAATTTAAAAATAGAAATTAAAATTTAAAAATATTAAATAGAAACTATCACTTAATATTAAAAATGATTATTTTTGGATTTTTGTTTTTGAAACTAGTTAATGTACTGAAAATGAAGAACTTTTGTAAAAACAACTTTTATACAACTCAAAAATAAGCTGTGTGGGAGCTTATGAGCACCACAGTTGAGCTTTTTGGCTCAAAGTGAGATTTTGAATATGAAAAAGCTATCAAGAAGCTACACAACTGATCCAAAGGACAAATTAAGCTGTAAACAACTTAAGTACACTGGAAATAAGCTAAAACATGTAAAGAAACATACTAATAAGCTACAATAAGCAAATTAGCAAAATCCAAAATCCTAAATCCAAACAAGCCTGCAGTCAACTTTAAGGGTAATATAAGCTTATGACATAAGCTGAAAAGCACAAAATAAGCACTGAAGTAGCAAGTTAGGTTGGAGGGATTTTCAATAAGCCAAAGTTCTCAAAGTGGGATCCACTAATGAGCTTATGAGGGGCTTATGAAAGTGCTCTCAAAACTGTGCACTGAACATCATATTGAAAAAGTGCTAAATAAGATCTAATAAATAAACAGATTTACTAAGTGAATAAAAATAATAAAAATACCCTGATGAATATAAGCAATAAAAGATTGATATCCTAGAAGCACAAAACATGAAACTAAGTATTAAGACCACAAGAAAATGAACTAGTTATTCAAAAATCCATGAACTGAAAATTTGACTTTTTAAGAAACACTAGTAAGTTGACTTATGTGAACTTTAATCTAGGTTTACCAACTGATAATGTTATATTAAGCTATAAAGAGATGAATTTAAGCTAGGTTATTTAATGCTAATCTAGTATTATGAAATTGGTACTTTAACTTTTAATAGACAACAAGAAATGGAAGATTAAAGGCAATTTTGACTTTTTATTAAACAAGATACTAGTTTTATGACTTATTTTACCTACTATTACTATTTGTAACAGATAACAACTAAGGATAACAACAAGAACTCAGATTAACACACAGAAATCAGTAATACCAAACAGTCCTTTATCAAGGCTAAATCAAGATTTTCAAAGCAATTCCTTTTTTTAACCCTTAACACTGATTTTAACCTTCATGTTATCATTCAACAAGATCATAAGAGCACAGAACAACAACAAAAATAGCATAGAACACAGAAATGACCAATATGCTATTTTAACTGTGAAATTGGACTTTTCTTGCAGCTTTGAAATCTAATGAACAAGCTAATGATTTTAAACTCTATTACCACTTATCTACTTATCACAAACACAGAATCACAAAGATCAAAGCATAAAACACAAGAACTTAGTAAAATGCAAAAATCACCAAATAAGCTTACAAATGCAATCCAGCTTAGAACCAAGAACTAGGACCAAGAAACACTTCCTATAGAACCTCCACAGGTTCAATAACCCAGAACCATCTTCGTTTCACCATGCTCCTTGCTTCTTCTTCTTTGTCTTGTGATTTTTATTTTTACACTATTTCTTTTTTGTATTTTTGGTATTTTTTTTTGCTTTTTTGCTTTTTGATACTAATCAAAGTTTTAAGGTTTCTAATAGCTATATTAAGCTATCTAGGAGCTTATATGAGCTTATTCAGTCCATAATAACAACTACAAACAACATTAACATAAACTTGGAAATTTAAAATTCAAATTTGCATAAGACTGAATTGAACTTGGAAAGATGAAATTGATTACTTGAAAAGAGTTAAAATACAATAGAAACACTGAGTACAAAGTTTTTAAGCTTAAAATTACACTAAGGAATAAGAAAATACAAATACGACTAAGATTACACTAAGTGATAAACTAACTACTTTCTTCCTTTTGTTTCTTCCCCTTTTATAAGCTCAATAAGACTTCCCACTTGCTTCTGATCACTTCCTACACTCAATCTTGACCGTCCAAAGCTTTGAATTAATCCTAGCCGTTTAAACATTTTTGGCGCCAAATCTTGTATACGTGTCTTGAGACTGTTGGACCTCAATTTGGTGATCACATGGTGCTTAGTGGGCAAATTGGAACTATTTCAGAGTGTAATGATGAGTTTTAGTGGTAATTTTTATATAACGAAGGAAATGGGTTGAGTTGGTGATAGTGGGCGTGCAGTAGAATTTATTGTGGGGGGGGGGGGCTAGAGGTGTAGATGGGTTGGTGAAAGGTAAGGGTGAGCTGTGGGGAAGAAGAGGACATGTGGTGAACATTGGGGTGAGTTGCATAGGTAAGGTGAGGTGGAAGGAGGAGAAGGAGACAGGGAAGGTGTATTATTTAAGGGTTGGACTGGGCTGGAAAAAGATTGGGCCTGCTGGGTTTGTAAAATGGGTTTAAGTTATATAACATTGGATCCGGTTTAGTGTATAAGACCCAAGGACCATTTATGCAATATTGGAAACTTGAGGGACTAGATTTGATACTGTTCCAAACTTATTGTACAAGGATCATTCTTGCCATATTGATAAACCAAAGGACCAATGTTGTAATTTCCACTTTAAAATGACCCAGGGACCAAATCTGACAATTTTCCAAACTTTAAGGGCCAAACTTGTAATTTTCCAAAAGTTCACCATAAGGACCAATTTTGCCATTTATGAATAGTACAAGGTTTACTTTTGATTATTTTCACTTTTTAAATTCACAAGGGACTATTTTTGATAATTTTTAAACTTTAGGGACTAAAGTTGTCATTTTGTGATTTTTAAACTTTGAGGGGTTTGTTTTGACAAATTTTGAATCCCATGGACCTTAAATGATATTTTGCTTTGTTTTGATTTACCAGGGACTAGTTTTGACAACTTTTGAAACTTGGGGGACTAAAACTGCCAATTATGCAAACTTGATACGTTTTTCACCTGCTTTTAGTGTTTTTGCATTTGAAACACATAAAACACTCATTTGTGATATTTTTTTTATCATTTTGATGCTTTGACGGGTGTTTTTGGATGTTTTTGGCAGTCTAAAAGGTACAAAAATGCTGAGTATTTGCATACTCATCAATCCCCTACATTAAGATATTGCTAGTCCCTAGCAATCTTTTTGGAAAGTTTTTAATGGATTTGCTGTCTCTTTACCAAAAGCCATTACTTCTGGTGTAGCCAAATGTTTCAGTTCAGGTAAGAACTATGGTGCACCGATAACCATATGATTTTTAGCAAATCATAAGCTGTCAACGGATTTGATCTGTCTTTACCAAAAGCCGTTTGCTTCTGGACTAGCCAACTCTTTACTATTTAGGATATGGTGAGCTGAATACCATACAATTTTTGGCAAATTGCAAGCCATCAACGGGTTTGATATATCTTTACCAAAAGCCGTTTGCTCCTGGATTAGCCAGTCCTTATGTGTGTTAGACATGGTGGACTGATTACCATTTGTTGTGTTTACTTTTTGAAATTTTTTTTAGGGTCAAAACGGGGAGTATATGGCACTAAAAAGATGTAAATATGATAAAATTCGCCAGAATTTTTCCTCCCCCCACACTAGAATTGAATATTGTCCTCAATATTCAAAGTCCCGGTTATTATGCCGAATCCTTGAATGAAAGAAGATAATATTACTGATTCAGGTGAAGTAACACAACAATTATTTTCTTTTTGTTATATACAATTTTTTTTGGTTTTTCAAAGTTTATGTACATAGTGTGGGTGACTCCCCCACACTAGTGGTAGAAAATAGGGAGAAGTCAGAAATCATGGGTGAAAACCCAGGTGATGCTAAGGTTTTTGTTTCCCGAGTCATTTAGCTTGACTCGATCCCCGCATTCATTGGTTCATGGGGAAAGTTTGAAGATCCGGGACAACCATGGGTGGTATGTCCTCTCCAAAATAGTGTTTCAACCTATGCCCATTTACTTTGAAATTTGGTCCGTCATTTTGTTGTAACTCGACGGTACCATAAGGATAAACCTTAGCAATAGTAAATGGACCAGACCAACGGGACTTGAGCTTTCCCGAGAATATCTTTAGTCTAGAGTTGAAAAGAAGGACTCTATCACCGATGTTGAAAACACGGTTTTTGATTTTCTTGTCATGAATCCTTTTTGTCTTTTCTTTGTAAATCAAAGAATTCTCGTATGCTTGATCACGAAGTTCATTCATTTGAACCTTACGGTGATCACCCGCAGTTTTGAGGTCGAAGTTTGCATGTTTCAAGGCCCAGTAGGCTTTGTGCTCGAGTTCGATCAGAAGATGACATGCCTTTCCGTATACTAGCTTGTATGGCGTACACCCGATAGGTGTTTTATAAGCTGTACTAAAGGCCCAGAGTGCATCATCCAATTTATCTGACCAGGATGCACGATTTTCGCCTACTATCCTTTCAAGTATCCTTTTTATACCCCGATTTGTCACTTCTACTTGTCCACTTGTTTGTGGATGATACGCAGTAGAAAGACGGTGAGTTACACCATACTTTTGCATGACTTTATCAAATTTGTCATTGCAGAAATGCGTACCACGATCACTGATTATAGCACGTGGAGTTCCAAATCGGGCAAATAAAGCTTTGAGGAATTTTACTACAACTCGGGCATTGTTAGTGGGTAAAGCTCTTTCTTCAACCCATTTTGACAAGTAATCAACGGCCACGAGAATGTATTTGTTTCCTCGAGATGATGGAAATGGCCCCATAAAATCTATGCCCCAGACGTCAAAGATTTCACAGACTTGAATTGCATTTTGTGGCATTTCATTTTGTTGTGAAATATTTCCATTACGTTGACATGGATCACATGTTTTGACGAGATCATGGGCATCTTTATAGATTGTGGGCCAATAAAATCCGGAGTCAAACACCTGTTTGGCGGTGTAGTTGGGGCTATGATGTCCCCCAGTAGGTCCAGCATGGCAAGCCTTGAGAATTTCGTTGGCTTCCTGACCGTATACACACCGCCGGATGACTTGATCCGCACATATTTTAAACAAGTAGGGATCGTCCCAGAAGTAATGATTAACATCCTTGAAGAATTTATTCTTCTGTTGGGTCGTCATCCCTTTCAATATGAAGTTTCCCGCATGGTAATTTGCGAAGTCAGCAAACCATGGGGTGGTAGAATCTCCACGAAAAGTAACTGCATTAAGAGTCTCGAGAGGAAATGTTTCATTGATTTCCTTTTTCTCGAAAACATCTTGGTGTGGGTTCTCTAATCGGGACAGATGATCAGCAGCTAGGTTCTCAGCTCCTTTTTTTTTTATCACGGATGATGATATCAAATTCTTGGAGGAGGAGAACCCAACGGAGTAACCTCGGCTTTGCATCTTGTTTAGCAAAGAGGTAATTTAAAGCCGAGTGATCCGTGTACACTATGCATTTGGTCAAGATTAAGTACGGCCGAAACTTCTCAAAGGCGAACACCACGGCGAGTAGTTCTTTTTCTGTGGTGGTGTAGTGAGTCTGAGCTTCAGTCATGGTTCTGCTAGCATAATGAATGGGCTGGAAATGTTTCGTTTTTCGTTGCCCCAAGACTGCACCTATGGCAAAATCACTGGCATCGCACATAAGTTCAAAAGGTAGGTCCCAGTCAGGGGCAACTAAGATCGGTGCTTCAGTAAGCTTTTTCTTGAGAGTTTGAAAAGCTTCTATGCACTCAGGAGAGAATATGAAAGGAGCATCTTTTTCAAGAAGATGGGTCATAGGCCGGGCTATTTTTGAGAAATCCTGAATGAATCTCCGATAGAAACCGGCATGCCCGAGAAAACTCCTGACACCTTTGACAGTAGTGGGAGGAGGCAACTTAGCAATAACATCGACTTTTGCTCTATCGACCTCGATCCCGTTTTTTGAAATTTTATGGCCAAGGACTATGCCTTCTTTGACCATAAAGTGGCTCTTCTCCCAGTTAAGACAAAGATTGGTGTCTTTGCACCTTTGAAGCATGATGTCTAAGTGGGAGAGACGTGTCTGAAAAGAATCCTCGATGACTGAAAAGTCATCCATAAAGACTTCCATGGTTTTCCCGATCATTTCGTGGAAAATGGCCATCATGCACCTTTGGAACGTGCCCGGGGCATTACATAGGCCGAAAGGCATACGTTTATAGGCAAACGTCCCGTAGGGGCACGTGAAAGTAGTCTTTTCTTGATCTTGAGGATCAATGGGGATCTGAAAGTAACCCGAGAAACCATCTAGGAAACAATAGTACTCGTTTCCTGCTAGTCTCTCAAGCATCTGATCCATGAAGGGTAGGGGAAAATGGTATTTTCGGGTGGCGTCATTCAACTTACGATAGTCAATGCAAACACGCCATCCTGTTACCAGCCGAGTTGGAATCAACTCGTTATTTTCATTTGTGACAACAGTAATGCCACCCTTTTTAGGAACACGGTGAATTGGGCTAACCCAAGGACTATCTGAGATCGGGTAAATTAATCCTGCATCAAGAAGTTTAAGAACCTCTTGTTTAATAACATCATGGATTTTTGGATTTACTCGTCTTTGTTGTTGAACTGCTGGCTTGAAGTCATCCTCCATCAAGATTTTGTGAGTACAAAACTCAGGGTTGATACCCTTAATGTCGGAGAGTTTCCAAGCAATTGCTTGCTTGTGTGACTTCAAGACCTTTATCAGAGCAGTCTTTTCATCTTTACTCAAATCTCGAGCAATAATGACGGGTAATTTATCATCACCCTCAAGAAATGCATACTCGAGATGAGGTGGTAAGTCCTTAAGTTCAACCTTTGAAATTCTTCAGTTTTCTCAACTGACTTGACTTCTGTAAGATATAACTTTTCACATACACATCATAACATTAACACAAGGTAGCATATAGATGGAATTCTAGAGAGAGAAAGTTAGAGGTTTAGGGAACTTAGTGAGAGAAAGTGAAAGATATTATTATGAGCTCCAACTCTCTACCTTGGGAGGTAGAGAGTATTTATAGTCTTACATAAAACGCCACACATCGGGCTGTGGATCAGGCATGGGTAAAGACCCGTCCGTCCTCCACGGTGTTACTTAACTAAATACTACTTAACTTAATATTACTATGACTACGAACTTTCTAACGATTACATATACTTGAGGTGACCGACTCTTTAATACCGGAATTTCTAATTCCTAACAATCTCCCCTAAGGGAGGTCACCTCAATCATGCACTAAAATTACATTGAATACAAACAGATATGACATTAACAATTGTTCTTGCATTCTTGATGTAGTCCTTTGTTCCTAAGCTCGTAGTCATTGATTCTTCACATTGCATGTTTGGTTACTCCAAGTGGAGGTCTATTACTGATCCACGTGATAATAATTTTGAGCCAGCTTTTGGGATCATCGCTAGTAGAAAATCTCGATACATCCATTGTGGTGTTGGTATTATGTGATGTTGTGACATTCGGACCGACATGCTCACATTCTGGATCATGTTATATTCTCATCAGAGTAGCGGAAGCATTTGTTGATTCATGATATTGGCAGCAGCGAAGCATGGAGTAAAATATCGAGTCATTGATGCACTAATCATGATTTCTTTTGAGATGAATGTGTTAGGTGAGCATGCGGCTATAAATTGACTGCTTCATTCGATCGGTACGCAAACGTCGGGGTGTACCCGCATAAGACAGTTAGCAATAAAGCGCACGAAAGTGTCTTTGAACACTTTCGATGAATTGAGGTACACGGCCCACGGTTCCCGTTGATCGAGTACAAGTACTACCTGTGATCGGTATAATTCGAGGAATTTCCTTGACAGGGTTTCGCAGATGCTCTAGCTGTTCTCAAACCGGAACGTCTCAAAGAAGACAACACGGAGTGAGTGAACCAGCGAATTTTCGTCCACTGATTGATGAAAAGAGACTTGAAAAACAATCGTGTATTGCTCAATAGAAATTGTTTTTGCAATATAACGAAGGTTTTAATGAAAATCAATTATCAATCATAAAACACCTTTTGATTTGAAAAATTAGTACACGGTCGACGTGCTTAATGAAAAGAGTTTTTAAAGCACAAAGACCGGTTTTTCAAAGGTATCCGTCAATCCATAACCTGAACCAGGATTGATTCAAAAGAATGAATCGCCCCATTGTTTCTGTTCAGTTGTCACATGGTTGATCTGTATAATAGATCTCACATGCCACCTACCAGGAGCTTGTTAGATGTTGGCTCAAGAAGGCTTTCCATCTTCATTGGGAGTATGTTTGCATATCACTCAGATGTTCTGGCAATACCACACGGATAATGCGTAGGACTCAAGATATAATCTCTCTTTCCACATTGTGTGAAACAGAGAGTCTTCATTGAAAAGTGTCCTAATGAGATTTATTGATGATCTCGTGGCTCTAGACTCAATTTGTGCATATTTGGATCCTGTGCCGGAGACTAGGGAGAGGGTCTCCTTCTTCAATATCAAACATCTCTAAGAGAAAGTCGATAGATAATGTCGGTTCCCCGTGAGAATGAAACAAGTCCTTTTAAGAGGAACTTGAGTGGTTTGGAAAGTTGAAGTGCAGGGCGTCACTGGGTCCATGACGTCTTGTCTTCAATACCGATGTTACCATCAGTAGCATATGAATTGAACCCGGTATTCGCCCTAAGGTTGAATAAATGGAGGGCTATTTGTTTTCACCCTTTTCTCATTCAATTCTTTTAAATTCTTCAACCCCTTCTGCTTACCGAGACTTCATAGCTAGAACCTTGTTGGGTTTATTCCAGTACTAGCTCAGTCTCAGTCTGCACTCTTCCCATTTCTCATTTTTCTCCTTTTATTATCATACCTAAGAACTCTACACTAACTAGTGGATAGTTCCTGGGTAGATCCCTCCGGTTCTGGCGGATCTTGGGAACAAAACCTAACCTTATCATCCTTATATCACCGTACATAAAGTAAAGTTGGTCGGTCTATTTGGTATTGTTCATCTGCCGTTGGAACCAATTGAAAACCATTTGAAAATCAATTCCGATACTTGTGATATATTATCAAAGTATTTTGTACCTGAATTGTTTTTGATATTTTTAGAACGAGAACTCCCCCTCAACATGTGCATCAAGTATTTGAAAATGTTTTGCACACGGAGGCAAGAGAAAGAATTAACTTCTTTGATTACAATTTTCTAAAAGATATCAACATCACTTCCCAAATCGAATCAAGTAGATAAAGCATTTTGGGGAAGGATGAGATTTTCATGATTTTGCTCCCCCTCAATATGTGCTTCTAGGTTTGAAAGGAGTTTTACACATACTAGAGGGAACCTGCACATTGAGATAAATGATCACGTTTCAAATTATAGATGCTCCCCCTCAATGTTTGCATGGAAAATTTGAAATCGTTTGTCACTTACGGGGAGGCAAACATGCTAATCACTTAAGAAACCATTTATCAAATTATCAGTTTAAATCTTATTTAAATCACAACTTCTCCCCCGATCACAATAATTAAAACATTTGAGATTTGTGAGCTCTGTAGATTTAAATTGATTTTGAAAGCTTTTAAGGAGAATTGTGACTTGATTATGAAAGCGTTTTAACTGATAAGGATCCGATGTTGAGATTTTAAACTCCATTGGTTAAACATGCATGTACATCTTTTGAAAACAATTTAATGCCAAATAACTTTTTAATTTAATTGAAATCATTCTCCCCTCAATCAATGACATAGGTTGTTGATTGAGCGATAGAGATTTTGACAAATAAGTCCTGATGATTATCAAAAATAGAGACCGAGTTATTTTTCAAAGCATTTAGTTTTCAGCAGATAAATGTTTTAGAATCAGAGCATGGAATTTGAAAACATGGTAAAACATGGCTCTGTTCTTTCTTTTAAAACCGGGTTATTGCCTGAAAATGACAATAAACCATATTTTCTCTTTCTCTCAAACATAATTTTTTGATTTTTTTTTTTTTGGAATTCGACCAACATCTAAAGTCCCGTGTCATTCTTTGAATGACAGCACAAAGACCGTAGATATTATCGAACCGAGAAAACGCATGACAAAAAGACAATATTTTTGAAGATTTTTCGAATTTTTTCAGATTTTTATGGATTTTGAAGGTTTTATAATTTTGTATTTTGATTTTTCGAATAGATATATACAAGAGATAGATGAGGATAGACCTTTACTCCTCGTCTTCCTCCTGAAGACGTTTGAGAGTATCTGTTTGAAGGCTTTTCAAGACGTGGAAGAATAAACTCAAAACGTTCTCTTGGAAGAGCTTTGGTGAAGATGTCCGCTAACCGATATTCAGACCTCACAAAATATAGTTCCACCACACCTTTTTCCACTTGTTCCTGATGAAATGATGTCGAATGTCGATATGCTTTGCTCTTGAGTGTTGAACGTTGTTGCATGAGAGAGCAATAGCACTTTATTATCACAGAGAGGATTTTGTTGAATTCGAAGCCATAGTCGATAATTGAGATCTCATCCATAAGATTTGAGCACAACAAGATGACATGGCTATGTATTCAGCCTCTGTAGAGGAAATAGAAGTACTCATTTGCTTCTTTGAAGACCAGCTCACAAGCTTATCACCCAAAAACCGAGCACCTCCAGATGTACTTCGACGTGTATCTTGACAACCTGCATGATCGGCATCCGCATAGGCCGTTAGTGACATACCGGTGTCCTTCGGGTACCATAGTCCCATATTGATGGTTCCTTGGAGATACCGAAAGACCCGTTTAACCGCTTCAAGGTGCTTTTAGTAGGCTTAGCCTGGTATCTAGCACACATGCAAACAGCGAACAAGATGTCCGGTCTACTAGCTGTGAGGTACATCAGGGATCCAATCATACTACGATATTTCGTTTGGTCAATCATGATCCCCGAGTGGTCCTCATCTAGTTTGGTTCGATCAATCATGGGGGTGTCAACAAGGTCACATGAATCAAATCCAAATTTCTTTAAAATCTCTGTTGCATATTTAGATTGATTTATGAAAATGCCTCCGGGACTTTGTGATATTTGTAATCCCAAGAAAACGACATTTGTCCCATCATTGACATTTGAAACTTAGAACTCATTTCATTAGAAAACGATCACATTCATTGGGGTCAGTCGAGGCAAAGATAATATCATCAACATATATTTGAAAGTGAATTAAATGTTTGCCGACTTTCGGTGAACAATGTTGGATCAACTGCTCCTTTGCTGAATCCGGTCGATAGAAGAAACTTTGATAGCGTATCATACCATGCCTTTGGAGCTTGATTTAAACCGTAATGAGCTTTCTTCAGACGATAAACGAGGTAGGATGCTCGGATTCACAAAGCCTTCAGGTTGGCTGACGTAGACAACTTCTTTAAGATCTCCGTTCAGAAATGCCGTCTTTACATCCATCTGATAGACTACCATGTTCTTACTTGCGGCGTGGCTAAGAAGATTCGATTGCCTCGATTCGAGCCACTGGAGCAAATGATTCTTCAAAGTCTATACCCTCCTCTTGACGGTATCCTTTAGCAACTAATCGAGCCTTGTTCTTTAACACATCACCATGCTCATCAAGTTTCACTTTGAAGATCCACTTTAGAGCAATGATCATAGCACAATCTGGAGCATGTACTAATTCCCATACATCAAGTCGATCAAACTCATGAATTTCTTCTTGCATGGCATTGAACCAGCAGTCTTCATTCATGGCGGTTTTAACATCTTTTGGTTCGATCTTAGAGAGTACGGAGTTGAAGAAGCACCATAAGGCATCCGTTGCAAGTTGTTTCCGTGTGGATACAGGATGAGAGGGATTTCCAATGATGTTGTCCAATGGATGATCGTGAGTCCATTTACTAAGGTGTTCATGTGGCAGAGGTTGAGGGACTAAAGTAGCGAGTCGATGTCTCCCTGAGGAAGATGGTTCCGATGAAGATTCAGGAGCAAATATGTTTTCAAATGGAGCATCTTCAGGAGTAGCAAAGGGATTAACTTCATTATTGATACGAGACATAGTTCCATGATGTACCCTCGAAGTTTGATGATTTGTTGATGAGATAGAGTGATCAGCAGTAGGCGCTTCTTGACTTAATGATATTGAGATTGAAGGATTGACATCATTCACAGGAATATGAGCAGCCTCTGAAGTAGGAATTGTCACCTCATTAGCACTTGGCTCACAATGTTCATCAAACATGGGATCAAACAATTTCTTTAAATCATCTTTAGATGGAGGTACATATGGAGTTGCTGGAGAAGAATTTGGTACAAGGGATGAACCAATGGGACTTTTTTGAAGTGCGGGTCCGAACTGGAGTGTCCAGAGCCATAGGACCATGCGATAGAAACTCTCTCTGACTATCTTTATCAACCCATATGTAGACAATTTGAAGTGACCACTGATAAAGAAAAACTGATATACCAAACTTGAAACTGAAGAAGAATTCCATGCATTTGCATCTTAAGCTCGCCTTTGTGAATTTTAACTTCAATCTCAAATAATTAATAATTGATTAACTCAAGTAATCAAAGCTTGTGTCAAATGCCTAACATGTGAATAAACATACAACCGGATGTACATTCATCCACTGAATGAACCGGAACAAATGATGCCTCAACATCAATGTATTCTTCCTAAAAGTATTCATGTAGAGACTGATCTGGAGGATACACCAATAACTTCGAGCGGATGAGGTAGACATTTTCCTTGAAGTTCATGTGGTTGATTTATAGCATGCACGATGTGAGGAACAATAATCCATGAAGATTTGGCAAAGGAATACCAAAGAGTGGATCATTATTCATGAACAATAATCCGTGAAGATTTGGCAAAGGAATACCAAAGAGCGGATCATTATTCATGAGTGCAACTGCAATATTATGATAATCATTATCAACGCCTTGAGGAATAACTGGAGATAGGGCTTTTGAGTAGTCTGAGTTGTACTTCTTTGATGATGAACCAGTTGAGTCAATAGAAATCGGAGCATGAGCTTCAGAAGGTGGATGATCAACATTCGTCGAAGGTTGAAGGTACTCATCAAACATATCTTTGAAAATCAATGAATCCCAAACATTGATTCCCAATTATCCTTAGTAAGTGAAGCATTAGGCGTTGGAGGAGAGTCATCAAAAATCAAAACAATGAATCCCAGTTATCCTTAGTATATTCACTCATAATCAAAAAGAATAAACACTCATCATCATCAAAAATAAAGTCGTATAACCATTATTCAAACATCCATCATCATGTAGTATATTCACTCTTCTCCCCCTCAAAAATTGCATCCGAAGTTGCCATTTTTGATTTAGCAAGTGAATAAGAGTATACACCAATGAACGCAGATCCACTTGATGACTGAATGAGCGTGGCAAAACATGAAGCTTGTTGATGAAGAATGTAGATGAGTATGGCCATTCATGAGAGAATTTCTCTTTAGCTGAAGATAAAGCGCACAGAATAGCGTACACTTTTCTTTTCTTTGAAGAACGGGGCCTGAAGTGTTATCTGCAGACACCATAATGATGAAGAACGAGGCCTGAACTGATGTGAACAGACGTCATAATGATGAAGAACGAGGCATGAACTGATGTGAACAGACGTCATAATGATGAAGAACGAGGCCTGAACTGATGTGAACAGACGTCATTGTTTAGAGCCCAGTTATATGTTTAGAGCCGCTCGAATCCAAATACCAAGGGACGACTTGTACGACCTGCTTTGGATAATGACGAAGACATAGAATTGGAAACATTAGATCCCCACGTGCTCATGGGGTCCTTTTGGTTAGCACAAACAATCTTTGAATCAGCAGAAACCCTAGGTGCAATGTCATTGTCACTAGGAGCTAAACTAGTAGAAGCATCAGACTTAGTCGAGGGACATTTTGTGCTTAATGGGATTGTTCTACCAGTTGGCTTCCAAACCTTAACAGGCACTACTCTAGGCATAGCGGGTCTAGTTAAGGGGCAAGGTTTGCCATTCGTTAATATTCGACCTGTTGGCTTCCACTGAAATCCTACATTGGTAAAGACCTTCCCTGTAGGTTTCCAGGATTGCTTAATCTGTTTTGCTCTCCAAACTTTCTTAACCGGGTTATGAATCTTAGACCTCAGAAATAACACATCACATTTATCATGATTACCAGAAATTAAACATTTTTGCATGTTTTGCGGTGACAGACATAAGGCCTCGAATTAATTTTAGTAAGCTTAGAGCTAATACTAGAATCAACACGATTCTTTTGTTCAAATCAAACTTCTTGTCCCTATGGTGTTCTTTCACTTCCTTATCATGATCACTTTTAGTTTGCGTAATCCTATCCTTCTTTGCATAGCTTCTAGGTTTTGACCGCTAACTTTAGTGTCAATCTTAACATCTGTAGAAGTAACGATGGGAACATTACATGGCTTCACTACTTTCTGCATTCTTGGTCTAGAAGTGCTTTGGGATTTGAAATTCTAGGAGGCACATCACAGGTTGCTTGCTTGAATTTAGATATGGAACAAGGCATATCAAGGGTCACATGCTTGGCTTTAGGCATAGAACGGATTTCCTGTTTGGCACTAGGCATAGAACAAGGCTTCACAGCTTTGCCTTTTTCACCTAAGGGTTTTGGACATGTTGCAATTACACATTCAAGCAGCTCTTGAGATCGTTTGGCCCGGAGGCAAGCAAACCTAATTTCACTATCAAGAGGTTTGTTAATGAAATCCTCTTCGACAATCTCACGGAGACATTCTAGACTATCCTTAAGGTGAGCACAGTAGTCATGAAAAGCATGTTCATTATTCCTAAGACGAGGAGGAATATATTTAACTGTCACAGTGTATTTGCAATCTAAGGGTGACTTTGAGACAACATTCTAATTGAAAACAAGTGGCGAGCTTTCCCATTTCCCGACTTCTCAGATTCTCAATTTCCTTTTGTAAGGACGTTATTTTTTCGTTGTTTTGGTCACGGGTGACGTTTATTGAATCATATAACTCTTTAAAATGTCGTTTAACCTTTTCATTTTCTTCTAGAAAACTTTCGTTTTCCTTTTGTAAAGCATTTACTAGGTTTTGAAGATAAAACGTTTGAGAATTCTGAGAATCTAAAGGAGGAGGCATTTGGGAGCCTCTCATATTGTTCGTTTGACCCTTTAATTGAGAGATTTGGGCTTTCAACTTTCTGATCGTGTTGCACTGAGCTTGAATCTGTTCATCACGTTTGTTAATTTGAAAACTGCATCAAACTCTGGAGCATCTGAAGATGTCTTGATATTTGAAGTTTTGACATTTTCTTTGAGATGTTGATATTTGAGTTGTAAATTAAAATGCTCAACTTCTAGTTTAGAAAAATGTTTAACCAAATTGTCGTGATCATCCAGTTCAATTTTCTCGTTTAGTTTAGAATTAGTTTTTCAAGCTCAATGACACGATCATGGGAGACTTTGAGGGCCACAGATAGTTCATGAAATTTGGAAGCATTAATAGAGCAATTTGAAGCGGTGAAAAAGATATCTTGAGCAACACATTCAATAATAAGAGTCTCATTTAAGGTATGCAAGTTCTTCCTCTCAATCTCATTATATTTTAGTGCACGCTCATAATCACTAACTTCAACTACCATTGCATCAAATTCCTTTTCCATTTCTTTAATATCTGATTTTGTCCCCTTTTTAAGACTCTCAAAATGATCTTTTAGTTGTTTAAAGAAAGGCATGACCTCAGTTAAATAACATTCTTTCATTTGCTCAAAACCCCTTTCCCCTTCAGTTATCCCAGTGGGTGTGATCCTTTTCTTACAAGTTTTCTCAAAATCGGTAAATAGTTGAAGAATAACATATTGACTGATTAAGGTCTTGCTCTTAGTGGCAATAGTTCTAGGAACTAAATGCATTGGTGTATTTGGAGGATACACAAACGCTTTAGGGAATTTCCTACAAGGGGGATTCTTTTCAACAAGATTTTCACCTTTTTGCAAGTCCATATCCTTTTTCCAGTAACACTTGTTCGGGGTCAATAGAGTCTGAGGCTTAAACATGTTTAAGGATATCCAATTTTCCTTAGTGTAATCATGGGGTTTTATCGTTATCTTGTTCTTTTTACACTCGGGATCTTCTAGCTTCTTATTCATTTTCTCCCTAGTGACTTCATCTGATTTCTTATCTTCCTCGGTGCACTCAGCGCAACTAGGTTTCTGTCTAGGCTTAAGGATCTCATTACCATCATATAGTACCTTATGAGCATTTCTAGCCTTTTTAATGACCTCTGGATTTGGTTCCTCAACAAGGGAATGCTATGCTTATCGCTTAAGACTCTATGCTTAGTGATCATGTGAGCCGTCTGAATGGTATTCCCTTGTACGTACAACTTATTTTCAAGCTTGTTTTTCAAAGTTTTAGATTGGAAAAATCATTCAAAAGTTTTGATTCCTTAGCCTTGAATTCTTGCTTAAGCATTTTAACATTTTCTTGAAGTTCTTGTTTTTGCTTAGCAGTTTTAGAAAGCTTTTCTTGTAAGGAGTTTAACTCTTGTTTTAATACTTCTTCTCTAAACCTACTTTTCTAATAGTTGTACGTATTTGGACATCCATTTCCTGCTCACGAGTGGTCAACTCAAACTTAGCTCGTTGTTCATAAATAGCAACACGTTCTTTATAGGCATTTAGTTCAGAAATAATGGAATCATCGAGGCACATGCAGTGTATTCATCAAAAACATAGTCATTGTTGACAGCAGAAGATGCATCACTTGGTACAACTTCACTTTCACTTTGTTTCACATATTGATCATATGGGACAATATTGATATTACCCATATTTTCAATATTTGATTCAATAGTTTCAGTTCAGTGTACTTTGTCATGCATCACAGTGCACATCATCATCATCGTATAGTTTTAATACCTCTGAGATGAGCTTGTCATGGGATGGCCCAACTAGTGATGAAGAAGAGACCTTGGGAGAAACCATTGGAGAAATGCTAGCCATAAAAATGTGTGTGCCGTAGGTCCATCATCCACATCAAGTCGATGCATCACAGTCAGCGACTTGAAAGGCATTCTGATGATTGTGACCTATCTCCTGAATAGGCCGCTCATCCACATCTGCATCATAGGTCTTGGCATTGTCCTCAGCAAGAAACAGCAATTCCTCTTCATTCAGAGTAGCACCATTGTCCTGAGCTTGAGCCAGCAGCATCTTATCTCTCAAGTAATCAGCATTCTGTGGGCGCTTTGGAGATGTACAGTTCCTTGCAATGTGTCCCTCTCCACCACAGTTATAACATTTGATGAGCTTAGTTTGACCTTGGTTACCATTCCTTCCTCGATTCTGGTTTCCAACATAACCTCTCCCAGCTCCACCTCGTCCCCGATCATATCTTGTCTTTCCTGAACTGGTTGCACCACGATCCTTCCATCTTTAATAGTGGCTTGATTGTGTGGGTTAGATGCAGTTCCGAGGTTGTTGTTGGTTTGTGGGAGAGTATTCATGTTTTGACTGATGAGAAGAGCTAGTTGTTTAATGAAGCTACCCAGCGTGAGCATCACATCGACTTGTTTGTACATAGGATCGAATGAGTTTGTGATTACCATTACCCAAGGGTATGACTTGTGATGCTTTGGTTGTGATTTCGATGTTTGAGTAGAAAGCTGTAGAGTCATTGGACGAGCTTGTCTCTCCCTGGTTGGTTTTGAACTGATTGAGAATTAATTTTTCAAACATAGCATGTCTCTCATTCCGAAGGAGGAAGGCATAGAGTTGCTCATAGTTTGTATTCTTCAATCCTTTAGTGAGCTTCACAGCGGTAACAAACTTGTGCCATTCGGGATTCATGTTGTTCACAAATTTTGAGTTCAACTGAATGTTAGGCATAGTCATTCCGATGTTCCTCATGTCATTAACTAACTTATGAAATCTCACATAGTACTCATAGACACTCTCATCTGGTTTCATCTTGAAATGCTCAAATTAGTCATAGAGTTGGGATTCTCTGTCTTCCATAGTTAATTCAGAACTTGAGAGAAGCATCTTAACATTGTCCCAAACTGCCTTAGCATCGGTGTTATGATTGATCAGCTTGTAGATGTCTTTAGGAAGACCTTGAAGAACAATGTTTGAAGCCCCGATATCTGCATCAAATCTCTTTTTATCCTTATCATCAAGCTCATCATACATCTTAGGTCTGTCCATTCCGTAAACAAGAGTACCATCTGCATTAGTATCAAGTATGTCTCTAGTCGTCTCAACTCGATATGGTCCTTCATCAATGGATTTGAGAATGTTGACACCATTTTCCTTTCCAAGGCAATACAGTCTAATTCGTTGAGCCCAAGAGTCGTAGTCAGTTCTGTCAAGCATGGGTGGACGAGTATCCGAGCCACCGCTTGAACATCCTCGGCAACAGTGGAGATGACAGTGGGAACGTTGGTAGACATGTTAACAGATTATACGGGATTTTATAACTCTATGATTAAACCGGGAAATAGATTCTTTCACGGGATTTTACTGAATCAAGAGAAAACCGTAAACAATCACTCAAGACTCTAGATGATAGAATACTAAATCGCTAGAAGATAATGCACTAAGTCGCTAGAAATTAATGCACTAAGTCGCTAGAAATTAATGCACTAAGTCGCTAACCCTTAATTCGCTACACCCCTAAGTCGCTAGAGTCCCAAGTCGCTAACAGAAAAGCAAGTCGCTAAGTAGTAACTCGCTTCAGACCAAGTCGCTAACCAAATTTTGGCGAGCAATTCGCTACACAAGTCGCTAGAGACACAAGTCGCTAAAGAGCAACTCGCTAATGACCAAGTCGCTACACAAAGTCGCTACCGTAGTGGAGAATCCACTACTTGTACTTTAACTCGCTAGATCTAACTCGCTAGCTCCAACACTGTAAGTCGCTACAAAATGTGAAGCAAGTCGCTACCAAGATAATATTCCGTGAGCTAAGTCGCTAGCTTGAAAAACCATATAAACATCACTTTTCAATCCAAAAACAACCCAACCAAGATGATTCAAGCTTACCAAATGAAAACCTAAACACTTTTGATGATTCTAAACATAAAAGTACCAACAAAATTCAAACTTTAACACAAGAAATCATCCAAATGATGCAAAAACCACTAAACTTTTTCAAACTCAAAAACCACCTAAAAACCACTACAAATCCAAAGATGTGCAAGATATGATCTAACCTTGGCTCTTGATACCAATTGTAAGATATAACTTTTCACATACACATCATAACATTAACACAAGGTAGCATATAGATGGAATTCTAGAGAGAGAAAGTTAGAGGTTTAGGGAACTTAGTGAGAGAAAGTGAAAGATATTATTATGAGCTCCAACTCTCTACCTTGGGAGGTAGAGAGTATTTATAGTCTTACATAAAACGCCACACATCGGGCTGTGGATCAGGCATACAGTGGGTAAAGACCCGTCCGTCCTCCACGGTGTTACTTAACTAAATACTACTTAACTTAATATTACTATGACTACGAACTTTCTAACGATTACATATACTTGAGGTGACCGACTCTTTAATACATGGAATTTCTAATTCCTAACAACTTCCTTATTATGAAGCTCAACGGGAGGGAGTGGAGGAGAAGTGTCCTGATTTAACAACTTCTCAAGAAGAAGAATATCTCCCTCCAGATCAATCTCATTGTTTTCAATCCCATCTGGAAATGAATCACTTTTGAGAAACGCCTCGACCTCTTCCAAAAGAAAATCACTTCCCTCAAACGGAGCGGTAGAGAGGGAAGGGAATTCGAAAATGATAGGTGGAGAAGATGTGGTGGGATCACCACTCACAGAATTATGAGAATAACCAAGAAACTCTTGAGAGTACTCCTCTGAAGCAATATCAATTACATCGATTCGGTTAACCGATTTAGCATCATAGTTTGAGGAGTACCTCGAAGTTTGATCGAGGTTGAAGGTAACGGCTTCATCACCCACACGTAATGTGATTTCATGCTCAAATACATCAATAACAGCATGGCCCGTCCTTAGGAATCCTCGTCCAACAATGAGAGGAACCCGTGGATCAGCATCGAAATCAACGACTACAAAGTCAGCTGGAAAATGGAACTTTCCTACTTTCACAAATACGTCTTCGGCAATGCCAAGTGGACGGGATATTGAACGATCTGCAAGCTCGAGAGTCATGCATGTAGGAGTAAGGTCTGGAAGAGAAAGTTTCTTCCATACTGAATGAGGCATCAAGTTAATACTTGCACCAAGATCGGCTAAGGCAAAGCATTCAACCATTCCTGGAAATACACAAGGTAAGAGAAATTTTCCAGGATCTCCAAGCTTAACGGGAAGCTTCTTCAAGATAACTGCTGAGCAGTTCTCGTTTAGTGGAGTTTTCGCCATCTCAAACAGTTTTTCCTTGTTGCTTAACAACTGTTTGATTGTTGATGCAAACTTGGGCATCAGAATGATAGCATCCGCGAAGCTAATGTCAAAGTGTAGTTCTTGAAATATTTGGAAGAACTTTTCCATTTGTTGAGTAGCTTCTCGCATGGGAGCTTCTGTTCATTTAAACGTGATGGGTAAGGAATAGAGGATTTGGATTTCTGGTTTTCAACCGGGATGTCATGTGAATCAAAAACAACTCCTGGCTTAGACTTGGGTTTCAGGACAACTTGAAGTTGGACATCGTTGGTACCTCCGTTATTAGTAGGAAGTTCCTTGTCCTTTGTCGCCTCATGTTCACGTTCCACTACCTTAGGAGAAGAAGAAGAAGAGGTAGGAGGAACAATGGGTCCTTCGTATGATACACCACTTCTTGTTGTGATCGCTTTAGCATCGCCCCTCGGGTTAGCGATCGTGTTGCTCGGAAGTTTTCCTGGAGGGTTGATCATTTAAAGACTTCTTTAGTTCGCAATGATCTGACTGATCAACAATCTGTTTGTCTCCTCTTGAGACTTCATGAATTGTTTTAAAAGCTCATCAGATGTTGATACTGGAGGAGGTGGAGGGAAATTTTGAGGTCGTATGTTTTGATTATAACCTTGTTGTTGGAAATTCCCTTGGTTAGGATTCACATTTCCATGAAATTGATTCCCTCGATTGAAATTGTTTTGATTAAAGTTTCCTTGATGTTGGAAACCTTGATTTGGTCCGGGATAGAAATTACCTTGGTTTTGATAACCTTGGTTCATTCTAGGTTGGTTCTGATTCCGGTTTTGCATGTTAGGATTCTGGTTAAAACCGGGTGGTCCCTGATAAGTATTAGCACGGTAGTTTGGTTCATTTTGAGGACGGTATTGATTACCTCCCTGATGTGAAGTACCGGCTATAGCATTGGCTTCAAACGGACTACCATCGGTGGCCGTACAGTTGTAGTATGCATGAGGGCCACCACAAGTGACACAGACCTCGACTTTCTTCAATTCACCATGTGATGGTGTCTGTGTGAAAGTGACTTTCTTTTGGTTCGCAAGAACCAAAGCCTGAATAGCATCCGTGAGTTTGTCAATCTTAGCATCGGTGCTAGATGTACTTACGTGAGATGAAGTAGAAGGTCCTGCATTAGACTGAGATTGATATGTCTTTGTTCGCATGCGGACCTAGGACTTGTTTTCTATGATTTGCAAGGATTCTTTTGTGGTCTTGCTCAGGAAATTACCTCCCGCGGAGGCATTTAAAGAGTCTTGGTCGACTTGGCTCAGGACCATTGTAGAAAGTATCCATTTGCATTAACTCGGAAAAACCATGACTTTGCAGACACTTTCGAGCAACTCTTTGTAACGATCCCATGCCTCACCGAATGATTCATCAAATCTTTGAGTGAATTTCATTATCTCATTCTTAAGACTTGTAGTTCGGGATGGAGGATAGAATTCGTTAACAAACTTAGTGACTAAATCCTCCCATGTATCAATGGAACGAGGGGTTGTTTCTTAAGCCAAATCCGGGCTTGTCCTCTAGAGAGAATGGGAACAGAAGAAGCTTAATTGCTTCATGTGGGACATTCTTGTATTTGATGGTCGATGCAATCTTGTTGAACCATCGAATATGTGCATGAGGGTCGTCCCGTTCAAAACCATAAAATTGGCTTTGGGTTACAAGATTAAGCAACCCGGTTTTGAGCTCGAAGAAATATCACCACGATGGCTGGGACAACAATGGCATCTCCGTAACCCTCGATGGGTGCTTGGAGAAGCTCATTCATTGGTTTATCTTCCGCCATTACGACAGGGGGTGGTGGTGCTAGACGTTCCTCAGTCACGGCTGATGGAGCAGAACGTCCTCTACGTCTACGTGGAATACTTACAAGCTCGAAAGTGGACTTGTGGAGCTGGAAGAACGAGTGCGCATGCACTAAGTATAAAAATCAGTTTTCAAAAATAAATGCGAGGCAAAACGACAAGTGAACTTAAACCAATAATCACAAATGAAATGGCTTCTTTAAAAAAGGTACACCAAATCACAAGGATACAAAGGCAAGTTTTGATCTTTAAGATTGGGAACTTATTAATGTTCACACCCCCAGTTGGTAGGTGTTCTGCCTTGGTTTGCGGTGGTTGATTTTTATGTATTTATTAAGTACCACTAAAAAGACGTAGGTATGGATTTGTGCTAAGGGTTTAAAAACTTTGGGACAATATTTTTGGTATCGTCTCGTTTAACTAAATCGTACTTCTTTAAGAATCACCTTAAAGAAAATACAAGATAGGAAACGTTACGATTGTTTTGTTGTTTTATATTTTGTTTGGTGTTGTTAACACTTCAGGAAAAGTGTTAATGAACTTTTTTGATTTTGATACCTTTACAAAAAAAAATGTTTACAAAAGGTGGTATATGTGCAAGTATGGGTCTGAAAATGTTTAAAACACGCTACAGCCTCCCCGGCAGCGGCGCCAAAATTTGATCGGGCCCAAACAGTCAAGAAATATTGACCAAAGGTTTTAGTCAACAAAAGTCAACTATTATAGACTCAATACAATTTCCCTTGGAATTTAGTGGATTCCCGGGTCGTTAAATCCCACAGAGGTTGAATGGTGTGTGAAAACGTTTAGAAGTAGAATGATCACTGAGGACAATGATCTGTAAGGATTTTGGTTGATAATTACACTACTGATTGTTTGGAATTGTATTTGGATACAGAATTATAAAGCACAACAATCAGATTAAACAAACGTGTATTGCAAGTAAATAAAAATGTAAATTTAAAAACTACAGGACTTAAAATGACAAATTTAAAACTAAAGGGTGTAAAATGAAAATTTTAAAACTTTTTAAACTTAAAGAAAATTAAAATCTAAAAGAAAATATTTTACTAATATTATATTAATTTAATATTAATTAATTAATCAAAACTATTTTAAACTTATTTAAAATCTAGTTTAATTAATCTAAAAAAGATTTATGATACAAAACTAACTAAGAAAATTACAAATTTATTTTCTAAAAATCTAGAACAACTTAAAAGATTTATAAAATTTAAAAACAAATATTTTTGTCTTTTAGTGAAGGTTTTATAAATTAAAAACTTAATTAATAATTTAAATCTAATTAAAATAATTAAAGGATTAAAATTAGAAAATAAAAAGGGAAAATTACAAGATAAATTTTTACAGGTTCTAATTAAGTTAACAAAGCTAGGAAAATTATAAAAATGAAAATGGAATTAAAATTAAACAACTATTCTAATTTTTATTTGATTTTTATGTTTTATCTAATTTAAATAAAATTAAATATAAAAATTACAAGGACTGCAATAAAAATTCTAGGAAAATTACTACAAGCTTAAAATTAAACAAGGGTTACAGGAAAAATATAAAAACTTACTACTGTAGCACAAATTTATACAATTCTAATTTATTTAACAGTTTTAATTAAAAGCTAAATTAACTCAAATTAAATCTAATAAATACAAGATTAAGACAGAAAATTCTAAGAAAATTACAACAACTATATAATATGACAAAGTAATTTAGAAAATTATAAAAACCTAATATTACTTAACAAAATTTAAAAATAGAAATTAAAATTTAAAAATATTAAATAGAAACTATCACTTAATATTAAAAATGATTATTTTTGGATTTTTGTTTTTGAAACTAGTTAATGTACTGAAAATGAAGAACTTTTGTAAAAACAACTTTTATACAACTCAAAAATAAGCATGTGGGAGCTTATGAGCACCACAGTTGAGCTTTTTGGCTCAAAGTGAGATTTTGAATATGAAAAAGCTATCAAGAAGCTACACAATTGATCCAAAGGACAAATTAAGCTGTAAACAACTTAAGTACACTAGAAATAAGCTAAAACATGTAAAGAAACATACTAATAAGCTACAATAAGCAAATTAGCAAAATCCAAAATCCTAAATCCAAACAGGCCTGCAGTCAACTTTAAGGGTAATATAAGCTTATGACATAAGCTGAAAAGCACAAAATAAGCACTGAAGTAGCAAGTTAGGTTGGAGGGATTTTCAATAAGCCAGAGTTCTCAAAGTGGGATCCACTAATGAGCTTATGAGGGGCTTATGAAAGTGCTCTCAAAACTGTGCACAGAACATCATATTGAAAAAGTGCTAAATAAGATCTAATAAATATGCAGATTTACTAAGTGAATAAAAATAATAAAAATACCCTGATGAAGATAAGCAATAAAATATTGATATCCTAGAAGTACAAAACATGAAACTAAGTATTAAGACCACAAGAAAATGAACTAGTTATTCAAAAATCCATGAACTGAAAATTTGACTTTTTAAGAAACACTAGTAAGTTGACTTATGTGAACTTTAATCTAGGTTTACCAACTGATAATGTTATATTAAGCTATAAAGAGATGAATTTAAGCTAGGTTCTTTAATTCTAATCTAGTATTATGAAATTGGTACTTTAACTTTTAATAGACAACAAGAAATGGAAGATTAAAGGCAATTTTGACTTTTTATTAAACAAGATACTAGTTTTATGACTTATTTTACCTACTATTACTATTTGTACGAGATAACAACTAAGGATAACAACAAGAACTCAGATTAACACACAGAAATCAGTAATACCAAACAGTCCTTTATCAAGGCTAAATCAAGATTTTCAAAGCAATTCCTTTGTTTTAACCCTTAACACTGATTTTAACCTTCATGTTATCATTCAACAAGATCATAAGAGCACAGAACAACAACAAAATAGCATAGAACACAGAAATGACCAATATGCTATTTTAACTATGAAATTGGACTTTTCTTGCAGCTTTGAAATCTAATGAACAAGCTAATGATTTTAAACTCTATTACCACTTATCTACTTATCACAAACACAGAATCACAAAGATCAAAGCATAAAACACAAGAACTTAGTAAAATGCAAAAATCACCAAATAAGCTTACAAATGCAATCCAGCTTAGAAACAAGAACTAGGACCAAGAAACACTTCCTATAGAACCTCCACAGGTTCAATAACCCAGAACCATCTTCATTTCACCATGCTCCTTGCTTCTTCTTCTTTGTCTTGTGATTTTTATTTTTACACTATTTTTTTATTTTTGGTATTTTTTTTTTTGCTTTTTGATACTAATCAAAGTTTTAAGGTTTCTAATAGCTATATTAAGCTATCTAGGAGCTTATATGAGCTTATTCAGTCCATAATAACAACTACAAACAACATTAACATAAACTTGGAAATTTAAAATTCAAATTTGCATAAGACTGAATTGAACTTGGAAAGATGAAATTGATTACTTGAAAAGAGTTAAACTACAATAGAAACACTGAGTACAAAGTTTTTAAGCTTAAAATTACACTAAGGAATAAGAAAATAAAAATACGACTAAGATTACACTAAGTGATAAACTAACTACTTTCTTCCTTTTGTTTCTTCCCCTTTTATAAGCTCAATAAGACTTCCCACTTGCTCGATCACTTCCTACACTCAATCTTGACCGTCCAAAGCTTTGAATTAATCCTAGCCGTTTAAACATTTTTGGCGCCAAATCTTGTATACGTGTCTTGAGACTGTTGGACCTCAATTTGGTGATCACATGGTGCTTAGTGGGCAAATTGGAACTATTTCAGAGTGTAATGATGAGTTTTAGTGGTAATTTTTATATAACGAAGGAAATGGGTTGAGTTGGTGATAGTGGGGGTGCAATAGCATTTATGGTGGGGGTCTAGAGGTGTAGATGGGCTGGTGAAAGGTAAGGGAGAGCTGTGGGGAAGAAGAGGACAGGTGGTGAACATTGGGGTGAGTTGCAGAGGTAAGGTGAGGTGGAAGGAGGAGAAGGAGACGGGGAAGGTGTATTATTTAATGGACTGGGCTAGATAAAGATTGGGCCTGCTGGGTTTGTAAAATGGGTTTAAGTTATATAACATTGGATCCGGTTTAGTGTATAAGACCCAAGGACCATTTATGCAATATTGGAAACTTGAGGGACTAGATTTGATACTGTTCCAAACTTATTGTACAAGGATCATTCTTGCCATATTGATAAACCAAAGGACCAATGTTGTAATTTCCACTTTAAAATGACCCAAGGACCAATCTGACAATTTTCCAAACCTTAAGGGCCAAACTTGTAATTTTCCAAAAGTTCACCATAAGGACCAATTTTGCCATTTATGAATAGTACAAGGTTTACTTTTGATTATTTTCACTTTTTTAAAATTCACCAGGGACTATTTTTGACAATTTTTAAACTTTAGGGACTAAAGTTGTCATTTTGTAATTTTTAAACTTTGAGGGGTTTGTTTTGACAACTTTTGAATCCCATGGACCTTAAACGATATTTTGCTTTGTTTTGATTTACAGGGACTAGTTTTGACAACTTTTGAAACTTGGGGGACTAAAACTGCCAATTATGCAAACTTGATACGTTTTTCACCTGCTTTTGGTATTTTTGCATTTGAAACACATAAAACACTCATTTGTGATATTTTTATCATTTTGATGTTTTGACGGGTGTTTTTGGATGTTTTTGGCAGTCTAAAAGGTACAAAAATGATGAGTATTTGCATACTCATCACCCCACTAAACCCATCTGCTAAACGCATCAGTTGAACCGACACACTGCACCAATAAACTGAGCCTGATTATTGAACCCACCACCCTGAAGATGCTCCTTGAACACACCGCTTAAACCCAAACACCGAACTAACCTTCTCAACAAACCCATTCCAAGAGACCAAGACAATACCCAGTGAGCCGGCTAATAAGCACAATCACCCCACTAAACCCATCTGCTAAACGCATCAGTTGACCAGACATACTAAACCAATAAACAGAGCCCACTTATAATCTCCAAAAAAATTTAAGTATTGCATTTCTAACAGCTAATCGCACCTTTAATTCATTGTAACATGTGTAGTAAGAAAATGAGGTACACTGGTATTAGGATTTTCAATGAAAACCATACGTATGTAAGAATCAGTTCTGGAAACTGAGAATCTGTACAACTCACCTCAAGAGGAAGCGTTCCTTTTGCTTTGCACTATATATTTACTTCTGCAGCAGCAGGTTTCGCTAATCTTTCTAACTTCATGGAACCCTGCACTTTTCATAGAAGAGCAACTAATTATAAAAATGTTTTTTAACAAATAAGCTTAGAATACAATAGGGAGTTCAGTAGTATACCATCCGAAGCTTCCCATTACAGAAGTCAACCTTTATTCCTTGTCTCCCATAATATTATTTGCCCAAGAATTTTAATCTGCAGTTGATATGATACCTTCTCAATAATATTGAGGAATAATAAGACCGTCCATCTAGTATATGCATATACATTTTCCGAGTGTGATACATGCCCAATTCCTGAGCGTAACATGAAAACAAAGAAAGAGTTAACTTAAAAACTTACAAACTTGATCTATAAGATTCATAGACATGACCAACTAATCTGGGTCACGAATCATTAGCATTGTTCAAACCGATTTGACTCGAAGGAACAAAACCAGATAATGTCATGTTTATTGTTGTTTTGTCAGCTTACAACCATTGAGGATGGATGGAAGATGGTGAAAGTTTATATAACCAAATGGTACATAAATTTGTTATGCAAATAATTATTTATTAGCTTCATAAAGATGTGACATGTGTACCACTCTAGACATATAAGAAGCAAGTTCACCCTCCTGTCGAAGAGTAGCTTCATATGCATTTGGTTTTTAATTTTTTAGATAATATGAAATCAAAGTAGCAAGGTTCTACGGGGTTTCACCTTTTTGACAAAATATGTGATGATTTCACCGATGTTTGCACGTAAAAACTTTCTTCCATCCTACTCAGATAGTTAGCACTCAAGAGTCTGCAAGTCAAATCTGCACATGGAAAGTCGAAGATAAAAAAAATACGTATACGATTGATGAGAAAAATTGTACAAATCAAGTATTAGTAGGCACTTTACCATTCTCAAATGCAAACTTTGCTCCGTTATCGGATTCTATTCAGGAACAGCAAAGACGAAGGCGATCTGCTTTTTCTAATTCCAAACGTGCAGCTTTTTCACGTTCTATATCCTGTAATCACCAACATAATTATTTTTTTTGTTAATTATGAAAAGATATGATTAGTTATGATAGAAACGGTACCTGTTGCAGAAGTTCACAGTGCGTCAATGCCTCGTGGAGCTCTTGCTTATACTTTTATTTGAGTTCCCAAAACAAAACTGAATAGCCTCGATGTGCCTCAGAGGAGGCCTAGTATTCGGAGTGACGCTCAATTGCATATAAACCAATGAAATATCATATGGAATTAAACAAAGGAGATGAAAAAAATAGAATACTTTACAAAAATGCCAACTTGGTATCGTTTTTGGAGGTCCTCAGTGTCTCTCCTTACCATAGCTTCTCTAAGAAAAGTCGGCAATCACAAAAAGTAATAAATTGAAGGAAATTCACCAAGCTAAATAAAAGGTTGCATATTTTTTCATATGTACCGCTCTGATAACACAAATGATGAGGGAAAACTGAATTAAATAAGTGCATAGGTTGGATATTTGGTGACTCGCCATCAACTATAACCTATTTTGGTAGTCAACAAAAATTAAGCTTGATCTCAAGTAAATGTGACTTGAACATTACAAAATGGTTGAGAAACTCTGGTCCTTATTTGTTTGTTTGATTATAGTATATATTATCCACTTACCCTAAAGTCTCACTTTTGTATATGTTATTGCATCTTAGTAGATGCACAAAGTTTGACACAGGTCAGGGGCTACATTTATGAAGAGATTGATAATAAAAAATAAACATAATCAACAATCAAACAACGCAAGCATTTAGATACTATTTTTAGATTACTATTAAAACTCTAAAAGTATGTACTAAGTTTTTCGAACTGACATATACATGCCTGCTCAAAGTCGCATAAGCCATAACCAAAAACTTGTTATCAAGGTTGCTAATAACCCAAGGAAGTTGGTAACATGAGGACTAAACCATATATGCATGTGCGTTCGGATTCAAGAGCTTGTTGCGTCATGACTAAACCTTAACCTTTAAACAGACACCAACACATACCTCTATGTAGAATCAGTCGGGGGAAATGAGAGGTGGTGGTTTACTCACTTCCACAATTTATCCTTACTGATATTTATCTCAGGTCTAGCAAGCAATTCAAAGAAACATCCAACAGCTAGAGACTGTTCATATATAGAAACTCACATAGAGTAACTATCACTTCTGCCATTGTATGCATGCCTAGAAACAGAACACACCCCGCCCTACATTGACTTTGTATAATCCCTTAATAGTATACACAACTCCTAGTTTCTGTAACTCGTAACAAACAGCAGTCATAGTTCTACCTAAGAAGCTAAACCTGCAATTTACGCGCATAATTCATTTTCCAGTGTCATTGTCCTCTAATAATGAACACGATACAAAGAGATAACACAAATGCTTAAAATCATGCCAGAGTTTCGGGGTTCAAGCTCACTTATAGCAAATATAATTTGTAAGAGCAAAAAAAGGCACAATTTCACCAAGACTTAAACAGTTCGCATAATTACTAACGGATCTGAAAAGTATTGGTCTCAATCAATTGTCTCCCAATAAATTTATGACATTTGTTCCTAACTTTATGTTAAGTAAAATTGAAGAACATAAAGCTTCAAACTTTATAAAATTTGTACCTATGAGAAAAGCTTCCATGGAAGACCAGGGTGAAAATTTGAAGATGAAGGATGAAATCAGACAAAATCATTTATATTGCAAATTTCTTCCAATGATGAATGTGCACGAAGGCTGTTCTATATCTTTGACTGAAAGTTGATAGTTTATCAATGATTAAAAGTGCACATTTGTAGGCATTGATTCATCTTGGTTGCTGCTCCTGTACATCATATACGCATGGCAATTAAATAGAGATGAACATAAACTTCAAAATTTCGATTAATCAAGAACAAAAAGCAACAATGTATACCTTCTTCTCAGCTTCCATCATTGAGTGGTAGTTTTTTGCAGCACGCTGTAAGGTTCTTATTGCATGATTTCTATTCCAAAACGATGCAAACATATATCTAACTCTACCTGTAAATTAATTTGAAAAATTGTTAGTCACATATGAATGATGAGAAGACACTGTTTTTAGATGATACGGGATTAGGGCGAAGCAAAGATATCTTTATATTTTTCGAATCCTTAACATGTAAAATATAGAGCTTCTGATGTAGGATTGAGACATAAACATAAATTTACATTCAAAACCTGCACCAATCAGAGAACAAACACAAAATCAGTAAAGTTTATAACAATATTATCCATATAGATGAAGAATGGAGAATAAAGAGACGATCAATATTAGTATCCTCATCATTCAAGCATGCCAACATTGTTAAAGTGATAATTACCTCCACCCTAAAGGCATATTACATAAAAAAATAAGGTTTTGGAAAAGAACACGTAGAAATTCGTTTTTAGGTATGAGAGAATGAATGAGAGTTTGGATATTTGGTTGTAGAGATTCTCATAGTTATACAATTAGTTGCATAGGTTTATAGATAAGGATTTGCAAAATATAATCAAAAAAATGTGTTGGTTTAGTGGTAATCATGTGTATTAATGTTACAAACAACCCAAGTTCAATCCTCAACATTGTCATTTTTTATAATCAAATTTCGAAAATTAATGCATAGCTAATTAAATTTCGAAAATAATTGCTTAGGTGGACAATTTATGATGACATGGCACTAAAAAAAATTACATGGCAATGAGGTGGACATATGTAGAATAATCTATGTGTCATGCCTCCTGTTATATATAATGTGTGTGTGTGTGTGTGTGTGTGTGTGTGTGTATATATATATATATATATATATATATATATATATATATATATATATATATATAATATATTATCTTTAAATAATTACAAATCTCAAACCCAACTTGTATCCTACGGAGTTTACATAAAACAAACATTTTTTATATTTCTTTCTTTCATATCAAAATTCAAATCTAAATTCTAATCCAACTACAAATCCTAATCCTAATCTCATCTACAAACCAAACGGGCCTTAAAGATTAAGGGAGTGACTTGACTTTTTATTTATTCATCAAAATAAGACCTTCAAGTAAATACTCTTTAGTCTTTACATTATGTTTACTACTTTTTGCTTCGTATTTTTGGTGTTTTGCTACTTTTGACTTATCAAATTTTATGTTTTATATTTTTTGTTTCGTAATTTTTGTTTCCCAAATTTATAATAAAAAAAGAAAATTATAAAAAAAATAAAAAAAATAGAGGAGTATTGATATCATTTTAGAAAGTGTACCAATAACCAATCATTAACATAAATATATCAAGTCGAAATCTTTCTAAGATTTTGACAGATTAGAGATACAAGATTTTGACAGATAAGAGATACTTGTAAGTTGTAACCTTTTGATTAGGGGAGTCATATTTTCACGGAAGGTTTTGATGCATCCACAGAATTTTAATGCAAAATTACAATTATGTCCCCCAAAACTTAGTTAACCAGGTTCTTTCAATTATATCCCCCGACACACACCGACTTACGTTTCACTATTCCGACTAGTTTGTTTCTCCCCTAATTGCATCACAACTAACATTGCAATCGGGGAACTTTTTACTAGTATTGATTAATTTGATTATTATTACTAGAGTAAATTGCAAAAATGGTCCTTGCGGTACGGCCAAATTGCACGTTTCGTCCTTTTGGTTCATTAAGCGCAAAGATAATCCGGATTTGGCACTGTTACGTGCACTTTTTGTCCTTCATGCTAACCAGCGTTAAGTGAGTTCCGTTAATAGTTACACGTTAGCCTTTTTGGCTAACGATCGTTGCAGCGTTCATCCTTTACCGTTTCAGCGCCCATCCTTTACTAACAGACGTTTATAATTTAACGTTTTCGTCCGTTTTTTATTCGTTTTCGTCCTTTTTGTACGTTTTCGTTCGTTTTCTTACATTTCGTCCGTTTCTTTACGTTTTCGTTCGTTTTTATTTTTCATCCGTTTCTTTATGTTTTCGTCCGTTTCTTTACGTTTTCGTTCAGTTTTTTTACGTTTTCCTCCGTTTCTTACGCTTTCGTCGGTTTTTTACGCTTTCGTCAGTTTTTTTACGTTTTCGTCCGTTTTAATATGTTTTCGTCCGTTTTTTTACGTTTCTTCTGTTTTTTAACCTTTTTATCATAAAAAAATTTTGACACAAAAATTTCGGGAAAAAAAATTGAAAAATTTATCGGCATATAATTTTCGTCATAAATTTTTTTTCCAATTTCTTTTTTTCAAATTCATTTTCAAAAAAACTTGAAACAGAATTGGAAAAAATAAATATTTTGAAAAATTTTATGTCAAAAATTTTTGAAATTTTTATGTCGAAAATTTTTGAAAAAAAAATTTAATTCGAAAACTTTTTCAATTGAATTTATGTCAAAATTTTCCAATGAAATAAAAAATTTGAAAAAAATTCGACATAATTTTTTTCCCAAAATTTTCAAATTTTTTTGAAAAAGAATTACGAAAAAAAAAACAGAAAATTTTTTCAACATAAACTTTTTTTCCCAAAATTTTTCGACATAAAAAATTTTCGACAGAAAATTTTACAAAAAAAGATTTTCAATTATTTTCCCAATTTTTTTTTCCAATTCTTTTCATAAAATTTTGAAACGAATTTCGAAAACAGGAATTGGATAGAAGAAAATTTAAAATTATCGACATAAAATTTTTCAAATTTTTTTTTCCAATTCTTTTTCAAAATATTTTGAAAAGGAATTTTGAAAAAATAATTGGAAAAAAAATTATGACGAAAAATTTTTATGTCGAAAATTTTTTCAGTTTTTTTTTTCGAAATTTTTATGTCGAATTTTTTTTATGACGTAAAAATTAAAAAACAAAAGAAAAGGTAAATAAAACGGACGAAAACATATAAGAATGGACGAAAACGTAAAAAAACAGACGAAAACGTATAAAAATGGATGAAAACGTAAAAACGAACGAAAACGTAAAAAACGGACGAAAACATAAGAAAGACGAAAATTTAAAAACCCGGACGAAAACGTAAAAGAACGGACCAAAACGTAAAGAAACCAACGAAAACGTACAGAAACGAACAAAAACGTATAAAAAACGGACAAAAACGTTAAATTATAAACGGCCGTTAGTAAAGGATGGGCGCTCCAACGGTAAAGGATGAATGCTGCAACGATCGTTAGCTAAAAGGGCTAACGTGTAATTATTAACGGAACTCACTTAACGCCGGTTAACATGAATGAACAAAAGTGCACGTAACAGTGCCAAATCCGGACGATCTTTGCACTTAATGAACCACAATGAATAAACGTGCAATTTAGCCATACCAAAAGAACGATTTTTGCAATTTACTCTTATTACTACTTTACTTTTTTTGCTATGTAAAGAACATTCATATATATACTTCGCGTTTTAAGTCAGTAAGTCACCATGATCAACGATTGCGAATGTCTCAGAATAAAAATTGACCAACCAATATTGATCGAGAAAACATTCAATAATCACCATAATAAATGTACACATTTGATGGTGTGTAAACACGCCAAGCCTTAATTTATATTAAATTTCTGCGGATGAATCAAAACCTTCCGTGTAAAATATCAATTCCCTTTTGATTATATATCCAGCATGTAATCTTTGTCGGATTTGACAGATAGGTAAATGTATGCCTAGTAATCAAATACGGTATGCAATCTTTGTCTGATTTTTGACATGTATACTTACCATTAAGTAATGATATAAGATAGACAAAAGATTATTTACATACCAAGGGATCAATCTCCACCATTCATTTTTATTTGATCTAATGGATGAGATTAATCCAAAAAATATAAAAAACAAACTTTCATCATTTTTTTTTTCAAATATTAATATCTTTTAAACCGTTAATCGTAGAGCGAAAAAAAATATATCATTGCGACGAGCATTTAATTATCTTTCTACAGATAGGCACTTTGATATACTTTCGACAAAATTTTTTTTTTTCGTATTTTTCACGTTTTTTTTAAGTTTTTTTCGTTTTTTTTACGTTACTGAAATTTGCATTGAAAAATCATATATGATATAACACTAATTTGATATTAGTGTAAAATCATATATGATATGTAATATCACATGTGATATTAGTGTAAAATCACATATGATATCACATGTGATATTCTATATCATATATGATTTAACACTAATATCACATGTGATATTCATTTAGTGTTTATCATATATGATTTTTTCATGCAAATTTCAGTAACGTAAAATAAACGAAAAAAAGACGAAAAAACGTGAAATAAATGATTTTTTTTTCTTTCTTTTTTCGAAAGTATATCAAAGTGCCCGTCTATAGAAAGATAATTAAATGCTCGTCGCGACGGTGTAAATATTTTCGCTTAATGATAAACGGTTTAAGAGATATTTAAATTATAAAAAATAGGTGAAATAATAAAATGCTTTTAAATCTCAGCCATTGATTTTTTTTAAATGAATGGTGGAGATGAGTCCCTTGGTATGTGAGAAAAGTTTGTTATGTAAAATAACTCTCCTCTTAAGTAATTGCAATATAAATAGATTTAAGATCATTTGAGGACAAAATATTATTTACATACCAAGGGATCAATCTCCACCCTCCATTTTTATTTGATCTAATGGATGAGATTAATCCCAACAATTTAAAAAACCTACTTTCATCATTTTTTTTCAAATATTAATATCTGTCAAACCGTTAATCGTTAAGCGAAAAAAATATATTATTGCGACGAACATTTTATTATCTTTCCACTTTGATATACTTTCGACAAAATTTTTTTTCCGTATCTTTCACGTTTTTTTTTAAAGTTTTTTCGTTTGTTTACGTTACTGAAATTTGCATTAAAAAATTATATATGATAAAACACTAGTTTGAATATCACATGTGATATTAGTGTAATATCATATATGATATGTAATATCACATGTGATATTAGTGTAATAGAGTTGAGATCCATATAGAACTCATATTTGTCATAGAACCAATGAATCAATCATAGCCATCAATTTTTTATCCAAATTAATAAAAAATCATTTTCCACATTTTTTTTAAAACAACATATCAAGAAAATCCAAATCTTCAAGCTACAAAAAATACACCATCGGACGAGAATTAAATTATCTTTCATAGATACATGTTATATACTTTCAATGCAAGTTTTTTAATTTCGCCCAGAAAAATCACATGCGATTTTTTAAAAATCACATGTGATTCGTAAAAATCAAATCACATGTGATTTTTACAATTCACATGTGATTTTTTACAGATCACATGTGATTTTTACAAATCACATGGGGATTGATCTCTTAAGATGTAAAGAAGTTTTTGTCCTCAAATGATCTTAAATCATAACGTAAAGAGTTAATTTCATAAATGGTTCATGTCGTCTGTCAAGTTTAATGAAAATAGACCTTAAGCTTTTTTTTAACGGATCCTCTCCCTATGGTTGTGACCCATATTGAGTTTGGTCCCTTGACCAATATTTTCTTTAGTTGGACCGTTAAACTAACATGAATGACATAAATACCCTTAAGAGTAAGGTCCCTGTGGTATGTGGGGTATAAGGAATTTAGTCCCTAATTTTTTTATTACGTTTTCGTTCGTTTTCATACGTTTTTAACTATTTTCGTACGTTCCTGTACGTTTTTGTCTGTTTTTATGTTTGTTTATTTTATAATGTTCTTTCGTGATTTATATCGTTGTTTGTTTCATAGGTTTTTATTCATTTTCGTCCGTTTTTATATGTTTTCGTCCATTTTTTTCGTTTTCATACGTTTTCCGTTTATACGTTTTCATCCATTTTCGTCCGTTCTTATACTTTTTAGTCTGTTTTTATACGTTTTCATCGTTTTTGTCCGTTTTTATATGTTTTCTTCCGTTTTATACGTTTTCATCCGTTTTTATATGTTTTCGTCCGTTTTTATACGTTTTGTTAAGTCTTCATATGTTTTTATACATTTTCGTCCATTTTTATAAGTTTTCGTCCGTTATCATCCATTTTCACCGTTTTTATATGTTTTCGTCCGTTTTTACACGTTTCGTCCGTTTTTATACGTTTTCGTTCGTTTTTATCTGTTTGTATCCGTTATATTTTTTTTTAATGTTTTTGTCCATTTTTATACATTTTCGTCCGTTTTTATCCGTTTTCGTCCGTTTTTATATGTTTTTGTCCCATTTTTTACGTTTTCGTCCGCTTTTCTTACATTTTATACATTTTCAACCGTTATTATATGTTCTCGTCCGTTTTATTAAGTTTTCATACGTTTTATACGTTTTCGTCCATTTTTATACGTTTTCATCCGTTTTTTTACGTTTTTGTCCATTTTTATGTGGAACAAAAAGTATAAAAACGGACAAAAATGTAGAAAAACGGATAAAAACGTAAGAAAATGGGCGAAAACATATAAAAACGGATGAAAACGTATAAAAAAACGCATGAAATCATATAAAAACGAATAACATGGACTAAAACGTGTAAAAATGTATGAATACAGACGAAAATGTATAAAAATAGATGAAAACATATAAAATTAGATGAAAGCATATAAAAAGAGATAAAAACATAAGAAAAATGGACGAAAACGTATAAAAACGAATGAAAACGTATAAAAATGGGTGAAAGCATATAAAATGAATGAAAACGTATAAAAATGTAAGAAAAACGAACAAAAACGTATAAAACGGATTAAAACGTATGAAAATGGACGAAAACATATAAAACTGATAAAAGCGTAACAAATACGGACGAAAACGTAGAAAAACGGACGAAAACGTATAAAACGGATAAAAAAGTAAGAAATAGGGATGAAAACGTAAGAAAAACAGACGAAAACGTATAAAACGGAAGAGAAACGGACGAAAATATATAAAAAAGGTAGAAAACGTATAAAAACAAACGAAAACGTAAGAAAACCGGACGAAAACGTAATAAAAAGAAATTGTGACTAAATTTGTGATACCCCACAAACCACAGGAACCATACTTGTATGGGTATTTATGTCATTTTTATAAGTTTGACGGTCAAACTAACGGAAATATTGGTCAAGGGACCAAACCCGTTATTGGTCGCAATCACGGGGAGAAATCCGTTAAAAAAAGTTTATAGATTATTTTCGTTAAACCCGATAGACAACAAGGACCATTTATGAAATTAACTCTTCATTTTTTCTATATCTCACTCGATCACTCCAGCCATAGTTCCTCTCGTCGTTGTCGGCTTCATCATTTCTGTCGTCTCCACCGCCGTTGTCACTAATCGAACTGAAAATAGAAAACCAAAAGCAGAAAAACATAATGCCATGTGAAATAATAACGTTACAAGTAGGGCAAAGTGGGAACCAGATCGGCATGGAGTTCTGAAAACAACTTTGTCTCGAACATGGTATCTCTAAAAACAACATACTTGAAGATTACGCTACTCAGGTATTTTACACACGTTACACAATCTTATATAGGTTTCACACATTCATTTCGATAGTATCTTGATTGTTTATTATTTAACCGGCATGTATATTAATAAGACTAGCAGGAGGCTAGGGCTAGAAAGTACAAAGCCTCAAGAAAAAAAGGAGCACGCACCTACAGTGACTCTAGTCGTGATAAACATTAAACAAGGCCAAGAAAACCCTAGGAAACATTTGAAGAAACGTTACCGTTGATTGATACCAAAACCTACTGAAAACCACTTGATCAAGTTGTTTGAATTGTGTTGATAGCACAAAAACCACTACTTTTATCACTGATATGTAGAAAGTAATATATGCATTTTTGGGCAATCAGAATCAAAGCAGGCACTTGAGTAGTGTTTGGACTTCCCTTCATAATCAGTATTCAATAAGTGTTTAGCAAATTCTAATTAATTTAAGTATTTGCGCTGAATATAATGTCTCAATGTTTACTGATTATTTGACCCCAGACCGATGACATTGTAAAGACATGGAATATTTTTGATTTGAAATCCAATAATCAAATAATCATATTCAAATGAAAGGCAAAACGCGCGGGTAACTAATTGGAATTTGGTTTGGGTTACCTTTTAATTCGAGAGATATATGCCACATTTAAGCAGCCTATAGTACATTTCATGTTTAAAAATCAAAATGTGAAAGTAAGAGAGGCGTATAATAGAAATATTGAAGAATCTGATACACCAGCAACATTGCAAATTTCAAATCAGTATCAAGTTCAGTTTTTTTTTTTTAACTTTACTTCTAGGGTGAACAGTTCTTGTAAGCATGACTGTATATGTAGATTAGTAAACAAAAATTCGTAGGATGAAATAATTGGGGTAATAACTTGGAGTTTGTAAGAAAACAAGACTAGATAAGCTATTTCATAGCTTGGAATAGCATTACAACATAAGTAAAAGTAAACGGAGGATAATACTTAGCTTTTAAGTTGATTTGAATGTTTCAGTCATGACTATCCTGTATGCTTGATTGGGATATTTTTGGATATCCAGATTTAAGACATAAACTTATATATAAATACACACCCATATCAAGCATTATGGAAATTCTCAGGCCCTGGTCTTTCCACCCCTGCGATGTACGATAGTTTTTGAGATCATGAGACATTAAGTACTGAACATGATAACAAGTTGTTGGGTGTTCAAATTGCTGCAGGGAGGTGCAGGTGATAGAAAAGATGTATTTTCTATCAAGCGAATGATCAACATTACATACCACGAGTTTTGCTTATGGATTTGGAGCCAAGAGTGATTAACGAAATACAAACCGGTGACTATAGGGATCTTTTCAACCAACAAAACATATTTCCTTCTTTTGATGGAGGAGGTGCAGGAAACAATTGGGCCAGCGGATATGATCATGTAAAGTTTTTGTATACTATTTGTGGCGAAACACTTCCGCAGTAGTTTCAGCTAACATACATACAAGGGTTTCTGATACGAACCTCAAGGTGTACACGAGGAAAAAGACAGGGGTCAAGACAGGCGATCATGTGCAATTTAATGCTATTTTTGGATTATGGGTGGACCCACTGGGTCAAAAAACCAGCGGGTAAAACTGAAAGGACAGGAGCAGCAGTTATCCTTTATTTCAGGAGCAGTTAACTTTAGTTTCTAATATAGTAGCAGTCTTTGTTTTTAGTAGGCAGTCAAGAATAATAAACTTGTTGTAACCACATTTGTGAAGGAGACCAGCCATCTCGAATTTGGCTATATCAATCTGAATCTTAATCATTGATACTATCATTGGTTCCATTGCCGGGAAATCGAAAGCATGGTGCAGACCTGGAGCAATTCCGACGAGGGCAATCAACCACCAGATCCGGTAGCAACACAGTTAGCTGCTATAGCCAAAACATTGGAGTCAATAGATGCACTGCAGAAGGAGGTAGCAGCCCTCAAATCTCAATCGCATAACAGGGACAGATCGGTTTATGGTAATGGAAGGCAGGATGAAGGGGAATCTGTTGGAATCACTCCTAACTTGTATTTTAAGTGTTAGTCATTAATATGTAATAGGTTGCTTAATTAGACTTTTATGTTAGTAATTATGGAAAGGCTCATATAAAAATCCCATGAGCCTATGCAAAAGCCCAATAAGAAAGGAAGGGACTAGACATGTTGCCCTAGCTCCCTTCCCCTATAAATAATGTTGTAAACGTTCACTTTAAGGTTGGTTGTTCACTTTATACAAGTTCCTACTCATAACCTTTATATATTCGTGTGTGTGTATTGTGTTCATCCCTCCATCATCTCTATCTCTTACATATTGATTCTTGTGTTATATTATGGTGATCTAACAGTGGTATCAATCGCCATCTAGTTGGGTGAAACATATTGGTTTTTGAAGTTTTGGTACTATACGCGTGGGTTTAGCGAGTTACACTTTTCATACGCTTAAAACTTTGATTTTTACATTTGTAAACTCAAGATTCTTGTGGTTTTAGGTTTATTTAGTGTTAAAGTTTTAGTTTTTTTCAAAAAGTTTCAAACTTTACGTGTGTAGATTTGTTTTTATGCTTGGGTTGTTTCGTGTTTCACTTGTTACGTGTAAGGGTGAAAGTGTTTTTGGATCATCAAGTTTCAAACTTTATTGTTGTTTTGGTGATTTTGAAGTTGTTTCATCATTAAAATCAGGTTTACAAAACGTTTTTGGGCATAAAAATCAGTTTTGGTAAATTTTGTACTTTCTACACTTAGCAAAACCCTAGTTCTACGTTTAAGCATCTACGCCTAATTCATCTACGCCTAACAGTTTCCTACGCCTAAGGTTCTCTTCATTTGATATTCGAAGCTGTTGGTTTATTCAGTATTTTCTTACTTGGATAAGCCTGAAAACACTTCGACTTGTGGATATCTTTTACACTTGGATAAGTGTAAAGGACTTTTAGGTAAAACCCTAAACTTACGCATAAGCTTAAACGCTTACGAGTAAAAGTTCACGCCTAAGTTATTCTTATGCATAAGTTAAATCTTACGCCTAAGGTAATCTTACGCTTAAGGTTCTTATTTCTAAGCATTTAGTTTACGCCTAAGCTTACGTTTAACCTAAAGCTTACGTGTAAGGAGCATTTATGCCTAAGCACTAGTTTACGTGTAAAAGGAAGTTACGCGTAAGAGTCACTGCCTACGCCTAGTGGTTTCTATGCCTAAGGTGTACTTAATCAACAAACTTAAGATCGCATCATCATCAACACAAGTTTCAAGATGTCTCAACCACCATACTCTAACTACTTTCCTCATGAGTATCCTCAACAACAACAACAACAATTTCAACAATATCATCCACAACAATTTCAACAATATCCTCAACAACAATTTAAACCACCATCTCAAATGTACTTTCCTCAAGGAGCACAACCTCTTCCACCACAGATGCCTCAACCAAACCCTCGTCAACTAGTTCAACATTGTAACTACTTCTAATATCAGTATCCAGCTAAGTATGCTATGAATGTCACAACGCAGAGGGAACCTTCTTGGTTTGCAAAGATGTGTGAAGCTTTAAGCAGCCAACAATCCATTCATGAATTTGGATCCCTTGATAGACCTCCAATGCTCACTCCCGGAAACTACAATCAATGGGTGATAAGGTTTATTAGGTTTTGTGATCTCAAGAAACCACATGGTAAGTTTTTGAAGAAGGTCATACTTGAAGGTCCTTTTCAGATGCCTAATATCATTATACCCAGAGATAATCACTACTCCACCAGAATGATGTTACCAACGTTCTCAGCATCGATCAACTCAGTACTGAACAACTTCTTCACTTAGAAGCGTGATGACTTGTAATGCAATATATCCTTTTGGGACTACCCAATCCGATACCGTGTTGATGTGCTCGAAGACTGCTAAAGCAATGTGGGAGCACATTCATCTTCTAATGGAAGGCACTGAACTTAATCAAGAAGACATGGAATCCAAAATTAACTTAGCATATGAAACTTCATGATTGAACAGGGGAATAATTAAAATCATATACTATCATGGGTTCTCAAACATCATCAATGACTTGGACAAACATAATATCATTATGCCAAGGATTGCAATTAACAAGTTCCTTTGTCTTGGTCCTGATTGGGAGAAGTATGTTACATTCATCCGTCAAGCTAAGAATCTTCATCAAGCAACGTGCAGTTGTTGTATGACTATTTGAAGCACCATCAAAATGAAGTAGACAAAGACAGAATCATCCGTGGAGTCCCTGCTTCTCCATCACTCCCGGATAATCAAACTCTTGCTTTGTATACTCAAGCATGTTATCCTCAATTTCCGAACTTGCCAACTGTCTTCACAAATCCACCACAACCAACTGCTCAGATTACACCATATGATCCATCACAACAACAATCACAAGAAACTCAATTGGTTCTATACAACAACAACAATGATCAAGCACTCTACAGTGAATCAAATGAGGATGCAGAAGCCTTCGTTGCATTGAATCAAGGATTTGTAATGATTGCTAGAGCCTTCGGGAGATTCGCTAACAAATCCAACAATCGCATTCGTACCTCATCAAACACAAGAAATCAAGCTGTTGTTAACAATGGAAGAGTTGAGATTCAGAATCGTGGAATGGTCGGGAGATGGGTAGTGGGTCAAGGTTTAATACTAATGGAAGGAATAACATGGGTGCTCCACAACAACGGGTTCAAGTGGTTGATCAGGGAATGCTCAGGGTTATTGGTCTTGATGATGATGCAACTGCAACGAGAAGGGTCATCTTGCTAATGCTTGCCCAAAGCCGAGAACAAGAGGTAGCGCTTATCACAAGGAGGCTTTACTCTTGGCTCTCAAGGATGAAGCTGGTGGAACACTTACCAACAAGGAACAGAGCTTCATGGCTAATGCAGAATTCTGATGATGACATGGAGGACTTGCAAGCTAATGCAGCTGTGATGTTAATGGCAAACATGCAAGAGTTCTACATGAGTGACACAGGCCCAGTGTATGACACCGACGGCTTGTCTCAGGTACCAGATCCTAATATACTTATACACGATTTGATATCTCCGCCTGCATTTGCATCCGACAAGGCACAGAGTGTTCAACATGAGCCTTCTACATCTCATTCCGACGATAATCAAATGGATCCCGTAGTTACATTTGACGATCAAGATGACCTTATGGTTAATACTGATAATCAAGTTGATTCCGTGATTATATTTGAGGATCTAAATAATGATTATGTTGAGACTCAAGTTGAAAAAAATGAACCTTTGTCTAATCCAGATTCAGAACTCATGACCTTATGTCAGACCACCCTATCTAAATTGGAAAAATGCTATGAGATCTGATAACGCTGAGATTGTGCATGTTTTTAGTAGCGTTATGTGTGCTTTTATATCTGTTATTTGGTTATATTTGCGTGATTATAGTGCTTAAACGCATCAAAAGATGTTTGTTTAGTGTTTATAACCAAATGCAGGGAAACGTATGGAAAATAAAGAAATGTTCAGCAAAACGAAGATTCCCGTTTGATGGATCATCGATATCGCAAGGACCTTTGAAGACCTTAGTGATGGAAGAACCAAAGTTCTACAAGACAAAGTGAAGGAAAGATCAAGTTTCCGTATCTCAGAAGATCCAACCAGAACCGGTTACAACCATAACCGGATCGGTTGGAAAAAGCGGCAGAATCAATGTTTTAACAATTCGCCACCCGATCGGTCGCAACCCGTAACGGATCGGTTGGCCAAGTTAGAAGACCAACCGGATCGGTTGGTCGTATGACCGATCGGTTGGAGAAGCGCATCTGCCAATCTTCATCACTAAGCTTTCCCTTTGCATCCAAACGGTTCTAGGTCCTTCTATTGGTGTATTCTAGTCCCTTCCTTACTCAGGCCAAGTTCAGCATTTAATACCCTAGGACTTGGAACTAGTATAAATAGAGGCTAATTGTGAGCACACACCTAAAAATACCAATCTCTACTATCATAAACAAAGCCTTAAGCTCTCAAAATTCGTCCTTAGAAGTCCACGAAGTTTGGAGATCCAGAAGTTCACCATTCGGAGGCCAAACCACCAAGAAGTCTACCCCAATCCTTTGGGAATCATTACTTCACCCTTAATCTTATTCCAAGCATTGTAAGACTTTTAATCATGTTTTCTAATGTTCAAAGTTCTGAGTTTATGTTCATGTTTGCTATGAGTGGCTAGTATCTTTATACACTTGCTTAAATGATGTTGATTATCATATGATTAGTTAGTGATTGTGTTAACATGTTTTAATTCAATTTCAAGTTGATTCTAAGATCCAATTGTGCTAAAGTTTCATTGTGACATTTGTTAATCAAGTTTGGCTAATTGATAGTAAACGTTGGGGTCGAAAGAACTTATTGTTATTCAACTAGTCATAATCATTTTGTCTATGGATGATTGTTTTTACATATTATTCTTGATTACACAAAGGAACTAAGGTGTGATTGTAATAGAAACGCTTTTTGATTATCAAATTGGATTGGTTGGAAACATCTAAATGGTCGTAAGATTAGTTGTTGAGAATCAATTGTAGCCTTTTGTCTATGATCGGTTACCCTTTGTATTGACCATTTCTTAAGCAATTTGATGAACAAGTGGATGTTTTTGTGTTTAAGTTTATGTATGTAGACTTATGAAACTTGAATTGATCTTGAATTGATTGGTTAAACTTAATGCTTGTTTTATGAACTAAAATCTTGACGAAGGTTTAACTTGTAAGAACAATAGATTAGTGTTCCAACTAATTATCTAACCAACATGTTAAGAGGTTAACACAATCACATTAATCTATGATATGAAACTAGTTTAAGCAAGTGTAGTTTTTTTTAATCATCTGAGTTTTCATTATATCTATTTGTTTTATTATATGTTTTGGATAGACTCCGTTAATTCAAACTTGTGTTTAGAATCACTCAAATCCCTGCGAACGATCCCGACTTACCTTCATAATCTTGCTATAACGGACGAGTATACTTGCTCGTATGTGTTATTGGTAATATTGGTAATTCACCTTTTATAAATTTAAAACTTGCACCAACCGGGCACGTCAAGTTTTTGGCGCCGGGGATTTGATTGTGTTTCAATAAGTTTTTGAATTTCCCTCAGTCGATTCAGCCCAAAAAATTTCCTCAGAAACCTTAACCGGATCCGGTTGTACCTCAACCGAATCGGTTACGATTTTTTTCATCACTCAGCTGGTCTAACCGATCGGTCGCAACCGGAAACCGATCCGGTTATCTTCTCTGACCCATAAAAAAAGGTTTTCGTTGTTTGTCCGTGTGTTTAAATATTGCCTGGATTCTCTAGGACATTGTATGAACACTCGAGCAACGGGAATAGAACCAATTACACCTCTTACCAACCCCGAACGTTTGATTCGAAGAAGAAGAAGAACACTTTTCATACCATTGGAAAATCGTGTACCAAGAGTACCAAACCCACCATTTGATAACCTAGTAGAAGCCAAAGTTGTTTTCAACCCTTTCACCAATTTACCTTTTCCCATGGCAGACGATCAACCCATGTGGGGAACCAATCGAGCCGTAGCACCAACTCCGGAAGTGCTGTTGCTATCAATCTTGGTGACAACTTCACCGTGAAGGGACATCACCTTTCCATGATCAAAGACCGACAATTCGATGGCCGTGCGCGGGCCGATCCGTATAAGCACATTGCCGAATTCATCGAAATTTGCGGCATGTTCCGTTATGGCGACACTGATGTCAATGCCATCAAACTCAAACTCTTCCCATCATCACTCGCCGGAGATGCTAAAGTATGGTACAATGAATTAAAACCAGGAATCATCAATACTTGGGAGGAGATGAGGCAAGCTTTTGTAAGCCGATTCTTTCCACTGCCATGTTTGATCGATTAATGGGAGAAATTCGTGCTTTCAACCAAAACCCAAACGAATCACTTGTCGAAGCTTGGCTTCGAATGAAAGATTTGCTTCGTAGTTGTCATGGACATGGATTATCAAAAGGAACCATTATCCAAATCTTTTACCAAGGACTAGATGAAATCTCTCAAGGCATCCTTGATGCTGGAGGAATTTTCCTCTATAAGACTCCCAACGATGCACATCAATTTCTCGAAGATCGAGTACTTCTCAAACTTGATTGGTCCAAAGATTCCAAAACCAAACCTCTCCGAAAAACCGTTGCTTTTGTCGAAAACACCGATGCTTCAAAACTCATAGAGAAGATGGAAGCGTTAACCTCAAAAATCGTTCATGAGTACAAAGATATCAAAGATGAAATGAAGGAAATGCGAGACGGATGTAACAATTGTGGAGGAAATCATCCATCGTCCGAGTGCGATGATAAACCTATGGGTGGACCAAAGGAATGAGAAGCGAGTTACGCTCAAGGAGGATACCATGGAGGAGGATATCGTGTAGTAATTATTACGGTCGAAATTCTGGAAATTGGCAAGATCGCCGACCAAGGGATGACAATCGTGATTCTCAACCACGAACTGACGATCCACCACCACCAAAATCCGACAAAAAGATGGAAGAAACCGAATTCGAGAAAACCATGAGAGAATTCGTGGCTCAAAAAAATCTTCAAATGATTTCATCAAAAATCAAATTTTCAATCTCAAAGCCAAAGTTGAGCAAGGACAGGAAAATCATCAAGCATCTATCCAAGATCTTGAAAACAAGTTTGGCAGATTTTCTGACCAACATTCCTCTAGACCATCCGGTTCATTGCCAAGTAATACCCAATCCAACCCAAAACCATCAAATGATAAGACGTACCGTCCACTACAAACAAGAAATGAGACATATCAATGTGTACACAAGAAGTGGTCTCTCGTACGATCCACCGCCTAATCCTAATACTCCTGTCACCATTGATAGTGAGGATGAAACCGAGGAATCCAACATAACTCAAACCACCAAAAAGAAAAACATTCCATCCGTTAAAGGTATACACCAAAATTCCTTATCCTCAGCGAAAGAAAAGATGGAAGAACGTTATAAGAAGTTCATCGAAATAATCAAAGAGGTTAGACTCAATGTTCCTCTTGTTGATGTCTTAGCCGGAATGCCAATTACGGAAATTTTTTAAGAACTTCTTAATAACAAAAGAAAGCTTGAGCAAATATCAGCAGCTTTTCTTAACGAAGAATGCTCAGCTATAGTTCAAAACAAAATCCCACCAAAGCTCGGAGATCCTGGGAGCTTTCTTATTCCGTGCACTTTTGGGAATAATGTTAAATGTGATGCTTTGGCCGATCTTGGCGCAAGTATCAATTTGATGCCTTATTCGCTCTATTCCAAGTTGTGCAACAACAGCTTGAAACCAACAAAAATTAGCATCCGATTGGCAAATCATTCCTATCAATATCCTGTAGGAATCGCCGAGAACATGCTTGTTCAAGTCGGTAAATTCATTTTTCCAGTGGACTTTGTGATCTTGGAAATGGAAGAAGATAGTAAAGTTCCACTCATTCTAGGAAGACCTTTCCTAAATACCGCTAATGCAATCATCAAAGTGAAAGGAAAAGAACTTAACCTTGGAGTTGGGGAAGATCGAATCACTTTTCTTATTGATAAAGCAATGCGCTATCCACATTCCAGTGATGACACTTGTTTTAACATCGATATTATTGATGAAGTCACTGATGAGGAATTAGACGCATTACTGAACGAATCCGATCCGTTCATGACTACTTCTGAAAAGATCAATGAAACAGACTTTGATAAAGAATTTGATGATTTCATGAAAGTAGAATTCGAAGGAGATAACTCAGAAGAAGAAGAAATGGAGGAAGAAGAAGAAAATTTTGAAGAAATAACTTTCAATGACGAGATGCGAATTAAATCCTCTATCGAAGAACCACCCACAGATCTCGAACTAAAACCTCTCCCAGATCATCTTGAATATGCTTATTTGGAGGAAAACTCTCTCTTCTTCCATGTCATATCTTCATTTGCTCGAGGATAGTGAGAAAGAAAGTTTAGTTTCTGTCCTCAAAAATCACAAACAAGATTTTGCTTGGAAAACATCGACATCCCAGAATTAGTCCCAATTTCTGCAAACACAAAATCAAATTTGAAGAAGGGATTAAACCTGTGGTAGAACGTCAACGTCGACTCAATCCCAACATGAAAGAAGTTGTTAAAAAGGAAATCATTAAACTTCTCGATGCTGGAATCATTTACCCAATTGAGGATAGCCCTTGGGTAAGCCTGTACAACGTGTTTCCCAAGAAAGGAGGAATGACGGTTATGACTAATGAACGAAATGAACTAGTTCCAACTATCACGGTGGCGTTTGTATTGACTATCGTAAGTTAAACAAAGCCACCGGAAAGGATCACTTCCCGCTCCGTTCATGGATCAAATGCTTGGCCGAGTTTGGGGATATTTCCAAATTCCCATCGATCCTAACGATCAAGAAAAGACCACCTTCACTTGTCCTTTTGGAACCTACGATATCGGTATGCCTTTTGGTCTTTGCAATGCACTGCGACTTTTGAGGTGTATGATCACCATATTCCAAGACATGCTAGAAACCTCCATGGAAGTTTTCATGGATGACTTTTCAGTCTTTGGTGACTCATTTGAAGCTGTCTTTTTAATCCGATAAAATGCTCGAAAGATGCGAAGCTGCACATCTTGTTCTTAACTGGGAGAAATGTCACTTTATGGTAACCGAAGAAATTTTGCTTGGCCACAAAATCTCCAGTGCCAGAATGGAAGTAGACATGGCAAAGGTCGATGTCATCTCAAAACTTCCACACCCAACTAACGTCAAAGCCGTTAGAAGTTTTTTAGGACATGCTGGTTTTTACCGCCGATTCATCAAAGATTTTTCCAAAATATCTCGTCCGATGACAAAACTTCTTGAAAAAGAATCTATCTTTGACTTCAATGCTGATTGCATAAAAGCTTTCGAAACTCTGAAATCTCAACTTACTAGTTATCGATCGGTCACCTAATTGGTCACTACCCTTCGAACTTATGTGCGACGCTTGCGATTTTCTGTTGGAGCTGTCTTAGGCCAACGCGAAGGAAAACACTTTCGGCCTATATATTTTGCTTGCAAGACACTGAATAGTGCTCAGCAAAATTATACCGTCACCAAAAAGAATTCTGGCGTCGTTTTCGCATTCGACAAATTCGATCATACCGTGCTCTCAAAAATGTTTTTACCGATCATTCGGCTCAAGTATCTGTTCACCAAGCAAGATGCTAAACCACGTATTATTCGATGGATTTTGCTACTCCAAGAATTTGACATCGAAATCAAAGATAAGAAAGGAGAAGAGAATCTTGCTGCTGATCACTTATCTCGTCTAGAAAATCCCGACCTTGAGGAATTAAAAGAAGAAGAAATCGATGACTATTTTCCCAATGAAACTCTCATGACCATCGATGAAACTGACGATCCTTGGTTTGCTGACTTTGCGAATTACCTCGCCGGAGGAATTCTTAGAAAAGGTCTAACTCATGCTCAAAGAAGCAAATTCTTTTCGGAACTCAAATACTATTTTTGGGAAGAACCATATCTTTTCAAAATGTGTCCCGATGGGATGATCCGTAGATGTGTTTCGGTTCGAAACCGAAAAATTCTTGACGCGAATCATGGCCCAACTGGGGGACATTATGGTCCTTCCACCACAGCTAAGAAAGTTTTTGATGCTGGATTCTATTGGCCAACAATATTCAAAGAAGCACACACTTGTTCAAAATTGTGACGCTTGTCAAAGAACCACCAATCTCTCTCGGAGAGATGAAATGCCATTAACAAGCATTCAAGTGTGTGAAATATTCGATATTTGGGAAATAGATTTCATGGGACCTTTCCCTAAATCCCACAAATTCGAATACATTCTTGTTGCTATAGATTACGTGTCCAAATGGGAAGCACCTTTAGCGATGCTCGGTAATGCGTCGTTAATTTCCTCAAAAAGCTTTTCGCTCGTTATGGAATTCCCAAGGCATTAATAAGCGATCGAGGAACCCATTTTTGTAACCAACAAATGGAAAACCATGAAAAAGATATGGAGTTCATCATGGATTTGCAACAGCCTATCATCCACAAACCAGTGGTCAAGTTGAAAATACCAACAGAGCTCTCAAAAGAATACTAGAAAAAACAGTGAAGGAGAATCCTTCATTGTGGGCATTTAAATACGGCTTATAAAACTCCAATTGGCACAACTCCTTACAGACTCTTGTATGGAAAGACTTGTCATTTGCCGTTCAAAGTTGAACATCGTGCTTATTGGGCTCTCAGAAATTGTAACACCGATCTCAAAATAGCTGGAGAGAAAAGATTCCTGCAATTGCACGAACTCGATGAATTGAGACTCCAAGCTTATGAAAATTCCAAACTGTACAAAGCTAGAACAAAAGCTTATCACGATAAAAAGCTACGAATTCGAAAAGAATTCAAAGCCGGAGATAAAGTTCTGCTTTTTAACATGAAATTCAAATTCAAAGCTCCTAAGTTACAACCAAAATGGTTTGGACCATAGATATCCATCTGGGTATGTCGAACTCTATGACAAACAAGGTGGAAGTTTCATGTTAATGGACGAATCAAGTTATATTACGACAAGGAGCAAACGAAAAGAAGTTTCAGTGGCGACGGTGTCTGGCGACACCATGATAATGAATTCAAAACTATCACCTTTGTAGCACCATTTCCAGGAAGAATCCCACAAATTGTTCCATGGAAACCATCTGTTGAGTTCGTCTGGGACGATATTGAAGCTACTGGTGAAGAATTCATGTACATCCTTGAACTTTACAAAATGTTCAAAGATGCCGCTGCAGCTAAATAAATTCGGGAAGATTCAGAGTCGTGATGACTCGGTAATAAAACAAGCGCTTCTCGGGAGGCAACCCAGTGTGTTTGATTTGATTTTCGTGGTCACTCCCCAAAGTTTAAACCTTTGGTTGAACTTAAGTGTGGGGGTGCCACCTTTTAATAAAACCTTTTGTTTGTTTATAAGATTGTGTGCAGGTGATGATTTCTCCAGTGGACGCCAGGAATGAAGGAAGATTTTAAGCTGACAACTCATTGACATATCTGGTTTCATCTCTATTTTTCCTATTTCTATACTTTGAAGTTCGCTTTTCATTGAGGACAATGTCTAAGGTGTGGGGGGGGGGGAATAGGAAAAATTAGAGTTTTCATGCTTAAATTTAAAATTTTTTTTGCCCTTGTGATCTAGTTGTTTTCACGCTTTTAGGATTATCTATTAGAATAACTGGATCAAACCACTGGTAAAAATTGGTAATATTTGAAAGCGAGATGTGTTCCGATTACTATTGAAATCCATTCTGGGATCAATAAACATTTGCTAGCACATATTATACCCTTTCCACTAAATTGTGAGGATTTGAGCCTGTTAGGTCACTAGTTTTACAACACAAGCTTACAAGAAAGAGATAAAAGCGATTGAACAAGTATCCAAACACACACACACGATATAAAGGAAATGGTTATGCGTAGAGAGTGAGTGAAAGAAATAACTTGAACAACCAACCCTCAAGTGAGGGTTATTACATAGTATACTGCTAGGCAACACTCCTACTCCTTCCCTTTTCCTTATTGGACATGGGCCTAAGCTTATGGGCCTTCTACATAAGCTTGACCTTAAACAAACATAAAGGCCATAATAAGCTACCTATTACATATGAGAAGCTAACACTTGAATTAAGGTTTAGGAGTGATTCCAACAATCTCCCCCTCAAGTGTTGGTGATGAAAACGGTGAAGGCGTTGATGTAATAGTAGCTTTGACGTCTTCTGACATTTTTCTTTCTTGTGAGAGGAATGCCTTGATCAACAATCTCCCAGTGTAGAGATAGTTTACTTTGAACAGTTATGCCTTGACGTCATCTTTAACTTTGTTCTTTGATCTTTGTTCTTTGTGATGAATGTGATAGTATGTTGTTCTGCATCAATTTGCCTCAGTGCGCCGCTGCTCCAGTGTCTCCACGTCATTCTTCAAGATGCTCACACGCTCTTTTGACGTTTGAATTCAGATAATGAAGTTCTTTAAGTCTTTAACTTTGTAGATTCTTTGATTTGTGAAGAATCATTTGATTGTGTTGCTTTTGGATAGAACTTCCATTAGTGATGATGTTGCGTGAGCATGAGAAGAATGCACGATCATTCGCTCGAGCTTCCATAAAGAAAACATTAAAACGGTTAGTAAATAAGCGGATTCCGCACTTACAAGTTTGAACTTCGAGAGTGTGTTAACATAGTGTGAAAACACAACTCTAATTCTTACAAAGGCCGTTTCCGAATCGGAGTCCCACAAGTGAGATAACACGATGTACTGAAGTACACCTACGATTTAGATGAGGTGTGAGGTACACGAAGCATCACCTCACGACGTAGACCGTTTGAGACCACTAAGCGCAATCCGAGGAGTTGCCGAAAGCGTCTGCTGTCATTTCTTTGTTGACCCTGGCAGGAGTTTCCATTCAATCACTGAGGATCACAGTTGTGAACCTCTCATAAATGTTCTAGACAGATTGCTAAGATCTGTGAAGGACTCGATAATGTACCACTGAAATTCTTATTGTGATGAAATGTCAAGTGTATCTAAGAGATCTAAGAGATGAAATGTCAAGTGTATCTAAGAGATCTTTTGATGAATCTCGTGGCTCTAGACTCAATAGTGCATTTTGGTTTTCCTGAACGGAGACTAGGGAGAGGGTCTCCTTCTTCAATACCAGCAATCTCTAAGATAAAGCCGATAGTTTATGTAGGGTTCCCTGTGAGAATGAAACAATCTTCTGTTGAGAGAAACTTGAGTGGTTAAGAAGGTTTAGAGCATGCGTCACTGGGTCCATGACGACTTTTAATCTTCAATACCAGCGTCACTAAGTGACAACTAGTAGCATATGAATTGAACCCGGTGTCTGCCCTAAATTGAATAATCTAGAGGGCTATTTCTTTTCACCCTTTTCTTTGCATTTCTTTTTATTTCTTCAACTCCTTCTTTCTCCGATTCTCATTTTCTCCTTTTTTTCAATCATACCTAAGGACTTCTAAATACTAACTATTTGTGGTGTCCTTGGGTAGATCCATCCGGCTCTGGTGGATCATAGGACTGTTATTCCTAACCTTAGTCACCTTATAACTTCATGACTAACCTATGTTGCCATTAAAACCACTATTGTGAAAAATCTCTCAAAGTGTTTGTGAATGAAAAACATTTTAGTACCACTTGTTGAGATAAGATTTTGCATAAATACTCCCCCTCCACATGTGCTTAAGAGTTTATACGGTTAAATGCAGATGAGGAAAGAAAAGCGCGCACATTTTGAATTGATCAACTCAAGATAGACATTCCCCGCGAGACCGGTTCGTGGCATAGTTAAAGAGTTACATTGTCAGATTTTAGGTGACAACTAGCTCTAATAACTACCTTGAAGGTGTAGACAATCCGAAAGGTTGTAAACCGTCGGAGTTCATGTCTACCAAGATTTTCTCGAATGGTACATTCTACTCAGACAAGTCCTTTGCGAGACACGTTTACATCACTAGCGAACTAGCTTGAAATTATAGATCCGGGACAAGTCTTTTGAGTTCTGACAGTTAAGATATCGTCAATTCTTGGGTTAAAGTCTTTTTACGAGAGTTCATATAGCAAAACACAACATATTTCTTATCACGTATTTTCTCCCCTCAAAATGGCATATAAAATGTTATTTTTGAAAAGTTAAAATAAATATGACCATTTCGAGTGTTGGGAAGAATGACTCTACATGTGAACAATTTGTGAACAAAGTTTTTAGTCAAGTACGGGAGTGATATAAACGGTTGGTTTTGAAAATCATAAGGGAAAGTACTTGTTCTTTTGAGCAAAACCTTGAAAAGTGAAAGGTTTGATAGGTTTTACTCAAAAGTAAGAAGCTTTCGCTCCTTTATAAGGATTGTGGCACTGAAGCGTACCACGGGGTCCTTTCTTGACAATTACGGGTTGTACATGTTATGTGTGCAAAGCCATGACAGATAATCAAACAAGCAAAATCACAATTAAGAGAATACCCAATGATGAGACCGGCTACTTTCGAGGGGCGTTGGAAAGTCAGAATCGGAAAGTTTGGTCATCCTCCCACATAGCTCTCCAACCATTGCATCTGATCCCGATGAATCAAACATTCATCAATCCTAGTGATTAATCAACGAACATCCTTGCGATCCTTTGAATTCCATCTCTTCGTCTGAATTATACCCAACTCAATGTCCTTCAATCGATATGACAATCCATATCGAACCATCTCCATGGTGGCATCTTAGAACTTAGTGAATTTCATCGAAAGCCATGAAGCAAGTATGATGATTTTCACTTTGGTAGACAAACCCAAACTTGTGTTAATGAACGATTTTGTACGAGGTTTCTTGATTGATTCGATGAAGTGTAGAATTTAGGTAAGATTCGACCCGAGTGAAGAACTTCAATACGCTCTTTGATTTGAAGCGTATGAAACAAAGGAGTGCGATAATGTACTTGATTTAATTGGTTGAGGTTCGGTTAGGGCTCAGGTATATCGTGATCCTCACCACCGTGTATGTAAAGTGATCAACGGTTTCTCCATTGGTGGTGTGGTTTCAAGATCCCTTGGTTGATCGGATGGTGGTGGTGTGTAGCTTGTTGTGTAGTTGTGAACCTGCTTAACCATTTATCGAATCATTGGATGGAGTTGCCTTCTTAACAGATTTTGTTGTTGACATAGGTGTTTCTTATGTTGATGGAGGTGATGATTGAGATGATGATTTGGGTTGGTGGAAGTGTCAAGAGGTGTGGAAAGACGGTGTTGAGGTTTGTGTATAGGATTGTCAACTATGTAGTTGTATGCGATTCCTTCTTCTTTTCCTCCTCAGCTCTAGCGCTTCTTTTGCCTCTTTGAATCATTTCCTCTTCATCCACCAAATTATCATCAGTGAATCTTCATCCTTATCATGATCATCTCCTTCGTCATATTTCGACATCTTCACCATGCTTTTCTTCTTGCGGTTGTATAAGTTGTTGTTGTGGTTCCTTCATTTGAACAGTTGTAGAGACAGTGACACCACTGATCCTTACGGGTTGATTAACGGATCGGATGTAGAAATGTTTACAATGGATCTTCCATAAGTGGAGGACTACGCTTGACCCTCCTGCCCCAGGGTTGATTAAGAAAGGTTGAAAGCATTCCATCCATTTACCTTTAATGTCTTACGAAATTGTATTACCACATCTATTGAATCATACTCATCATCAGGATGACTTTGTGAACATGAATTTGAATGGATGTAGCAGGAGGATGTCCACAGCAAATCTGCAAGATGATTATGAGCATATGATGTAGTTGAAGATGACACGGAGATAGTTCTTGCCAATTGTTTTGTCGTATCCAGCTTGGAATGTCTTTGCCATCGAGGCTCAGTGGGGCATTGATGTTTGCTTGATTTGCAGCCATTTCATGATCGAAGTCATTCAGACAAAGAGAGACGGACATATGGAAACACAATGTGTTTGTATTAGTCTGATTTATTATCTAATTACTTGTATGATGGTAACATGTTTATGTTAGTTACAAGTCCTAAGTCACATTAGTCCAAATGTATGAAGTTGATGTGATAAGTTACGTGAACATGTTAATCTTGAAATTTCAAAGAGCAATAATTCACTTAACACACAACATATTAACTTTTGTAAGCTTGTATTAAACATCAGATATTTGTGACCTATGCGTAACATTTAACAAGTAACATATGCGTAACGGGCCAAAAAGTAGTGAACAATGGGTTATGAGTAACAAGGATCATTATGCGTAAGAAAGGGAGCGTGGGGTAAGCTAAATGTAAGACCAAGCTTGGCGTAAGAGTTTCTACGCGTAAGACAAGTTCAAAGGCTTTAGAAACTACGTGTAGGGAAAAGCTAGATGTTAGCGTATAGTTTACTAAGAGCAAAGCTTATGGTAACAATCCTTGTTTACGAATATCTTTCCAAGATACACGTAATCCATGTAGACCCTTATGTAAGAGTTGCATAAGATTACTCAAGTGACCTTTCGCATAAAGTATTCCTTAAGCGTAACGGTTTGAACACCTAAAGATTTTGACATTACGAATAATTAACCTGTTAAATATAAACATGAAAACTTGATTGCAATTAACTCCAAACATCTTTTAGATCACAAAACAAGCATAAGAACATATCAGATACACACAAAAAGACTTAGGAGTAAAATTACTTAAACCCTAAACCCTTAATCTACGTGTAAGGGATATAGCTACACAAGTCAAACAAGAATGTTTAAGGTGTAGATGTCATATGAGTGCAATGGAACAAGATTTAACACATTTCCACCACAGAATCAAAAGATTTATGGGAGATGAACCATAAAAAACCTAAAACTTAAGTTCATACAGTTTAGATGTTTCCGGGCTAATTTAAAGGTTCAAAAACATGCATATAAACTTATTCTAACACTTTCTTGACTACCTAATAACATATCACAGAAAAAGAAAAACCTAGATGAGCGCAAGAACCCTAGAATTCAAATTAATGAAATTTAAGATTCGGGATGGTTTTGGACGATTGAAACAAGTTTAATAGACACTAAGAAAGGTTTAAACACAACTCATTTCAATCCAAACACTTTTATGCATAAACACCCAATTCGTTCGAGTGAACAATATTTCAAAATCAGTTTAAAAGTTTTAACGTTGGATTTGAAAGAATTTTAGAAATCCTTGTTTATCATCTTGATTAAAACAGTTTAGAACTTATAGATTATGAAAAACTTGAACGGATTTAGAAGATTTGATTTGGGCCGTTTGATCTTGGTGGTTTAGGAGTAAATGAATTAATTTGCCAAGTTGACACATTCAGTCCATCAACCTTAAAGAGGTTCCAACCAAGATCCTTTAACTTCGTTTAGGTAAGACAAAACATTTGTAAGGCAAGAAACTTCACGATACTCCCCTCGACTGTTGAAATAATGAAATGGTTAAAACATTTGAGTCGAGGAGTATATGGCAAGAAACTTATCCACCATTTTAGAAGAAACAACATAATTTTGAAAACATGGAAGTACAAGGTTTTATGAAACCAAAAAATATTTACTTTCTCCCCCTCAACACTTGTTCGGAAAAATTAGTGAAAGGTTTGATAGAACAAAGTGTTGGTGAAAATTGTACTTGCGATGTTTGAAAGAATTTAGATAGAAGAATGTTTTGAGATTTTCTGATTTTATATTTTTGTATTTTGTTTTGAAAAATATTTACAAAAGAGATTTTGGTGTTTGACAGGTTTTAAGACTGTTTTAGGAGGTCATCAATTCCTCTTGAGTCAAACACCTCATACCAATCCGGTGGACCAACTCATTAAACCTAGCGGGAGGCAGGGCTTTGGTGAGACGATGCATAATTGGTATACGTACCCATAAAATATAATTCAACAGTACCTGTTCCGTGATCCTCTTGATGAAATGATATCGAAGATGATGTGCTTTGATTTCGAGTCTGAACTGAGTTGCACGAGATCGCAATGCACTCCGATTGTCGATACATCGGGATTACATCAAATCACGTAACCATAGTCTTTGAGTTGTGTTCTCATCCAAATGACTTGAGCACAACACGCCAACATGGCTACATATTCTGCGGTTGAGGACACGTGATGTACAATCCTTTAGCCGATTGCGGGACACGGTTTGTCACCAAGAAATTGTAAGGCTCACGAAGTACTCTTCGTGAATCTAAGCATCCTGCGTGTCACGAAATGATTAGTTCAAAACCGTCGCCGGATACCGATTCCCAAATTAATGGTTCCCTTGATGTATCGGAGGATTCTTTTAGCCTCATGAGGTGGGTTTCGTTGGTCCGTGATCGCGAAGCAATATACCGGCAAAGACAATATCAGGTCGCTGTTTGTTAGATACATGAGACCCGAATATACTACGGTATTTGGTAGGGTCAACCAATTTCCCATGTCAGTCAAGCTTCTTGGTATGTGGGTGTGGCATAAGTGTCACGAGTTTCATTCCAAATTTTGTAACAATTCAAGGGCATATTTGGACTGACTCAAGAAAATACCACGGGGTGATTGATGAACTTGCAATCCTAGAAAGAACGTAAGTTCACCCATCATGGACATTTCAAAATTTTTCTTCATTAGTTTTGCAAAAGCGATTGAATACTTTTTATGTGTTGACCCAAAAATGATGTCATCCACGTAAATTTGAACAATTAAGATATGTGCCCCGTGATATTGTATAAAAAGAGTAGGGTCGACTGAACCTTTGGTGAAATTATTAGCAATGAGGAAAGATGATAGCTTATTGTACCATGCCCGAGGGGCTTGTTTGAGACCATAAAGGCTTTGTTGAGTTTGTAGACATGGTTCGGGAACTGGGATCAACGAAATCCTTACGGTTGGTGACATAAACTGTTTCTTCAATTGGTTGTCCGTTAGAAGCGATTTTGACATCCATCGAAAGACCGTCATATTCATATGAGCGGCTTAGCGAAATATCGAACAGCCTAAAGCGAGCAACGAGCAAAAGATTCTTCAAAGTCTATTCCCTCTTCCGACGATAACCCTTAGCCACGGGCGTGACTTATTTGGATAACATTTCCTTCAGCATCAATTTGTCCAAATCCATTTTGAGACCAATGGCGTAGACCTGTTGGTCTTTCAACCAGTTCCATACTTCAAGACGTTTGAATTGGTTGAGTTCTTCTTGCATGGATTCGATCGGTTGTCTTTTCATTGCATCTTTGATGTTTTAGGTTGATTGGCAGACAGTGAGTGCATAAATGCAATGTTCACCATCTGAGTGAAGACGTTGTCTCGTAATGGCTGGTTGATTCGGGTTGCCAATAATATTTTCCAGAGGATGGTCTTTTGTCCATCTATGTGTGTTGGTATACATTGTGCAGGTTCGAGGATTCAAATGGTTTGTTGATGATTCAGCGACATCAGTGCGGCGGTGTCATTAGCAAGCGGGTTAAAGAAGCATTTGGATCGAAAATCTGCGGGTGGGGGTACTTCATTCGAATATCACCAGTTCATGTATCTATTTGGAAGCGGTTTGTTCAATTTGTTGTTGGAGTCAACGGTGGTGCTTCTTCAACCGTAGTTGTTGTAGCGGTGTCGGTATAAAATTGTCGGGTTGAGGCGTGAGCAGCGGATACACACTCACAGGCGTTCATCAATATCGTCCTTGAACAGCGGGCAGAATAACCTTTCCATTTGTTGACGAGTAAAATTTGGGGGCTTTGCGGTGATGATGGGGTTTGGGGGAAGTTTAAGCGGTTGTGACCGGGTTCTAAGCTGTTATACTCGGAAGCCAAGTTCATCAAAATGAGCATGAATCGTTTCCATAACCTCCTTTGTTCGGCGATTCAGATTGGAAACCTTTTGAATTATCACAATATCCTATAAAGACTCAATGTCAACTTTTGCTTTGAGCTTTCAAAGTCATCACGATCATTATTCGGATAGCAAAGAGATCCAAAGATATGAAAGTGTTTGAGATTCGGTTTTCTGTTGTGGACAAGCTCAAAAGGTGTTTTGTTGTGGCATTTTGTAATCATAAAACGGTTTTGAGTATAGCATCACGCGGTAGATACAACTACGCCCATAAGTAATCTGGAAGTTTAGCATTGATTAACATTGTTCTTGCGGCTTCCTAGCGTTCGATTTAGTCTTTCAACAACTCCGTTTTGTTACGGTATGCGTGAATAGATGTGCGATCTTTGAATTCCCACTTTCATAAAATTCATGAAGAGTTTGATTAACAAATTCGATTGCCTCTATACGTTCGATTAATCGAGCGGTGTTTAGTAGCTTTGAACTTTTTTTAAATGAAAAGTGATGATCATCGTGGAGCTTGATCTTTGCTTGAAGAAAGTAGACAAGTCAGCGTGAATAGTCATCAACAATTACTAAGATGTAGCGTTTGCCATTATGATCGTTTGCAGCGCATCGGCCCACACAAATCCATGTGAAGAAGATGAAGCACATGGTGAGAGCCGTGTTCCACCATTGAAGGAAAATGAGCACGAGTGCTTTTGACTTGTTCACGGCGAGCAAAGGTGATCTTTGAATACGAATATCTTGGGAGTCCTTCAACTAGTTTGTGTCGAGCAAGGTTGGTGATGGTTTGAATGTTTAGATGTGAGAGGCGGCGATTGCCATAGCGGGATTTTGTTGATGTTGCCTTTGAAAGTAAAGATGGGAGAAGTGCAACCATGTCTTGCATAGAGATAGTGTAAAGAGGCTGGAATTGCATGCGAGCCCGGTATAAGGTCGTTTCCTTGTAGATCACGAATGAAACAAGTTTTCTCCACTGGCAACCTCCAATCTCCATCACAAACTGACCTCTTGAAAAGCGATTGTGACGAGGCCTTCCACATAATAAAACCTGCTTATTTCGATGTTCCCATTAATGTAGTCTCCGTAGCCCATGATAGCTGCGAAGTAATCATTCCCGAATTTGACAGTGCCAATGAACTTTGCAATAAAGTTTGATAACAGATTTAAGATTGCACGTAATGGCAGGGCACATCCTATCAACAATCGAGAATGATCACGTATCACCTGCATTACACACAGACAACCAGATGGAATAGAAGTAGTGGAACCGAAATGTTAGAGGGTTCGGGAGCGGTTTAGTAGACATACACACATCAATAGCTTTAGGTATCCATTTAAATCCTAGTGTGTTATATATCCATTTCCGCCATCTCCAACTAGTATTTTCTTTAGTCTTAGTGAATGCACTAGGTGGTACAACATTCCTAGGAGGTGGCTGAACTCTGAGGGACAGCAATGCGTTTCTTAGAATCTAAAGAGGCGGTCTACCAAACGCAGGACTTAGAAAGATTAGTGGGCCTAGAGGTAATCCGGTTCTTAGGATTCTTTAAGCGAGAGATGATAGCTTTAGCAACACATTTATCATGACAATCGGAATTCATACTTTTACGCCAAATAACACAAGGTGCATCGGTGGAATATCAAAAGTGCTTAATGGTTTAGCATTGATTTACATCACTATTTCTATTACATTTTCGGATGCAATATCTATGGTGGAAGCAGCGTGAGTCTTATTCATAGTCCTAGGGTGTTCTTCTACTTTAGCATTCCTGATTGATCTTTTTCTTGGAATTACTTCCTATTCTTCGATGTAGTGCTCTAAGGTGAAGTCGGACATTTTTGGAAAAGGCAAGCTATTCTGTTTGTTAGAGAGAAGAAGAACGCGTTAGCAACTTGATTTGGTAGTAGGAGGATTCTAGGTTCAGCGATTACTATGTGTTACTTGGTGCTAATCTCTTAATGATGGTTGGCGGAAGTTGTTCATACTTTCCTAACATTTCTCTTAACATGAAGATAGTGTGAATCAGGATCTTGATTTTTTTGGGCGAATATTTCGACAAAATGCATAATTTCTTTAGTGTGTGCAAGATAATGATCAAGTTCATTTGATGCTTCATCACGAGTCTTTTGAGTAAATCAAATATGACACCATATTTTCTTTTACAAGTTCTTGTTCATATTTTGAGATTTGACACTTAAAAGACACGCGTTTGATCATCCATTCTCAATTTTAGGATCGAGAAGATTTTACTGCATAGCTGAAGCGTTTGTGTTGAAAAGCAAGTTGTTGATCGTGAATATCTTTTTGACAACAATTAAGGCGGCGTATGCATTTGAAAGTTCGTTTGACAATCGTGTGTTTTCAACTTTTAAGAACTCGATCTGAAGCACATGATCGGTGTTCTCAACATTTACAGCGGAATCAGATGATCAGCGAGAGATATAATCAAATGCATATGACAAAGAATTCAATAGCACAACCTTATGGACATCAGCACGGATGACATCTTCCAAGAGTCGATCAACATCTTTTCTCAACAGTTTCTTTTTACGTTTAGTGTTTGAAATAGATGTTTCTATTTCTCGAAACGACCTTCATCAATCCAAGTTCCTTATGAAAGTCCCTTTCCCAAGACAATGCACAACTTTTCAAATTTTTAACATTTGGTAAAGATTTTTCGAAAAATGTCTCTTTGTTCTCGCTAGAGGCGATTGAAAGTGTTGAACTTTGATTTCGAATGATATTCTATCTCATGTTGTAAAGTTTTGAGGTCAGCCATGAAAAGGTCAAAATATCAAAGAATTTTGCGATTTTCAGGTTTTGAGTTTACTTCACCGATGGAAGGTAAAGGACCATAAGTTTGTGCATAATCTGGTTTGGGATTATCATTCAAGACTCGACATTTTTATGATAATCCTTGGTGTGTTAGAAGAATCCGTTGGTGTGACGAAAGTGACAGCTTTTGAATAGTTAAAAGGTTTGTTGTAAACAACTTTTTCTAATTTTGATCGACTCTCGTCTTCTGCATCTAATTCCTCTTGGCGATTATATTCAACAACACTCATATGAGAATTATCAATTTTATATTACGCCTTTGGAAACTCAGGGATTTGGTTTGAATGCTTTGGTTGAAAGCTTAGGTTTGTAATCGGCAAGATTTGGTCCATATCCATTTGGATTGGGTTTTAAAGTAAACTTTTCAATGGTTGTGACCGACTCGCCTTGTTTGTAAACAACAATTTTAAACTCTTTAAGTTTGTTTTGCAAGCCGATGATTTCTTCAAGATGATCATCTATTCGTTTCGTTGAATGCTTTTGTATGCACGAGACTGTTTTTGACAAGTTAACAACTCAGCCTTAGCTTTTTGATTTTCCAAGGTGAGCGTTAATTTGCTTTTTATGTTCATGTTTCAGTTGTTCTATTTCGGACAACAAAGCATTCTTCGAAGCAGCTAGATCACGCATCCGTCTTTCTAAATATTTTTCGTTTTGATGAGATTTGGCAAAGGCTGCTTCAAAACTGTTTTCATGTTTTTCTTGAGTTTTGAAAAAGTTGAGTTGCTTTTGTAAACATTCAAAATCCTTGGTTAACAGTGCATTTTTGCTTTTCAAGTCTTGATTAATGGCATGACATTTTCCACTATGGTTGTTGGTCTTGTATTAAGCGAGCAAAATCGGATGAGGCAAAAGTTACGCGTGTTCAACGTGAGTCTCAACATGATCATTACCGAGATCCTCAAGTATAACCACGGAGTCAATTTGATTATCAAGGGAAACCGTTTGGTCATCTTGATCGTCAAATATAATTTGTGGGTCTAGTTGAAAATCGAATCGGAATGAGATGGGCGACTCATTTTGAACATTATGAGCCTTGCCGATTCGAGATGTTGGCGGAGATATGAGATCGAGAGATAAATATGGTTTGTTGGTACGAGACAAGCCATCGTCATACTTGGGCCTGTGTCACTCATGTGTAACTCATGCATATTAGCCATCAACATACTTGTTGCATTGGCACGCAAGTCCTCCATATCATCATGCAGTGCATTTGCCATAAAGCTCGTTCTTTTGCTGTGAGAGTTCCACCAACTTCATCCTTAAGAGCCAAAAGAAGAGCCTCTTTGTGATAAGCACTGCCCCTTGTCCTTGGCTTTGGGCATGCATTAGCCAGTGTCCCTTCTCATTGCAGTTGTAGCATCGAAGACCATTCAACCCATTTTGAGCATTTCCTGTTCCACCACTTGAGCTCGATTGTTATTCCTACCCACGACATTAAACCCTTGACCACCGCCCATCTGAAGACCATAACCACGATTCCGAACTTCAACTCGTCCATTGTTCACAACAGCTTGATTCCTGGTATTAGATGAGGCGGAGCGAATCGGTTGTTGGATTTGTTGGTATAACGGCTAAAGGCATTAGCAATCATAGCAAATCCTTGTTGCGGTGCTTCGAACGGATCAGATTCCTCATTAGCTTCGCGACAAGTGCTTGAGCATTGTTGTTGTTGTATGGAACCAATTGAGTTTGTTGAGATTGAGGCTATGAAGGATCATATGGTGTGATTGTAGCAGTTGGTTGAGTTGTTGGTTGAGGAGAATAACTATTTTGAGCATATAAGGCAAGTTGTTGATTTTCGGATGTCGGTTGGAGCAATTTGAGCACGGAGAATCCTTTCCCTATCAACTTCCTTTTCATGAGGCTTCAAGTAATCGTACAACAATCCATATGTATAATGATGCAAATTCTTGCGCGGGAGAAAAATGACATACTTCTCCCATTGGGGACCAAGACTACTCGAGAACTTAGTATTCACCGCAATTCTTGGCATGTTGATGTTGTGTTTATCCAAATCATTGATGATGTCCTGAAAAGATGATGATAGGACTCTAGTGTCTCTCCGGGTTCAATCATGAAGTGTTCATAAGCCAAGTAAATTTTGGATTCCAAATCCTCCTGATTGAGTACAGATCCTTCCATAAGAAGATGCATATGATCTCACATTTCCTTTGCAGTCTTTTGAGCATCAAAACTTTGAAGTATTGGGTTAGGTAATTCTAAGAGGATATATTGCATTGCAAGTTCATCAGCTTCATAGTGTAGAAGTTCTTGAGGATTCAAGTCTGCAAAAGTAGCAATGTTTGTTTGTTCATCTCTTGGTGGAATAGCATTTGGATCTCCGGGTACAATGACGGTAGGCATCTCAAATGGACCTTTCAAGATAACCTTCTTTAAGAACTTTCCATGTGGCTTCTTCAGATCACAAAATCTAAAGAACCTTATCACCCATTGATCGTAGTTTCCTGGAGTGAGCATTGGAGGTCTATCTAGTGATCCAGCCTCATGAATTGATTGTTGGCTACTTAAGGCTTCACACATCTTTGCAAACCAAGTGGGTTCCTTCATAGTGTTCCTTGATGGATGTTGATTGAATTCGTTTGTGTAGGGTTGAGCTTGAAGACTTGGTGGTGGTTGAACCATTTGAGGTTGTGGAATTGCAGCAAGTTGTGGAGTATGTTGTTGATTAAATTGTTGTTGATAAATTGCTTGTTGTTGATTCCATTGTTGATGTTGTGGACTTAATTGTTGTTGACGTTGAGAATAAGTGTAAGGGAAATAGTTAGAGTATGGTGGTTGTGACATGTTGATAAACTTGTGTTGGTAAAATGGATCTTTGTAGTCGAATGAACCTTTGTTGATGAAGTATCCTTAGGCGTAGAAATCACAATAGCCAAGTAGCACTTATGCGTTAAAACACCAAAGTTACGCGTAACAATCAAGAGTTACGCGTAGATTTAGTTTACGCGTAAGTTGGGAAAGGACGCTAAAGTTATGCGTAGACACAAAGTTAGTTAGGATTATCTTATGCGTAAGACTACGCTTAGGCGTAGATGAATCTTATCGTAGGATTTCTACGCCGTAAGCTTTTTCCTTATGCGTAATTTTAGGGTTTTGCCCAAATGATCTTTTACACTATCACGGTGCAAAAGATATCCAAAGTCGACGTATTTTCCGGCTTATCCAAGCAAGAAAACACGGAGTAAACCACGAAAACGAAGATCAAACCAAGGATAACCTTACGCATAGTTTTAGGGTTTTGCTACGCGTAGGATTACTCGTAAAAATGATAATGCCCAAAGATGTTTCTAAACCAGTTTTTGTGTGATGAAATAGCTTCCATAACACCAAAAGACACAAAAGTGTGAAACTTGATGATCCAAAGCTCTTAAAACAAATTGCGTAGGTTGAAACCCTCGTGATATAAAACTAGTTTAAAACCATGATCCACGAATAAAGTTTGAAACTTTTTGCCAAAAACACGTATTTTAACACCTTAAAACGTTGAAAGTACAAGAATCTTGGATTCAAAAGTGTAAAAAAGATGTTTTTAAGCGAACCAAAGTATCAACCACGTTTACGCGTAAGACCAAGAACAAAAAAACTTCAAAAACAAAACGTTTCACCCAACTAGTTGGCGATTGATACCACTGTTAGGTCACTATTTTTACAACACAAGCTTACATGAAAGAGATAAAGGCGATTGAACAAGTATCCAAACATACACACACGATATAAAGGAAACGGTTATGCGTAGAGAGTGAGTGAAAGAAATAAGTTGAACAATCAACCCTCAAGTGAGGGTTATTACATAGTATTTATAGGCAAGGAGCTAGGGCAACACTCCTACTCCTTCCCTTTTCCTTATTGGACATGGGCCTAAGCTTATGGGCCTTCTACATAAGCTTGACCTTAAACAAACATAAAGGCCATAATAAGCTACCTATTACATATGAGAAGCTAACATTTGAATTAAGGTTTAGGAGTGATTCCAGCAGAGCCTATTTCTTATTAGCATACATCTTTTATGCTTGGATCTTTTGATATAAGTGTGCCGGTGATTTTATTTATTCTAGAACTTGTGCTTGTAAATCATTACCAGACCGCAGTGAGATTGCATTCGTGCGATATAAGTGAATTCGTGTGATAAAGAGGCACCTTAGGATTTAACCCAAATGGCCTTCCATTTTACATTTAATGATATATTAGCTAGCCACTTTGGTTAGTTAACCACCCACATGGACCCATTTGTAGTGCTCATTTTTAGCACTAGATACCCCTAGTTACACCCTCCGAGCCATCCTTTTCATTCTTGCTTCACCTAGAAAATACAAAAAGATTTTACACTTTAAACCTTAGCCTATCCCTCATCAATGTCTAATCGGTTAGTTGCTAGTCACCTGGAAAGTGAAGATTGTTCAAATAATTATGAGTACCACATCCTATGAAATTGAATGTACCATGAGGAGTTTACGTTCAAAAAAAAATTGAGAAAATAATAGCCAATGAGCTATGATCGAGGAACAATTGTCATGGAAGTGCGAAAAGCTGTGGAAAAGAACAAAGCAAAGCTATAATCGTTTATTTGGTTCGTGGAATGTTTGGTAACTAGCAACACGGGTATTAGACTTGATTTCATTTTTATTTTTACACCAATTTCATAAACATTCCCATGCCTTATCCATACCCTTAACCCTTAGCCATATCATTATAACCCGAATAAAAGACCTCTTTAGATGTTTTTGCTTGGTGCTCACGCCACATTGGTGGAGTTTTGTTTCTTGTACAAGCTTATGGTAATAATCTAATCATGACTGAGCAATGAGTGTGATTTATCTTGTTACTCCCCTAAAAATGAGTGATTGAGTGAATTATATTTCGTTCCTTTTTCGTGAGGTGTCCTGAAATGTTAATCATGCGAGAAAATAATTGGATATTGTCAAACGTCTTGATGTTTCACCTTTATAAAGCATAATTGATGAATCTTCTCTCGTATTTTTACTTGGTTGATTTGCATCACATTTTTCATAATCACTATCTTGTACCAGTGGATGTTTTTCCTAGATTTGCTTGAGGGCAAGCAAAGTTTAAGTGTGGGGGAATTTGATAACGCTCAGATTGTGCATGTTTTAGTAGCGTTATGTGTGCTTTTATATTTTATTTGGTTATATTTGAGTGATTATAGTGCTTAAACGCATCAAAAGATGTTTGTCTAGTGTTTATAACCAAGTGCAGGGAAACGTATGGAAAATAAAGAAATGTTCACAAAACGAATTCCCGTTTCGAAGTAAGACTAAATCAGATTATGCAAGGACCTTTGAAGACCTTAGTGATGGAAGAACCAAAGTTCTACAAGACAAAGTGAAGGAAATATCAAGTTTCGTATTCTCAGAGATCCAACCGGATCCGGTTACAACCATAACCGGATTGGTTGGAAAAACGCAAAATCAATGTTTTATTACGTCGCCACCGATCGGTGCAAACCCGTAACGGATCGGTTGGCCAAGTTTTTGTAAGACCAACCGGATCGGTTGGTCGTATGACCCGATCCGGTTGGAGAATGCGTGATCTCCACCAATCTTCATCACTAAGCTTTCCCTTTACATCCAAACGGTTCTAGGTCCTTCTTTTGGTGTATTCTAGTCCCTTCCTTACTCCTTGGAGGCCAAGTTCAGCATTTAATACCCTAGGCCTTGGAATTAGTATAAATAGAGGCTAATTGTGAGCATATGAGACACACCTCAAAATACCAATATCTCTACTCATCAAACAAAGCCTTAAGCTCTCAAAATTCGTCCTTAGAAGTCTAGAGAAGTTTGGAGATCCAGAAGTTCACCATTCGGAGGCCAAACCACCAAGAAGTCTACCCCAATCCTTTGGGAATCATTACTTCACCCTTTGTAATCTTATTCCAAGCATTGTAAGACTTTTAATCATGTTTTCTAATGTTCAAAGTTCTGAGTTTATGTTCATGTTTGCTATGAGTGGCTAGTATCTTTATACACTTGCTTAAATGATGTTGATTATCATATGATTAGTTAGTGATTGTGTTAACATGTTTTAATTCAATTTCAAGTTGATTCTAAGATCTAATTGTGCTAAAGTTTCATAGTGACATTTGTTAATCAAGTTTGGCTAATTGATAGTAAACGTTGGGGTCGAAAGAACTTATTGTTATTCAACTAGCCATAATCATTTTGTCTATTGATGATTGTTTTTACCCATTATTCTTGATTACACAAAGGAACTAAGGTGTGATTGTAATAGAAACGCTTTTTGATTATCAAATTGGATTGGTTGGAAACATCTAAATGGTCATAATATTAGTTGTTGAGAATCAATTGTAGCCTTTTGTCTATGATCGGTTACCTTTTGTATTGACCATTTCTTAAGCAATTTGATGAACAAGTGGATGTTTTTGTGTTTAAGTTTATGTATGTAGACTTATGAAACTTGAATTGATCTTGAATTGATTGGTTAAACTTAATGCTTGTTTTTATGAACTAAAATCTTGACGAAGGTTTAACTTGTAAGAACAATAGATTAGTCTTCCAACTAATTATCCTAACCAACATGTTAAGAGGTTAACACAATTACATTAATCTATGATATGAAACTAGTTTAAGCAAGTGTAGTTTTTAATCATCTGAATTTCAATATATCTATTTGTTTTATTATATGTTTTGGATAGACTCCGTTAATTCAAACTTGTGTTTAGAATCACTCAAATCCTGCTATGACGATCCCGACTTACCTTCATAATCTTGCTATAACGGACGAGTATACTTGCTCGTATGTGTTATTGGTAATATTGGTAATTCACCTTTTATAAATTTAAAACTTGCACCAACCGGGCACATCAAGATCAATAAGAAACTGCAAGATAAAATTGCACTGTTGACTAAGGATAATGAATTCTATAAGTTCCAACTCAACATTTTTGAAGCTAAAGAGAAACGTGAACAAAGTTTTGAAGTCGCTTTTGCAAAATCATACCAAAATGAAAAATCTTTAGAAATTCAGATACGTGATCTAGTTGAATCCAAGAATGCATTGCTTTCTCAAATAGAACAACAAAAATTTGATCACAAACAACAAATTAACGCTCTCACTTCGGAAACTCAAAAAGCCAAGTCTGAGTTGTTAACTTGTCAAAAACTGTTCTGTGAGTACAAAAACATTCAAGGGAGACAAATAGATCAATATCTTGATGAAATTGTCGATTTACAAAACAAAATCAAAGAGTTTCGAAATGTTGTTTATAAACATGATGAGTCAATCACGACAATTCAAAGTTTTCTTTAAAAATCCAGATGGATATGGACAAATTCTTGCTGATTACAAACCAAGTTTTTCACATAGAGCATTCAAACCAAATCCTCAAGTGTACAATGAAGAACATAGAATTGATGATTCAATTATGAGTGTTGTTGAATATAAATTGATGAGGAAACAGATGCTGATGTTGAGAGTCAATTAAAAATGGAAAATGTTGAATTTAACAAACCTTTCGACTACTCAAAAATCATACCTTTCGTCAAACAACAAGATGCTACTAACACACCTTGGGTTATCACACAAATTCCTTAGTCTTCTTCTAATGTTGGTCCCCAAAACAATGTTGCAAAAATTAATGGTCCTTTACCTTCCTTCAGTGAAGTAAAATCATTACCCGAAAGATGTCAAATTCTTAAATATTTTGATACATTCATGTCTGACATTAAACCTTTGGAACATGAAATGAAGTTAATTAAAATCAAAAAGCGAACATTTCAATCGCACATGCGAAAATCAAAGAGATATTTTTCGAAAGGAAAAACTTTACCCATGTCAGAAATTTAAAAACGTGTGCAATATATATTGGAACGGATCTTGAAGGAGATTTGGACTTATGAAAACAGTTTTCGAGAAAACAGAAACATCGATTTCAAATACTAAACGGAAAAAGAAAATGTTAAGAAATCATGTTGATCGACTCTTGGAAGATGTTATATGTGCTGATACCATAAATGTTGTGTTGTTACATACTATTGCATATGCATTTGATTATATTGCTGTTGATTCTATTGATTCTGTTGATAATGTTGAGAATATCGATAATGTGCCTCAAATCGAGTCTTTGAAAATTGAAAATGAGTGCTTGTTAAATGAACTTTCGAATGCAAAACGTCGTCTTCAATGGTGTCAAAAAGATTGTCAAATCGAGAACTTGCTTTGCAAAACAAAATCAACCATTTAGCAAAATCTTTTGATCCAAAACTTGAATGGCTGGATGATGAAAACGTGTCTTTAAAATGTCAAATCTCAAAATATGAACAAGAAATTGCCAAAGTCAAAACTGAATATGGTGTCATATTTGATTTACTCAAAAAGACTCGTGCTAAAGCATCACAAGAACTTGATAATCATCTTGCATACACTAAAGAGGTCTTAAACGTTAGTGGAAACATTTGCTCTGAAAATCAAGATTTGTTGCATACTATAGCTGAGTTGAAAGAGAAGTTAGGGAAGTATGAACAAGATAAGTCTAGTAACACAAATGTTCTTGCACCTGGATTGTTTAAAATTGACACTAGAACGCCTAATGACAAACCACAAGATACCAATGTGCTTCCTTCCACTTCTACAGGAGTAGTTGCCTCTAATCCTGACATTAGCACTTCACAGCTTAAGAGCAAAAATAGGAAGAATAGGAAGTTGCAACGTAAGAGAAGAACAATAAAGACCTCTGAAGTAGAAGAACACAATAGGACTTTGAATAAAACTCATGTTGCATCCACTTTAGACATTGCGATAGAAAAATGTAATAGAAAAAATGATGTAACGAATGCTGAATCTTTAAGTACTTTGAATGTTTTGTTTGAAGCATCTTGTATTGGTTGTCATAAAAGCATGTTTTCTGGTTGTCATGATAAATGTGTTGCTAAGTATATCTTATCTCGTAAGCGGAAACATAGAAATCGAACTACCTTTAGGCCCACTAATGCTTCTAAGTCTGTGCTAGGTAAACCGCCTTCTAGTGTTTCTGCAACTATCATTGATGTACCTATAGAACCCACTTCACCTCCTAGGAAGAGAATATCACCTAGTGCATTCACTAAGACCAAAGCACGAACTAGTTGTACTTTGAAGAGATGGTTACAAAATACACCCGAATTTAAATGGATTCCTAAAATCATTAACCTGTGTGTTTCAACTGTAACTGTAATGGAACCCTCTAACTCTTCGGGTTCCAACTCTACTTCTATTCCATGTGGCCGTGCTGTGTAATTCAGGTGATCAGGATCATCCTTTGGATTGTTGATAGCGGATGTTCCCGACACATGATAGGCAATCTCAAACTGTTATCAAACTTTGTCTCAAAGTTCATCGGCCTTTGTCGGTTCGGAATGATCATTTCACAGCTATCATAGGATACGGAGCATCAATGGGCATCGAAATGCAGTGGTTATTATGTGGAAGGTCTCGGTCACAATCTCTTCTCAGTTGGTCAATTTTGTGATGCAGATTTGGAAGTTGCTTTTCGGGAGAAAACTTGTTTCATTCGGTGATCTGGAAACGATCTTATGTCTAGAAACCGCATATCAAGCCTTTACACAATTTCAATGCAAGACATGATTGCTTATCTCATTTGTCTACTTTAAGGCAACATCAACAAAATCTTGGCTATGGCGCAGACGACTTTCACACTTGAACTTTCAAACCATAACCAATCTTGCACGATACAAACTAGTTGAAGGTCTTCCAAGGTTTCAGTATTCTAAAGATCATCTATACTCAGCTTGAACAAGGGAAAAGCACTCGTGCTCATTTTTCTTCAAAGGTGGAACACAACTCGGCATGTGCTTCATCTTCTCACATGGATTTGTGTGGCCCGATGATGCAAACGATTAATGGCAAACGCTACTTCTAATTGCATGAAGAAGATGGACTTGGGTTTGGAAGTAAAGATCAAGCTCCACAGATGATCATCACCTTTCTTACGAAAATTCAAGTTCAGCTCTGGAACACCGTCTGACAAGTAAGAACAGACAGAGGAACTGAATTTGTAAATCAAACTCTTTGAGAATACTATGAGAGAGTGGGAATTGAGCATCAAACATCAATTGCACGAACACCAGAACAAATAGGAGTTGTCAAAAGACAAAACCGTACGTTAGTGGAAGCTGCAAGAACGATGTTGATCAATACAAAACTTCCAGATTACTTATGGGCAGAAGCCGTGTCAACTGCATGCTACACTCAAAACCGTTCTATGATAACTTCATGTATTTGGTGCTCTTTGTTACCCAAATAATGATCGTGATGAATTTGGAAAGCTCAAGGCCAAAGCTGACATTGGAGTCTTCTTTGGATATTGTGAAAACTCAAAGGGATACCGGATCTGGATTATGTTGGGAATTATAGAAGCGATTCATCTAATTTTGTGAAACCGAGGTATTCTAAGCAAAACAGCTTGGAACCCGGACATATCAACGTACTCCAAATGTATCAAATGTTTCCGCTGCTCAACTTGATAATATTCCAATTCTTGATACACCTGAAACAACAACAACTATTGTTGAAGCACCTCCAATTGATTCTACAACAACAGCCGAACAAACCGCTTCTAATGACGCTTATCAAGCTGATGATCTTCTGGATCAAGATGTACCTGCACCCACGGATTATGATGAAAATGCATTCTTCAACCCTTTCACTACTAAATCTGCAAACTCAGATGTTGCTGAATCCTCTACCAGCCATCTGAATCCACCAAATTTGCATAATGTATATCAACATCAACCTTCCACACAACGATGCATTTCAGACTGACGGAAATGCATTATTGGTAACCCTAATCAACCAATCGTTACTAGAGAACGCCTTCACACTGACGGTTAACACTGCATTTATGCCCTCACCATCTGTCAAATTGAACCCAAAAACATCAAAGATGCAATGACCAAAGACAACTGGATTGAATCCATGCAGGAAGAACTGAATCAGTTTAAACATCTTGAAGTATGGGAATTAGTTGAAAGACCAACAAGGGTCTATGTCATTGGTCTCAAATGAATTTGGAAAAACAAGTTAGATGCTAAAGGTATGGTTATCAGAAATAAGTCACGTTTGGTGGCTAAGGGTTATAGACAGGAATAGGGGATTGACTTCGAAGAATCATTCGCACCAGTAGCTAGACTTGAGGCTGTCTGAGGATTTTTGGCATTCGCGCTCACATGCACATCACGGTATCATATGGATGTCAAAACTGCTTTAAGAATGGTGAAGAAGCGAGGATATGTTAGTCAGATAGAAGGATTTGTTGATCCAAAGTTCCCTAATCACGTCAACAAACTGAACAAGGCTCTTTACGGTCTCAAACAAGCCCCTCGGCGTGGTGATGGTTATTGTCATCCTTTCTCCTTTCTCATAATTTTGTCAAAGATCGGTCGACCAACACTGTTTATACGTATCACGGGGCACACATTTTATTGAAATTTATGTGGATGACATTATTTTGGTTCACCCATAAAAATTCCAACTTCAAACAATGAAAACGTCGTGGGTGGAGATTGGATTATTCTTCCAGGGCTTCAAGTTCATCAATCACGGTAAAGTCAGTCAAAATAATGCTCTTGAAATTTTAAACAAACATGGAATGCAAAGTTGTGACACCAGATGATACCTATAACAAACTGCGGCGGATTTACGGGAAATTGGTTGACCCTACCAAATACCGAAGTATTATTGGGTCTCTCATGTATCTAACAGCTAGTAGACCCGACATTGTATTTTCTTTATATCTTTGCTCCCGTTATCAGTCAAGACCAACTGAACGACACCTCACTGAGGCTAAAAGAATCCTCCGATACATCAAGGGAACCATTAACTTGGGGATCTGGTATCCAAAAGATTCTGGTTTTGAACTAATAGCTTTTTCAGACGCTGATCACGCACGTTGCTTAGATACACGGAAAAGTACTTCAGGTGGTTTGCAATTTCTTGGTGATAAATTGGTGTCATGGCAATCAAAGAAGCAAGACTGTACATCAATGTCCTCAACTGAAGCAGAATATTTAGCCATGTTTGCGTGTTGTGCTCAAGTCATTTGGATGAGAACACAACTCAAAGACTATGGTTATGTATTTGACAGAATCCCGGTGTACTGTGATAACATAAGTGCTATTGCGATCTCGTGCAACACCGTTCAACATTCTAAATCCAAGCACATCGATCTTCGATATCATTTCATAAAGGAGCATATGGAAAAGGGTACCGTTGAATTATACGTTGTAGGTACTGAACACCAATTGGCGGATCTTCTCACTAAATCCTTAGCTCCAGCAAGGTTTACTGATTTGATTCACCGGATTGGTATGAGGTGTTTTACTCTAGAAGAACTGGATGAACTTTTAACACATTATTGAAAACAGTCAAACACCAAAACCTCTTTTGTAAATAAACTTTTCAAAAACAAAATACAAAAATATAAAATTTGATAAAATCCAAAAATATTCTTCTATTTAAATTTATTCAAACATTGCAAGTACAAATCTTCCGTCAATATTTTCTTCCATCAAACCTTTCACCATCTTTCCCGAACAAGTGTTGAGGGGGAGAATGTAAATATTTTTCAGTTTCATAAATCATTGTACTTCGATGTTACCATTTTATGTTGTTTCTTCAGAAATGGTGGATACGTTTCTTGTTAAATACTCTCATCGGACTCAAATGTTTTAAAATTTTATCATTTCAAAAGTCGAGGGGGAGTATCGTCAAGTTTCTTTCCAAAATATGTTTTGTTTAACCAAAGTGGAAGTTATTAGGTCCTGGTTGAAAATAGTTGAGGTAGAGGGACTAATCTTGTCAAATTTGAAAATTCATTTCTAACAAAACACTCCACCTAACTTAATTCAAAACATTTACTTCTACATTTATTTCTTCAACCACCCATATCCACGCATAAGAATCAATACACAAATCCGTGCTTCAAATCCGAAATATGTAAGTTGTAAAACCTTTTGATCATCATTACTAACAATGGGTTTTAATCTTTCTCAAATCCAACGGTTAGATTTTTCAATATGGATGATTTTGGGTTTTGCGCATAAGTGTATGAACAAAGGTTTTGGTAAAGTGTATTTTTGATGAAATGGGGAGTGTCAAAATGTTTGAAAACAATTATTATACCCATTTCTATCAACAAATTCTACCCATAAACTTGTTTCAATGTGTTTCGAATTTTAGGGTTTATATTCGAATTTGGGCGTCTCTTTGATTGGATGATTTTTCATGATTAGATGCTTGGAATAGGTTCATAACATGTTTAATTTATCATATTCACTCTTAAATCTCACCTAGAAACAACAGATTTGTGGAATTAAGATTTTAGGGTTTATATGAGCATATGAACATGAACTTTTGATTCTGTGAGTACTTGATGTTAAAACTTGTTGGAACTTGTTTCATTAGCATCTAAGATAGTGCAGAAAAAGTCTTGGTGATTTTCCACGGTTAAATTTGATATGCGTAAGTATAGGGTTTAGGGTTTAAGTACTGAGTCTACGCCTAAGCACTTTTACGCGTAACTGATTAAGCATTTGATAAGTTTGTGGTCTTGAAAGTGTTTGGAATACATGGTAATTTGTTTGTTATGTTTAATTTGTTACAGGCTTCTACGCGTAAAGTTCAGAATTAAAGGTGTTGTTGGATTACGCTAAGGAATACCTTATGCGTAAAGGTTACGCATAAGAGCAGTCTTACGCTTAACACTTACGCATAAGGGTCTACAGTGGGACTACGCGTATCCTGGAAGGATATGCGTAAACTTTGGATTTCTACGCCTAAGGGCTATCTTACCCGGTAAACCTTACACGTAAGTCCTTTGCCTAAGCCTACGCGTAACGTAAGCTCATAAGCTACGAGTATACTCCTCGCGTAAAGACATTCTTACGCCTAAGGGTTACTCTTACGCTTAAGCTTACGCCTACGCCTAAGGATCATGTTTCGCATAAGCTCACTTGCGCTTGCCAACTTGTAACTTTACTTTGAAATGTTACGCGTACAAAACTTGTAATAAGTTACTCATATGTCACAAAACCAAAATGTCTCATAAAAGCTACTAAAAGTTAAAATGTTGTGTGATTAAGTGAAATTTGGACATTAAAATTCAAAATTAACATTCTCACGTAACTTATCACGTCAACTTCGGACTATTGGACTAAAAGTGACTTTGGACTCGTAACATTCATAAACATAACAACTTCAATAATTGGACAATAAAATCAATCTTAGACTAACATAATGTCTTTCGATATGTTGGTTCTTTTGTCTCAATATCTTTCAAATCACGAAATGGACGTCAACATGGAAAATCTCAATGCATCCAATGAACTCACAATGGAAGATATCTTCCCAACAGATTATCGCAAAACTATTGGAAAGAACAACCTCAGAGTTGATTTTGATAACTTCACTTGCTCGGAATACTCCTGCGGGAGTTCGTGGATATTCTCAAGGTTCATCCCTAAAGTCTTATGCTAACCAACTCGGCTACAGTACCAGAAATCTATATCCATCAATTCCGGCACGATGGAGAAGATTTATGGTCAGATCTGTCAAAGCGACTCAACAACAAGGAAGTCACAGTCACGGTAGCGGATCTTCGCACAATTATTCTTCTACCAGCCATTCAGTATGCAGATTATGTGCCAACTCTAACTGAAGAGGCAATAATGCAGTTCATGGTCGACTTTGGTCACGACGAAGCTGCTGGAATCATCACCAAACACTCCACTATTGATC
>OU343218.1:119418090-119548685 GCA_910596185.1 Chrysanthemum makinoi
CATATAGATACATTTCAAGGAAAAATCAAAATTTCCTCTCTTCTCTCTTCCACACCATAACCGGCCTCCCCATGGATCCAAGAAGAAATCATCAAAAAATTTCTCTAGTCAAGTTCTACACAATCTAGTAACACTTTCTTTGTTTGGGTTTTTTGAAATAAAAACCTAGGGTGTTTAGGATAAATCCTTGATCATAAACCTCATCAAGTAACTAGTAAGCATGAAACTTTATCTTTTACCTTTTCATATATATTTTTTCATACATTTTCTTGAAGTCCTCATGGTCATATTTGATTTGTTGTGATTTTATTCATTATCATCCAAGATTATCACCCATATGTACTATATAAATATTTATAACAATCATGTGCTAGTTAAAAGTTTGTATGAAAATGAGAAGTTTGAAAAATGATTTATCAAAGTAAGTTTTGATCTTTTACTAGTGAAGGTTTGATGTAGTTTATGTTTAATTATATGTTATAAGTAGTCATATAAACCTCAAAAATAGTCTTTTTTATCATATATGGTTCGACTAGCATTTTATTTTTAGTAGGATTGGTGAAGTGTAGTTTAAGGGATTTTTGTGGTGAAGTTGTGGTTAAACAAGTAGATAAAAATGGTAAGATTTAAAATAAGCCTTGAGCGTGTGAAATTTATAATTTTTCCGAAAAAGTTTAGTCATTTTATAAGTTTTATTAAATTTTTAGAAAATAGATTTTTAGTTATGAACGTGGCCTTTTGAACGGACTAAAAAGGAGTTATAACGAAAAAGATACGTGGTTTTCAAGTTACGATTTAAAACTACCATTTTCCGAGAAAATGTTCATGCAGTCCGAATTTTAATTGACCCAAACAGTGGCCTTAAAATTTCTGTGAAGTCTCCGAAGTTTAAAATATATTAGTACTCTTGATTACCTTGAGTGGATATAAGAACTTGAAAAACGGACTTAAAACGAGTGAGTTATGGTTAACCGAACTTTGAGTCAAAACGTGCTGAAAACACTATTCACAGCAGGTAGCTGTCAGGATTTTAATCAAGGTTTTTGAGGGCCTAAACGGACGTTTCGGGGGAAACGGACCTTAAAAACGAGTTAATTTTCCTATGTATATATTACGTCAAGTCCGATGTAAACTAATTTTTCAATTACTAAAATCGTTACGTAGTTCTAACTATATTTTTACCATTAGCTCAAAGTATTTATTTTTCCGATGAAAACCGTCACACATTCAAGTAACAATATTTTTATATAACTAGTTTTCAAGTAGCATATTGGGTGATACGTTTTCAAATCATGCATTCACGAAAACATATCATAACTCAAGTCATAACATTCATTTTAGGTCGCGGATAGTTTCGGGCCTCACTTTCGTTCATTTCATTTTGTTAGCATATCAATCGCACGGTGAGTTCATACCCGCTTTTACTCGTTTAAATTCTTACAAACTATTTGGGGGAGATACATGCTTAAATACTTGTTTCACTCTTGCGAATACTCAAACCATTTATACAATTGTGTTACAATATACTTCTTATACACTTTGGACATTATGTGTGGTTTATTGCGATATGTGCCTTAATGTGCTAAACTAGTTTTCAATTATCCATCAACATACAAACTTTAGCAACTGGTTAACTCCTGCGGGAGCCGGCAGAGAGGTCTTGATAGTACTATCGGTGGCGCCCCACCTTGTGTGTCCTGATGACGCGACCTTGGGTGAATATAATCATTATTCAAGTTATTCAATGCAACACAACAAACAAGTTAGACTTCGTCGTGAGGTTGTTAAAGGCAGATTCTTTGCATTAAGTTTATGTATATATCGTATGCACCTATGTCCTACTTACAAACAAGATTGACAATTCCATAGTTTGGCAATGGATTGTAAACACAAGGTTCACAAGTTTTGTATGGCGGAACTTTGGAAGGTGGTTTACAAGGCTTTGCATCAACAACATTTCTTATAGACTTTTTTTTTTCAAATCATTTTCAACAAACTTATGAACTCACCAACCATTGTGTTGACACTTTTTAGCATGTTTATCTCAGGTCTTAAGGTGATAGCATTTCATGGAGCTTTTTGGTCGCATGGCATACATTGGAGTCTTGTGCTTTTAACAATTACCATTCGACCTGTTTTGTAAACTCTTTGTGTATTATCAAACTTTGGGATTTCTTGCTTGTAAACATTACTTATTTATGAGATGGTAAACCTTTCAAAACGTCTCATTATAGAGGTCGTTTTCTGTATCCATACTTTGTGCTATGACGTTATACCCCAATGACACTATCGTTCCGCTGCGATATTTTGGGGGTGTGACATGATCATCTAATGGCCACTTGAATTTTATGTTTGTGTGGCCTTTTGTAACATTTAGTCACACCAAGCATGTTTGTTTTGTGTATTTAGTCACATACAATTAAGCATAAAATGGCCAAAAGTGTTAATAAGTGTGACCATATGGTGTTTTAAGTGAAGAAATGTGTGTTTTGTGTGACTATTGATTATCCAATGGCCACATTAATTTTTTGTTTGTGTGGCATTTTCTAACATTTAGTCACACAAAGCATGTTTCTTTTGGGTATTTAGTCACATACAATTAATCATAAAGTGGCCAAAAGTGTTAATAAGTGTGACCATATGGTGTTTTAAGTGAAGAAATGTGTGTTTTGTGTGACTATTGATCATCCAATGGCCACATTAATTTTATGTTTGTGTGGCCTTTTCAAACATTTAGTCACACAAAGCATGTTTCTTTTGAGTATTTAGTCACATAAAATTAATTATAAAGTGGCCAAAAGTGTTAATAAGTGTGACCATATGGTGTTTACAGTGAAGAAATGTGTGTTTTGTGTGACTATTGATCATCCAATTGCCACTTGAATTTTATGTTTGTGTGGCCTTTTCTAACATTTAGTCACACATCGAATTAAGCAAACTGTGACCAAAAAGTGTTAATAATTGTGACTATATGCATCTTTTAGTCACATATATGCATCTTTTAGTCACATATAAGAAATCAATATATATCAAAACAAATTCAAATATATATATATACAAAATATATTCAAATACAATAAAATTGGAATGTATATAAAATTGTAATGTCGTATATAATAAAATTCTCAATAATTTAACTACTTCTGACTCTTGATCTTCTTAGCTTCCTTTCGCATGGCGTCACTAGAGACGTAGCGCTTCGTTGGTAATTTAGGTACAGTTTTGTTCTCACCAATCAGTTTTATGGTACTTGGTGGGTGTTACTGCAGAGGAAACAAAAGCGGGTGTATCAAACACTGAATTAAATATGAAGAATGATATATGTAGATTTATAAAACACATGCATGTGTGTACCTTTTCATTTAAAACCGCTTGATCCTTTGGCCATGCATAAAAACCACCTACTGCATCCTTAACTGTTTTGAAACCGTTACTTCCTACATCCGGTATGCATGTTGCATCCACTAAATATTTATCAATAGATACTCTGTAGCAATCCTTTGGGTGTGGTTTGTTATGAAGCATTTGTTTTCCATCAGTTTTGTACACGGTACCCCCCGCAATAAAACTTGATTTCTTTAAGTGCCACAGTCTGCACTTAATTACCTAAAGAGATAATTTGTTGCATGTATATATGTATCAATAATTAATTAAACTAAAGAACATATGAAAATGTTTAAATACATACTTGTGGTAGTACTATTAATGGAGACTCGTGTTCTTGTGATTCAGAAAGTTGGCGTGAAGAATCTTTTTGTTTTGATCTAGTCGGTTTCTTAGATGCGACAGATTTAACAATTTCCTATATATATAAAACATGGTAAATAATACATGTATGTAGAATTCAAAACTCCCAGGGGGATGATTTATTACTTACATTTATTTCAATTACCTTTTCCAAAGTTGCAAGTCCATTAGACTTCTCAACGCCTCATAATTTTCTCCGCGTCCGGCAACACGTGTTCCGGCATCCTCATCAGCACTGCTATTTATAAGATTAATGTTCACGGAGACACCTGAAATATAAATTGTTTAAGAAGACTGCGCATTATTTAAAGGGTAAAAATATTGAATGTTACTTTCTTATGTCGTACTTCCGTTTATGCCAATGGAGTTGAAGTTGACTGCAACTGCCCCCTTTGTGTACCCAATTGTTTCATCAAATCCTGTATAACTGCCTCTTTTTCTTGACGTTGGTGCCTCTCATTAGCAAGTTCACTTTGAAGTAACACCACTCTTTCATCAGATGCTTGTATGCGATTGGCCGGATCAAAATACCTCTTGTAGGTTACTCCACCTCCCACTCCTCTCGCATATCCTCCCTTTTCCTTACCCAATACAACTGTCATGGCATCAGTGTCATGATCAAGCTTCAAGGTTCCTTGTTTGATCTTGTCGTCCGTTTCTTTCTGCACACACAATATGGGAAATAGGTTATTTAATTCTACCAGTATTAACTTATAACTAACAGTTTTAACTAATACAGTAGCAATATTAACTTATAACTAAACATAATAATAAAATTTGCAGTCAAACTTACAAATTTTCTCCCAGTCGATCTGATATCATCATCTCATGATATTCTCCGTCTTTATTCACCCTTCCTTTCAACCACGCGTACCACGCGCGGTGGTTCTTCATCTGGTTCAATTTCTTTACTCTTGATCTTATAAACATCAAATACATACACATGTAAGATAAACGAATATAAACGAAAGTATGATGCTATTAAATGCAAATGTGCAAATGTTTACTGTACCATTTTTTCTATCACACGGGCGTATCCACCTCGTCCCATTGTATGATGATAAACAGACTTGGAACGCGCCACTTTAGCTTTTGCTGATCTCACCTTGCAACACAAAATCATACGGCGTTTAGATGTAGTAATGCTGATAATATACAACTAATATATATGGAAACATATGAAAAGAAGAAAGATATTTGAACTTGAATAAAAATGACTAATTAACACCTTGTATTCCTCGCTAGCTGTGTAGTTTACAAAATTAACTCAATCTTTGGCTTTTATAATTGCACTATACTTCGCCGGGACTTCATTTAGTTTTGAAAGGGTATTTTGGTTGGGCAATATGTAGTTTTGTGTCAATTTCATTATGAAATTCCTTAGAAGTTGACCAAGACAATTCATTATCAGCTTTCTAACCGTCAAGTCAACATCAAAATATCGCTGCAAAGATTAACAAAATGTTGTTAATTAGTTGCACATAATGTAAATGCAGAGATAAACTTATTAACACCTTGTACCTACGACAGCCAAGCCACTACTAGTTAAAAAAATATATATGTGTACCATGATTTCGTCCCACATTTTATCTCTTGCTTCTGAATCAACCTTCCTCCAGGATAGAATCCTGACACCTATATGCTCACGAACCAAATCACCCAAAAAACTCGAAAACAATGCTCTATTTTTCACGATAACCTATCCATTACATCGAAGGTAACACGACCTTTATTCCGTCGGTTTTCCATATTCCCTGCGAACTTAGCTAACCTAGTTATGCCCTCTTAACATTCGCATTTGAATAGTTGTTTTCAGCATCCTCACCCTCATCTGAATACGTCTATGATTCATATCCTAAAGGGTTTTCATTTTCACGATCAGAATAAACCAAATCATCCGGATAATTGGTTTGAGTTGCCATGATTCGTCAGAAGTAATGTGTTAAAGAAAATTAGTAGACTTAATTGGTAAATAATGGTGTAAAAATTTAAGTTCTGATTGTTTTGCTTGAAGCCTGATTTATTGGAGTAAAATTAGGGCTAATGATGGGGCAATTTTTCAATTAAGAAACCATAATTTCCAAAGTAATTTTAAAAATTTTGGCTGAAATTTGGCTCCAAATTTGATAATTTTAAAATGTGGCTCCAAATTGATAATATAACATTTAAATATTTAAGTTTTGGCTTCAATTTGAATATGAATTAGAAAATCTAATTTTTGAAAAATCAAACAATTTTTGAAACCAAAACATCCATGAAAGAAATGGTGCTTACCCACAGTCCCAAACACCCATATAACTTCAAACCCGCTGTGTCAAAGACACGTATAACTGCAGATACACTAAAATCACCACATGACGAATACAAATGAACAAACAAAAGCTAAAAATGGACTTAAAGCAACTAATTAAGCAACTATAACTAATGAGCAGTTCCAGAAAAACAATTAAGCAAAAAAATAGGCAAATCAAACCAAGAACTGGTGATACTACAAACAGCCCTCAGACCTTACTTTAAGCCTATAAATAAGCTATTTATAAGCACTTAAATAAGCTCTAACATCCTCAAGCAGTAAAAAAAACTAAGAAATCATGTAAATGCAATTAACTTAAAGCAAAAACAACAACAAAAACACCCTAAATCTAGTGGTTCAATCAAAAATAATTGTCATGAACAAACGCTCCACTTCTAGACTTCATAATCAATCATAAAAAATTGACAACAACCTAAAAATTGAACATCCTAATCCTACAATAATACATTCTACCGGTGCGAATATGAACTTAAACACCACAACCAATTCCTAAATTCAAAACAACATTAAAAAAAATATGAAACAAACTAGCGAACAAATTACTTATATTAACAAACATATTTACCATTCGTATGGATAAACCATCAAAAGATCCATACATATTCCATTGTTAATATATCTACATACCATCCCATTAAACCAAGACATTAGACATTAGACATAAACAGATGACACTAGAGCAAAAGAAAACATTCCATTCCATAGCGAGAAACCCTTCAACCATTTATCGCCTGAATTTGTTCTTCCTTGGTATCGATTTCCTCTTAAGATTGAGTAATGAGATCATTCAACCCCGACTTAGACCCAGCCTCCCTGTCATCCCTAAGATCCATCAAAGTGTAGAGACTTAATGTTTAAAAACAGCAAACTAAGTCCTCCTTCTTTCAAACTATGACTATAAATTAGGGGTGTTGATCCGTTCGGTTATCGGGTTTCGTTTTGTTAAATCGGTTATATTTTTATTTTGGTCAACACGAAAACCGAAACGAACCGATCTATAATTAAACCAAAGCGAACCGAAAACCGAATATGAATTAAGTTCGCTTCTTGGGTTGACCCGAATATGAATTAAGTTCGCTTCTTTGGTTGACACATATGGTGTTTAAACTGAATATGAATTAAGTTCGCTTCTTGGCTTCCATAATTAGCAACCTACAAACATAATGTTTGAGTAAATCGGACGAAAACCTGTAAACAACTGGAAACGGACGAAAACGTACAAAAACTTATACAAACGGACTAAAACATGAAAAAACCAGTGAAAACGTGTAAACATGGACGAAAACCTGTAAACAAAAACGGAAACGTATAAAAACATATTAAAAGGGACAAAGACGTACGAAAACGGACGAAAACGTATTAAAAAGATGAAACATGTAAAAACATACGAATGTGTGTAAAAGTGTAAGAAACGTATGAAAAAAGGCGAAAAATTCTTATAAACTTATGAAAATGGGTAAAAACGGATGAAAACGGACAAAAACGGAGTAAATAGGACAAAAACATGCAAAATGGCTGGAAACTGACGAAAACGTACAAAAACTTATACAAACGGACTAAAACATGAACAAACCCGGTAAACGTGTAAACACGGACGAAAACTGTAAACAAAAACGGAACGTATAAAACAGTTAAAAGGGACAAAGACGTATGAAAACGGACGAAAACGTATTAAAACAGACAAAAATGTGTAAAAACGTACGAATGTGTGTAAAAGTGTAAGAAAACGTATGAAAATTGGCGAAAAATTTTTAAAAACATATGAAAATGGGTAAACACGGATGAAAACGGAGTAAATCAGACGAAAACGTGTAACAACGTAAGAAAATGTAAAGCGTTTGAGAATGTAAGTTAATATGTAAAACAATGAAACGTGCAAACGGACTAAAACATGAAAAAACGGTAACGTGTAAACACGGACGAAAACCTGTAAACAAAAACGGAAACGTATAAAAAGCAGAATAAAAGGGACAAAGGCGTACGAAAATGGACGAAAACGTAATAAAACAGATGAAATCATGTAAAAACGTATTAATGTGTGTAAACATGTAAGAAAACCTATGTAAACGAGCAAAAAAGTCTTGAAACATATGAAAATGGGTAAAAACGGATGAAAACGGAGTAAATCGGAGGAAAACGCGTAACAACGTATGAAAATGTATGAAACGTTTGAAAATGTACGTTAATTTGTAAAACAGATGAAAACGTATGCAAACGGACGAAAACGTACAAAAACTTATACACACGGACTAAAACATGAAAAAACCAGCAAAAACGTGTAAACACGGACGAAAACCTGTAAACAAAAACGAAAACGTATAAAAACAGATTAAAAGGGACAAAGATGTATGAAAACGGACGAAAACGTATTAAAACAGACGAAAAGGTGTATAAACGTACGAATGTGTGTAAAAGTGTAAGAAAACGTATGAAAACGGGCGAAAATTTCTTAAAAACAGCTGAAAATTCTTAAAAACAGCTGAAAATGGCTAAAAATGGATGAAAACGGACAAAAAGGGTGTAAATCGGACGAAAACGTGTAACAACGTAAGAAAATGTATGAAGCGTTTGAAAATGTACGTTAATATGTAAAACAGCTGAAACCGTATGCAAAAGGACTAAAACATGAAAAACCCAGCGAAAACGTGTAAACAACGGAAATGTATAAAAACAGATTAAAAGGGACAAAGACGTACGAAAATGAACGAAAATGTATTAAAACAGACGAAAACATGTAAAAACGTACGAATGTGTGTAAAAGTGTAAGAAAACGTATGAAAACGGGCGAAATATTCTTAAAAACATATGAAAATGGGTAAAAACAGAGAAAATACATATTATAAAATAGATAAATTATTATTATACTATACGAGGCTTTATTCAACCCGTGCGATGCATGGATTGTGACTAATTTTTCATAACTAAATGTTTGGTCATTAGGTTCATATTATTTTAGATAGTTACTTAACCTTATAAGAGTACATGTGAAGATGTTTATGTTAAGAGCATTGATTGGGATGACTAAGGGGTTATTTATTTTTCTCTTAGCTAAGGATTCATGTGGGTCCCCGCGTCTCTCAAAACCTCTTAATGGGGATGTCAATTTTCATCACGTGGATATATACCAAACAAAGGATTTTTAGGGCCCCACTTAAAAAGTAATAATATTAAATTGTAAGTGGGTGAATCTCCTAGCAAAGAAAAAGTAAACAACCCCTAACTCATATAGTATAAAAAAACATATGTGTCAGCATCCAGTGGGGACATGGGATGACCCACTTCTTCACATCTATACTACATATAAAGACAACATAATCCAAAATATAAAATAATTAAACACACTAATTAATATTATTTTAAAACACCCTAAAATGAAAAGTACATGTTATTATACACATTATACAAATTGAGAAAACACACAAAGGTTCATACAAGCTAACAAGTTGATAGTATATATAGTTTTGAAAACCGGACCGAACCAACATATTCAACCTAAAAAGTAAAAAGTGAATAGTAAAAAGTGACACGGTTTAATTTGAACCATTTTCGATCCAACCCATCGGGTTGACGCGGTTTAAATCAATTCGTTTGTCGAACCGGGTTTCAAAACATTATGTTTAATCCCCAAATATTCAAACTTCTATTATTTTTCGTTTATAACCCATAAACCCTTTTTTATCTCTAAACAATTTCTCACTATAAAATCTCGTTGCTATGCACGGGTACTCGTCTAGTATATATATTTATTCGTTTTGCTTAATTTTTTTTCGAGAAGTTGGAGGGAATGACGTTTTCATTTTTACTACCATTTTTCATAATTGTCAAATGTCCAGGGTTGGTTATGTTATATTGCCAAATTCATGTATACATTTTGTAAATTTTTTTATCAATACTAGAAGTGTTTTATGTGTTACTGCAAAGCTTCTATTCTCCAAGAAGTATTTGTTATTTTTTCTTGGGAAAACAAAAAATGTGAATTAATAGTGTAATTAACATTTCCAATGATGAAACCTACTGGGTTCCTTAGCAGTTTAGTTAGAGTGTGGGTTAGTTACATTTATTTAGAATATATACTTCATTTTTATCTCTTAATCTTAATATCAACCGTCAAACTTTCACCCACCACCAATAATTACAATGGCGAACACTCCATTCATCAATGAGTTGAAAGACATATCCGGATCAGAAAAACTACATCAAAGTTTCAAGTTCCTTTTCATTCAAGATCACACAGAAGATGAAGCGTTTCTGAGGTTTCTTGGGGAGCGATGCAATGAGTTGCAGAGGAAGATACAAGTGCAGACTGAAAGGATGGTTGAGGTGTGGTCTCTTAACCATGATGATGAAGAAGCTGGTGGGGATGTCTATGAGTGCTTGAGGTTGCAGATGATCGGAGGATGCTGAGGAGGTGGAGGTTTTGAGGGGCTTGTTGGTTGAAGTCCGTGCAGGTTTGAATGAGAAGGAGGAGCATATGGACATAATGGATTTTATGATTGGTCATATGTTTATGTATGTGTTTTGTGTTTTGTCATCTTGGTGATCTGTGTATGGTTGTCTTTTGGGGGTAGATGGTGCATATGGTTTATGATGGGGATGTTAGATTAATGTAGCTATTAACAATGACAATGGACAATGATGCGTATTATATAATGATAATAGTTTAGCATATGTTAATATGCTTTTATTTATGCAATTTTTCCTTTATAGTTTAAACTATATAATGATATTTAGTTTTCTCTCACATACACATGGGTCAAACACACAATCCTGAAAACTTGCAAAAACAAAATATGGTTTCCAGGTGAAATTAGGGGTTTCTAATATACAACATATTTATCAAATTAAAACATATATTTAAGACATCTTGTGTTCGTGTATTCAAATTGATGATTCAATTTTCATGAAATGATCATATATAGTTGATCATCGTATGGTTGTATTGGGGTTGAAAGCGATGAATACATGTTCATCAAAGAATTATAAAGGTATATATCTGATTTTTATGTTTCATTATAATAAATTGATAATTGTTTGACCAATATTTGATGTTTTAATGACGACCTACTTGTCAAAATATAAGCTTGTTACAATTTGGGATTTGGGTTCTTGATTCTGATGAATGAATGACCCAGTTAGGAAATGTGTCATATGATGATTTTATTGTGATTTGGTGAAGGTTATGTGATTAGATGGACAATTAGTTTTCACATCTTGACTTTGGTTCAGTTTTAATGTTAAAATTGATTATTTCCTTATTGCTTTAAGTGCGGTGTAAGCTTACCAACAAAATCAAGGCTATGATGAATTCGGCGGGTATTTTACAAAATGATAATGCGATATATTGGCTTGGCAGCATGTTAAGGTTGCGACCATGGTGGGCAATCAATTTTTCAAATCGCTACCCTATCCTGAGCCACGTATTTTGTGACTAATGGATTATCTGTTGGTTAAGCTTACCATGACCATCAACGCTTTGATCAATTATGATGGGTAGTTTTAAACTTGAGATTACCCATATCTTGACCTAGTTTATAGCAATGTATAGACGATTATGTCGCATGTTTGTGACCGTTTTATTTTATAGGCATAATATTATCACAACCTTGTACTTTAATGAAGTTGGTAAATTTCTTCAAGTCAATCATGTTTCATTGTGGCTGGCGTCCGTTGGCGTCACGTGTATATATAGTTTTCATTAGAAGCTATATATAATCATTGGTCCCTATCATACACCCGTCCCAATGAATCATGATTGGCTCGAAGATGTTAAGCATCTGTGTATATAGTCGTAGTAGAATGGGCTGGAATTTGACATCGAATAATAATACTTTGATTGAAAGTGCCACAAATTTGCAATTATTTTATGCTTGGTCCAATCAGATATTGCACCTAAACAGGCATTGTCGTGCAATGGTGCTGCAGCAGACATTTTGCTAGACAGATGAATAAATAGTGTTTGTTACTTTGAAAATTTAGATTCGTATATGGAAATTTTACTCATCCACTTTACTTGAAGCAACAGGTAAACAAACTCCATAAAGAGAGGCATTTCAAGCAGTTAATCTGAACCAATGATGAGGATGTTGTTTCGGACTGGATCATGGAATGAAAACATAGTAAAAGGTGTCGCATCATTAAAATTAGTTAACACAAACACGGCTTTTATTTGATAAAAACATCTTACAACCACATGCCAAAGGCTAAAACCAAATATTACAACAACATTCAAAATAAAATTCAAGACAAGTACATAACTACAATTGCAAAGACCAGCATAAACAAGACATCATGACCAACAACAACTTCCCCGGCTATGCAAACACACTTACCAATCCATTAAGCCCTTAAGTTTCTGAATGAACACATCATGATTGCTAAAATTTAGCTCCAATCCACTGCCAAAATGCATTTGCATGAGCTTTTCTTCATCTCTTTCTGAAATTCTCTTAGATATTCTGAGTTTTCAGGCATAAATGTTTCCAACTGTTTTAACTCTTGAATAAAAGTAAGCCTCCCAGAGTAACACTCACCAAGCTAGCGCATAGGACATTCATTTGTTGTGACATTTGAATGTCACGACATCAACAGCTTGGCGACAATACAACACTAGCATCTCAGACCAGTTATTCAAATTGGCTTCTGCTCTAAGCTAATCACACTTAGGGCGTCTTTCTTCCTTCTTTATTACAAGTTATGACATCAGTTATAAAAAAATGTTCACTTAGACCCTCTTAAATAGGAAAAGTAAGGCTATATGTTTTGCATAGTGATAGGCACATGTATAACATATAATTACACATTGAATACCATTTGCATGAAAACAAAATACACAAAATCACTACTGTTTCTGCAGATTTCATATTGATTCGCTTGGAAGGTATCTAACACAAATAATATGCAAGTAAAAGCCAAATTTATTACTATTTGCATACGTCCTTTTAGTTCACTCCAAACACTGCACTCTGTTACCATGTATCTTTACATATATTCATTTTTTGTTTCTTACTACTTGAAAGTAACTCAAACAGTCATACATGTGTTGTTATGGGCTTTTTCTACTTTGTTGGTTGAACGTGTAATATACTAAGATGGAAATTCAATCCTCACGATATTTTCGTTTATGCACATGTTTTGTTTGATGTTTGATTTTCATGCAAAGGAAGTGAACTAAATTTGGGGAGGATTGTTGGAAATTTTAGTGCACTTGTAAGATTAATTCACACCTGGTAATGGGTCAGGAGGTACGGAGTGTACACCTATAAGGTCCCTAAATATCCCGACTCTATAGTGGAGTGATTCAAAAGTTAGTACGGTTAGTGCTAAGTTAGTACTAGTAGTGCTAAGTTAGTGCTGGTAGTGCTAAGTTAGTACTGGTAGTGCTAAGTTAGTACTTGTAGTGCTAAGTTGAATGACCATTTACGTTATGGGCTTTTTCTACTTTGTTGGTTAAACACTTACATTTACTATATTTCATATCGATAAAACCTTTAAGAGTTTTTTTTGGTTCTTATACACTAACAGTTACCTTATTGTAACAGGTATCACATTAACCTAGCACTAAAGTCAACCACTTATGGAACAACAACACCATCATACCAACCTGGCATACTACAACATATATGAAAACACATGTATGTTCCAACAAGATTAATTAGACATCATAAATCTAAAATTCATTTACTGCTAAAACATAAATAGAAAAGAGCATATATTAAAAGATCCATACACATAACCATTACTAAGTCTTAGCCAACATATTCCCACAACCCACCCATTTACAACATACCTTAAACCCAAAATATATTTCACAAACACCAAAATAAACCAGATCAGTACACCATAGACTTCAACTTCTCAATGAATGACAAAAGCCCCTTTATGCTTATAGCTTCTTCATGACATTCACCAAAATCGTTGCAGCTTCATCAAGTCTTCGTTTTGTAAATTATTCAACTGTGAAATGCTTTGCACACAAGAATCAAAAGTAAACAAAAGCTCCAACTCTCCAATCACACAATCCCTCTCAGCAACACGAGCCCTTATATCTTGGGCTTTTTTCATTAATTATGCTTCATCCAGCCTGGTGACAGTAAGCTCCCTCTGAAATCGGACAACCATCATATCTCTAACCAAACTAGAACCAGCAGCAGCAGCTAACTCATTGCAAAAAGGCATTGGTGTAGTCATCATCTTTTTTTTTTTTTTTTTTTTTTTTTGGTTTTTAGAACACCTAATTTCTGGTATGTGTGTGTGAATAAAGTGAAAATTATTTGTTGGTTATGATTGATAAACACTAATTGTATATGACTTATAAGCCATTTAATGTGATTGTCACCCTAGAGTTGTCTTCCCCATAAAGAATCATTAATTATCCAACCTCACATACTTGGCCTTTTTTTCAAGTGTACTCCCCAAAAAAAAAAACATATGATGTTATTAAAAAAAATGTGATACAGAAATTTTATGAACATCACCAGTTTGACCAAGAAAATATCAAACCACAAAAAATATGTTTCTTATTTAAAAGGTACCTACAATTATATACTTTATTGCAACGTTTAACCTTTTTTTTTTACTTGGATTCCACAGGTTTTTTATCATCACAGTGAACGTGACATTCAAGGACGGAAACATCGTGCAAAAAAACATTGCAAACCTTGATGCAGCAAGTAATTCAATAGCTACATTGTATATTCGATTAACCAATATTTTATTCGACATATGTATTTATTTTCGAGAAAACTAGTTACGGTTTACACAATAATGTATTAGAACTTTGTCTTTAAAGTGTTGATTACGCTTTGATTTATTAAATGGGTAACTTGTATATTTATACGTGTCTCAAAATTTATATTTATGTTCGGGATTGTTTAAAGGAGATACATTGTTATGTCAATATTATGTTGTTATTCAAATTACGATTCACGACATCGCGTATATGGTTGTGATTTAGGTTACACATTGATACAAGTTACGACATCGCGTATGTTAATGTAGTATTTTTTATTTGTATGTTAAGGTACTTAATTTTTAAGGTGATTCTACCAAATATTTTGTATGTATATAATCAAGGGTTTAGGTCATAAAATAGTTACGTACTTTTTCAAATGTACCGTTTTGGTACGTATACTCTTTATTGTTCTACTAAAACTTACATATTTGCATATATACCCTAAATATGCTTAAGTTGCATTGTACATCATGCATTAAAAACTTGTATTATGGGGAAATATGCAATTTTTTTAGTTTTAGCGGGTATATATGCAATGCTCCCATATTACAAACGAAAAAAATAAAACAAAAAATCCTTCTCTTAATTAATAGTAATCATTGCAAGTTTTGAGAACCGTGATATATTACGGCTACAATTAATCACATAGTCTACGCAAAATATTCAAGTCTATCTTCTTCAACACAACAACCGCATCATCAGGTAATGTTACACATTGGTTTTTTTTTTTTTTAACCATCAACTGCAAATGTAAAGTGATTGATATGCATGTTTCTGATATGTTGATGGTTACAAATGCATGTTTGGTATTTTATTTGCAATGTTTAACATATCCTAAAGAATATAGTATCCTTTGATCATAATGTAACGCTTTATTAGAAATATATGCGATTTGATTCTTTAGAATATTGTGTAACATGTAAATATAGGATGATTTGAATAAAAATAATCATGGATATATGTGGATTGTGGAATACGTAGCAGCTATTTGTTAAATAGGTGGTCCTAAAATAATTAGACAACTTGTAAACATATGTTTAATCATTAGGTTAGTATAGCTTTTATATGATTTGGTTAAGCACTACACCTTATGTAATTAATTATCTGAGCTTAGGTTTAAACATTGGATGAAGCAATGGCGTATGGTATGTTGGATAGATTATGGATTTGTTACTAGATTTTAACAAACGTATGGGGTAAGATGATTAACCGTGAAAAAAAATCTGATTTTTACTCTAAAAGGACTATATGATTATTGATTTTGAAACATAGTTAAATATGTAGTAATACATCTTCAATCATTTTTTGTTTGACACCTTAATGATAAAGATGTATTGATCATCTAAGACTTGTATTAGTTGGTGGAAATGTTATGTATATGTGATAACCTTATTGACCATTAAGACGATTGTGGTTTTAAAATAGAATGAGCATCCAATTGTTGGTGGAGGAAAACCGCACAAACATTAGGACATTGCAGGTAAGTTGTACTTAAAATACTTACTTAAGATTATAAATTTATCAATGTAACCATCAAATTGATATATGTGCTTGCTTTTTAAATTTAAGATGCTTCCTACTTTGCTTAACTCTTGAAACACTTTGTACCCCAAGAAGCTACTGGATATACCTAATCACAATAGGGAACCAAACATAAGGTTCTTATGGAAATTGGTTGGTGGTCGCATTACTTTGCATGGGTCCGAGTGGCGAGCTTTTATTGATCACAGCCAATACATCAATGTGGATACATTCCATTTAATTCGTCAAGAAGAAGCATTATTATGTAACAATGGTACAGCGATCATGCGAGCCAATGAATGCCCCGGATACGATCCGGCTCTTCTAGGTTCTACAGACAACGTAGATGCCAGTTACGTTGGATGAATATCTGCCACAACCTCTGGTAAGAAAAATGTTAATCAATACATTGTATAAGTTTGTTGAAAATGGGGATTATTTTAATTGTTTGACCCGCTAATGTGTTTCTTTAAACTAAACATTAGTAGGTCATTCCTTGCAATTTCCAAGACAATATGACAATAACCAATTTCGCGTTCTTGTTGTTTGGCGTGCGTAGCACTATCACTCACCGTCAAATTGAAATCTGGAGGAAGACAAGACCGTGCATGAGTTTGGTGGGCACGGATGGAATGTATTGGTTCACGATGAAAACCGTTTCTTTGGCACAAGAATTGTTTTCACAAATCTCCTAAACAATACTCTTTCCACGATGCCATTTCTTTGAAAATGGATTGATGATGCGTTCTAAACTTGTGTAACGTATGGAGCTGAATCGTACAAGATCGTTCATGAGAAACCCCGTAGATGAAGGTATGTTAATCAAAGTATAGACATAATCTATGATTTTATTTTAAAAATAAACCTTTCCATATAATAGTTTTTAAATTATTTACCATTTTTATTAAATTCCAATTGCAGATGAGCGTATGAAACACATATGTGCATGGAACGAATGTACTTAGCATGAAAGTGAAAGAGATTGTTTTTACGCTCCCATCCTTGCATATGTCACGGACAGGAGTCGTTTGGTAAGTAATGATACAAATCGGACCATTTCAGCCATTATCTGCTTTCGCAAAAACTAATATATACTTCAACACATAAACATACGCCTAGATGCAAGACCACGTTACCATAAACGCCAGATGGAGAGAGATTGTTGAGGAGTGTCGGTTGGGAGCGAAACAAAATGGTGAGATTCAATCTTGTTGACTTTGTCAGCGTGACGACCAAGCTTCGGTGTCTTCCGTACTCAGTTATAATTCAGGTCCAAGATTTAGCATGTGTTAAAACATAATTCCGAGCGTTATCGGTTGTTATTGGTAGACATGTTTATAAACAGTTTCTTGGATTGTGTAGGATTTGGTTGGCTTCATTTAGGGCGTGTGTTCCCAAGTAGTTGAAGCCATTCATGAGATGGAATGTAAACTACTTGGTATAGCCCCTATCTGGAAGTGTATGGTTCCTAGTGGTGCATTAAAAGGTATTCTTTGTGATGGTTTTGTCTTTGGTTGTCATCTGTCAATGGTTGTATGATATGGCAGTTGCGTTTTGTTATCAGACTTATAAGAACAGTTATATCAAATATTGAATAGAGTTGGCTTGTATGCAACTTGATATGGGACTTGTCCATACCAGTGTGTGTTGCTTATTTCATTGTACAAAGTTTCCTTAATTAATACAAGTTCACCTTTGCACCAAAATATATATATATATATATATATATATATATATATATATATATATATATATATATATATATATATATATATATATATATATATATATATATATATATATATATATATAGGGAATATATTAGCTACAATTAATTGTAGCCAATTGGCTATAATTTTGTACTAAAAATGTGGGTCCCTGAATATTTTGTGGGTCTGATTCTTTTTATTGGGACCTGCAATTATTAGTAGTGTATTTTTAATGAGGGATTGTAGCCAATTGGCTACAAAAATTGTAGCCAAGCTATCCCCATTTTATATATATATATATATATATATATATATATATATATATATATATATATATATATATATATATATATATATATATATATATATATATATATATTTTGTGTTGTGGTACGCTTATAAACTTGTGAGAAAAGTTTAGTGGTTAAAGCTGCCTTAGATTACAAAGTCAAATCTGGTAGGTTAGTTTTAGTGGTTAAGGCTGCCAGTACAAAGTTAAGTTTGGCAGACCTAAATTAAGTCTGTTTAGTATTCGTAGTTAGTTTTGTTTATGAAAAACAGAATAGTTTTTTGTGTGACTATTGATCATCCAATGGCCACATCAAATTTATGTTTGTGTGGCCTTTTCTAACATTTAGTCACACAAAGAATGTTTGTTTTGGGTATTTAGTCACATACAATTAATCATAAAGTGGCTAAAAGTGTTAATAAGTGTGACCATATGGTGTTTAAAGTGATGAAATGTGTATTTTGTGTGACTATTGATCATCCAATATCCACATGAATTTAATGTTTTTGTGGCCTTTTTCTAACATTTAGTCACACAAAGCATGTTTGTTTTGGGTATTTAGCCTCATACAATTAATCATAAAGTGGCTAAAAGTGTTAATAAGTGTGACCATATGGTGTTTAAAGTGAAGAAATGTGTATTTTGTGTGACTATTGATCATCCAATGGCCACATTAAATTTATGTTTGTGTGGCCTTTTCTAACATTTAGTCACACAAAGCATGTTTGTTTTGGGTATTTAGTCACATACAATTAATCATAAAGTGGCTAAAAGTGTTAATAAGTGTGACCATATGGTGTTTAAAGTGAAGAAACGTGTATTTTGTGTGACTATTGATCATCCAATGGCCACATCAAATTTATGTTTGTGTGGCCTTTTCTAACATTTAGTCACACAAAGAATGTTTGTTTTGGGTATTTAATCAAATACAATTAATCATAAAGTGGCTAAAAGTGTTAATAAGTGTGACCATATGGTGTTTCAAGTGAAGAAACGTGTATTTTTTGTGACTATTGATCATCCAATGGCCACATGAATTTTATGTTTGTGTGGCCTTTTCTAACATTTAGTCACACAAAGCATGTTTGTTTTGGGTAATAGTCACATACAATTAACCATAAAGTGGCTAAAAGTGTTAATAATGTTAATACAAATAAGCCGTAAAAACGTTTATTTATATTTTACGATCTTCTAATATTTTGTCGATAACAAAAGTAAAATCATTTTAACGAAACAAATAGAGTACGTAAATAGTTTGAGTTAATAGTTTTCTAACACACTTACGCTTCCACATAACAAGTATAAGTGATTTTATGATTTAGATACATATGTACAACAACTAGTGTTTACATATTGGGTTAAACATATACTTAAACTAAGTATACTAAAATGGGTAAAAACTAAGTGTATGCTAAAATGGGTAAATACAAATATATACTAAATGGGTAAAATACTAGCAAATGGTTTTGACCCATAACCCATGGTTTTATATATACCACTTAATCAAGTTCATTGTATCTAGAAAGAAAACCATGGATCAACCCATAACCCATGACCCATGACCCATAACCAAAAATACCCATGGGCAAAGAGGAGCGGACCATGGATCCCTAGCTTTGTGCTAGCCGGATCCCTTGTGGTAGGGATCTGTGGGATCCGGGGAACAGTAGAGGTTTTTCCTCTATAAATAGTGTTACATTTCTTCATTGTTTCTCACCCCCTTTCAATATACTTTCTCCCCTTAAATCTCACTAACCTTAGATCCAAGAGATCTATGTTTGTAGTTTTGTTTTTGTGTGATCTTTTAGGTTCCTCTTAAAGGCAAGATCACCACCTTTGAAGTCGAGCAAGCTCAAGTCCATGAGTTGCCATGCTTCCTCATCAAGGCTACTGAAGTCTTCTTGTTGATGATTCCTTTCTTTCTTCAAAGAAGTGTAGTGTTGAAGACATTAGTGAAAGATGTCTTAAGAGTTAAGACGAAGATATTAGTGAAGGGTATCTATCGTCTATAGGATAAAGCACTTGTGGTAGGTGCTTGGAAGTCAAGACTAAGAAGCATTAGTGAAAGGTGCTTTGAAGTCAAGACAAAGAAGCATTAGTGAAATGTGCTTAGAAGTGAAGACACAATACATTAGTAAAAGGTGTCTTGTAGATCTAGTCAAAGGCATTAGTGAAAGGTGCCTTAGATGTACATTCGATATGGTGTGTTTCGATGTACAAGATAGACTAGTATTAGAACCAAGGATATTGATATCCTTGATGATGTTGTAAAGGAGTAGATCTCCTTTGGGATTAGTCGTTGGTGTAGTGTGGTAGTAGTTCCTCCATTGCAATGGAACTAGGTGCTTAGCCTAGTACCTAATAAAGGGTAGGCGACGTTGTGAAGGTGTAGTTCACCTAAGGTGTGAAAGAACTAGGTACTTAGCCTAGTACCTTATAAAGGGTAGGCGACGTTGTGTAGGTGTGGTTCACCTTGGAGTGAAAGAACCCGGTGGTTAGCCTAGTACCGGAAAAAGAGTAGGCGACGTTGTGAAGGCATCTCCGCCATAAGGAGATTGGTGTAGTGATTACGAACTCTCGAGTAGGTGACTCGGGGAGTGGAGTAAGGCAAGGAAGGTGACCTTGTAGCCGAACCACTATAAATACTTGCGTTGTGGTTTTGTGCTTCTTACTCTAATCTTTTCATTACTTATCTTTACATGCTTGCTTATCAACATCCAACACACACATCCAAATAGATTGACATAAGTCGATCTAAATAGATTAAAAGGAAGTTTTAATTGGTAAAACTATTCAACCCATGATTTGTGTCGAAACGTCAAGCTTGACTCACACAAGCTAGCCACTTGTGAATGACTAGCCGTAAGAAACTTAAAACGGCTCGGACACTGATCAATAATAAAGAAGTGTAGTATATGGGTAACTCAAACGTGTTAGGTTTGAGTACCGAGATCGTTCCGAACGAGGGTTGAATGGAATTTCCAACTCACGTCTCGATAATCGGGATTTGAATAACAGAAGGGGGTAAAATGATATTATCTAAACTACGGGATAAGGAAAGCATATAGGAACTAAAATCTAAGGGAAATCCTAAGAACTAAGGCAAACTACGCAATTCTACATTAAAACGCAAATACGGAATTAAAACGAAACGCGAATAAAAAGCAATTACGTCTAATCTAGATCCTAAAAATAACCTAAAATTACTTTTACTCTAAAAATGATATTAGAAAACTAATTATGAATTAAAACTATTTTTTAGGAATTTTCTTGATTTTATTTTAATTAAAAACTAATTATTAATTCTAAAAATAAAACTAAGTATCTAAAAATTATGAAAGAGAGAGGGAAAAATATGGAATTACTTTCTAAAAATCTAAAATAACACTAAAGACTTTTCAAAACTTTTTTTGTATTTTTCAGATTATTTTTCTATTTTCTACTAATTTAAAACTATTTAAATCTAATTTAAATTATTAAAAATACCAAATAAAAGGAGAAAAATAAGGAAAAATATTTTTATGCTTTTTATATTTATCTTAAACTGAGAAAATTGAAAAACTATTTTTTGGAACTTTTTCTCAATTAATTGCAATTAAAGCTAATTTAAAATCATTAAAAACTGAATTAAATAATGAAAAATACTAAACAGTGTCTAAAAATTATGAAAAGTGCAGGGAAATACTAAAATATTATTCTAAAGCTAATAAAAATATAAAAACAAGGGCCTATGTGTAAGATATAGAAGCTGCAGTGTATTAGATATGGAAATAAACAAATGAAATTAAGCAAATAAGCACTAAAGTGAGCCAACTGAAAACATAAGCTAAAGTATGCTAAAACTACTCTAAGGCATCTAAATGAAGCTACTCCTAACTGCTAAACAGTAATCTATCAATGAATAAGCCAACTGCCTACTTTAAGCAAAACAGTTACTAGCCCCTCTACTTTAAGCCATAGCAACTGCTTAATCAATAAGCTAACATGAAAACCAAAAGTTGAGATCTCAAGACCACCTGGCAGAGAGGATTTTTCCAAAGTTACAGATTATGAAGACTTATATTGAAGAAATAGAGATCAAAATAAAATCAGGCTAAAAGGACAGTGAGCTGATTCAGATCAGTGAACAGATGGCACAAAACGCTTATGCAGATTTGAAATAGGCGACTTCTACAAAACTCCTAAAGCGAGACCAACTAATTCTACTTCCTACATCTAATGAGCAACCTAAATAAACTGAATCAGGTGTAGATAAGTACTAGAATGCTGCTGAAACAGAAGCATTTAGGGACAGTTAAGATGAACCTTTCAAAACAAGATAACATGTAAAACCTTAAAGAAATTTAATTGCAAAAGCTTAAACTTCTAGTACTCAACACAGAACAAACTTAAATTAACTGACTAAAGCCTTTTTAGACCATTAAATCAACTTAACCAAACACCCCTTTCAAATGAAACAAATGCATACAGTAAATGAATTTTCTGCAAATCCTATCTCAACTGATTTCCTTTTACTCAAATCAATCTAAAACCATATTTTAAACTCAATGAAACCAGTATTCAATCAAGAGCAGGTTTGACTTTTAAGTTTTACCCGTTTTGACTTTTATTGACTTTTTCTCAAAAAGTGGGATTAGGAGCAATGTAAGGTAATAATAAGCTCACATAAGCTTATTCAAGCTTATGTGAGTTAAAATGAACAGATTCGAAAAGCTTTAGACCATAATAACATAAGTGACAAGAGATTAAAATGAAATCACAACTTGTATTAATCAAAAGAGTGCTCACAAATTGAAAATGAAATTACAACTAAGCATAACAGTTACTCTATTAAAAACAATTAAAAATGACAAGAAAATGAAAGGTCAAAATCTCTCTAAGACCTAAGAGATTGGACCAAGGAGCTATTGTGATGAGAGGTCTTTATATATCCGAGCTAGGAGAGGCCTTGGGATCCCTTGAGAAGAGCCTAGAGGCTCATTAGCAGCCACACATTCATCCCTTGGTCACCACCACCAATCAGAGAGCAACAAATCAATCAATGATGTGTCATGGCCAATAGGAGTGCTTGGAAAGGCCACGTAGGCATCACTCCTGACAAGTCAGTGATTCTAGAAACTTTTGATAGATGCTTAGTACGATGTGTGATGTTTGGGTGTTGGTAAAATAGAGGGAAACGGGTGTGTTTGGCTATGGGGAAGAAGACCACTGTTGGGGGCGCGTTTGGTTAAAATATATTTGTTTGAAAGCTTTGACCGGGTCAAGGGTTGAGGTGTAAAAAGTGGCCGGGTTATGTTTTGTTGTGTTTGGGCCAGGTGTAGGTTATAAGGATTTTGAGATATTGGGCCATGAGACTTGTTTGTGATATTGGATTTGTTTAGTTATAATAGACATGGACTAGTACTAATATTGAGATAAATGGTAACCATAGGGACCAATAGTGTATTTGTTGAAATTCCAAGGACCAATCATGCAACTTCTGAAACCATAGACCAAGGGCTGAACTTGTCATTCTTCAATAGACCAGGGACTGAATTTGCAACTTTCTGAATCTTCAAGGGTCATTTCTGACAAATGCTGAAACTTGAGGGGCCATTTCTGACATTTCTTCAAACTTTGATCAAATCTTCACAAATCATCCTTAGAGATTAGAAATCTTTATAAATGCATAATCCTGACCTTCCGGCTCAGCTTAAGCTCTCTTGATCTCTCGTGCTCGGATTTACGTCTGATTTGGCACCTTTTTGCGTGTTTTTACATATCCATACCTGCACAAGTACAAACTCAAGAAAACCACAAATATTAGCAATAAACGGCTCTTTCTTGGTTATTTTGGGTCTATTTTGATGAAGAAAAGGTATGTGTTTTAGCACATACCAAAATACCCCAGACGAAACTATTGCCGTGTCCTCACGCAATGAAATCAACTCACGCTTCTAAAACCAAGGATTTCAATCTCTTTCTACTAAACCATTGATGTGTCCAAACCATCAAGTTATCTCACACAAGCTAGCCACTTGTGAATGACTAACCGTAAGAAACTTCAAACAGTTCAGACAAACCAATTAGAGAAGAAGTAGTCAATGTTCCTCAAAAGAGATTAAGAAAGCCTTAATTCTAAAAACGCCCCGTTTACCTTTCATTTCACAAGTAGATATTACGATTAAGCACATTCTGATTATGAATGACGGTTTTTTGAACTTTCATGTCGATCAATAACTCCAACATTTTTCAAACGACACGTTAGGATCACGGAGTAAGAAACACAACACAGCGTGAAGTGACCATACGGATAGAATACATCGTCCCTGATTTTTCACAAGTCCCAAACTAAGCGTAAAACCGAAATCATTGTTACATATGATTCTAGATGCTAACACTACCTATGGAAGTTACTTGTGTAATTACCTTTTGTTCCCATTTTCCTATTTTCCTCTAGATTTTTTATTTTTGTGAGAAATGAATTTCTTCAAATTCTCGTTTCGATAACTATTATTCCGATAAAGATACAAAGCTAAGTCGATAATTAGTTATCCATCTTCTCTCGAGAACCATTGTCGTAAAAATGAGGTCCACATCAAGGAATTTTTATTCACTTATACTTGATTTTTCATTTTCATTTTTCTTCATTTTTTTTTTTTTTTTTTTACATGAGCTTTTACTTTTACTTATATGAGCTGTGAACCACGGAGCTTCACGGGGTAATTCCAAGACTATAGGCTTCATGAAATGAGAATCCCGGCTGGCTAGGCTAAGACCTCACTCAATCCCGGCTAAAGATCCAAGGGTCCGATCTCGACACCGCAGCTCACAACTTTACTTATTACATTCCACATATCACTTATTACTCATTTATTTATTACGGATCCTTGATGTGTACCCAATTTTTAAAACAAAGATTCTTTTAAGAAGATAAAGAACTAACTATCGCCAAAAACTCAACATCTCTAATTATTTAGACAGATATGGGGTGAAACAATTTTGTGGGAACAAAAAGCCATAAGTACCTTCGATGGGCTCTAAAGAGAACCAACTACTCCACGCTTAGCATCTAAACTCATAAGTAACTCTATCATTTCTCGATCTCTGCAAATTTAAAATCCCAAATAATGAGATCCGCAGATGCTTAGCCGATAATTTTTAGATTACCTATGGTTAAGGGAACAAGCTAGGGCTCAACACGCCCGGTCAAGTCAGAATTCTATTCCTACCCTCACCAGCGGAAAGTCAATCAAGGTGTCAAAACATATATTAACTTAGCAAATGCTTCGTCTAATGAAATCAAGTTATGCATATTTAAAATCACTCAGGGAAACTTGCAAATCCTTGGCCTTGTGAGCTAGAATTCGCATTTTATAGCTTCTGATCTAAGAGACTAGCCAACTTTTCAATCAAAAGACTTAACAAAAGCTTACAAAAATTTTTAAATTTTTCACATTTTTGCACAATTTTTCATTTTCTAAGGAAAAACGGGGTTACGAGAGAAACACAACAGAAATAAGCAAGTGCGGTCAAATCAAATCGAAGATTACCCTACCCCAGACGAGAACGAAACATTGTCCTCAATGTTTAAAGCAAGGGTATCAACGAAAATCTAAAAGCCGTTTATTAAGTATGCTCAAAGATAAACGTTAGTCGATAAGATTAAGGATATCGGATTTCCATCAGCATCGATCATGAAACTCGAGTAGAGAAAATGACAAACTTCGAGCACGAGAGTCTTCATATCGGGAACATCCTAAACACAACATCACAAACAACCAAACACGAGAAATCGAAGAGGCAGACCCCTTCACGTCACTTATTAGAAAATAGAAAGAAGATAGATGGATAAGCATGGGGTGCCTCCCACGAAGCGCTACTGTTTTTCTTAAACGAGTCGCTAGCCTGACTCGTCCCCGAATTCATTTGTCCTTGGGGAAGAAAGTGGTAGAGATACCAGGGTCAAAAACGGTGTCCTCATTCCCGAAAGAATGAGACTGGGTGGTTTGGGAGGAAAAGAAAATGTCGGGCTCAAGCACATAAGGAATGACTCCTCCCAAACTCACATAAGGCATATGAAAGATCGATCCATCATCCGGCGGTTTTGCGGGCGGACGAAGGGATGAAGGATCAATAAGAGAATACTCCAAAGAAGAACGGAGTCCATGGTACAGAAAGGTGTGGCTCAAAGGCTCATCAACGAAGGCATCCAAGGGAGGATCCTTATCTCGAATGACATTTTTAGCATAAAACTCATCAACGCGTATCCCGGGGTTGAAAATCTTGTCCTCACATGTGTGCTCAACGGGATAAGTGAGGGTCGACTCAACAGAGGAGGGAGAATCATCATTAAGCAAGCTTTCAAGAAAAAGGATATCTTGATTAGAGTCGCACCCGTCACTCTCAATACCCGGTGGTATTGGATCATCAAGAAATAAATCGATTTCTTCCATATCAGAATCATAAGGCGGATCATCAAGAATATCGTCTTCAACTACTTTAGTCAATTCATCAATCTCCATAATATCTTCAGTGTCAGATTCATCACTTCCTTCATCTTGCATAACATCACATGACGGGAGAGAAAGGTCGGAACACAGAGATGGGACAAGTGGTGTGCTCTGAGAGCTAGCAATATCCACCACTTCCGTTGTGGTCTCTGAATCGGACTCAAAATCTTGGTCGAAAAGAGGATTAACTTCACAAAAGGTGTAGTCATCTTTGAATTCGAAAAGAGGATTTGAGAAAATCCCGGAAGTAACCTCGGAGATGTCAAGAGAATCACATAAAAGCGAATCACAATCACTGTCAGATATATCCTCGGAATCGGAAAACATCTCATCATGATCATTCGAAATATCAAGAGAAAGCTCATCACAAATATCATCTACAACCTCGGACTCTCTTGGGATTGGGATAAGGCTCTCAACACAAGAAGATTCCGTTTCCGGAATAGTATTAAGAGGCTCGTCCCCCATTATGAGAGAGTCAACGGGTTCAACAATTTTTGAAGAAATAGAATCATCGACCTCTTCCAAAATGACGTCACTTCTCTCAACCGGCGTGAGTGAAGGGGAAGGGTCAGAAATGAAAGGCTCAGAAACGGGAGTGGGTTCAGCCGACAAACTTTCATAATATTCTTTCATTTGGATGGAATCCTCATCATCATCGTCGATGTAAGTCGCGAGCCATCGGGCACGTCTTGCAAGTGCCTGCTCCTCAATTCGTATTTCTTCAAGGCATTTTTCAATCTGAGCTGCTCGTTCTTCTTCTTCGAGTAATTCTATCATAGATCTTTCGTTGCAAGACGCTCGATCTTCGGCATGTTCATTAACAAATTCTTCGAGACATCTTTGAATTTCTGGAGAAATTATCAGAGGTTGTGGTTGAATTTCTTGGTATTGTGGAGGTGGGTCATAAGAATAGTCATAATTATCACAAGGAACTTGCTCGTAAACAAGCGGGTTCTGCATTTGACAATCGGAGTTAACATGCGGACCTCCACAATACTCACAACAGTATGTTTGTTGCGACGGGTTTGGTGAAGTATATGGATAAGGTTCATAACCAAAGGTTGTATTGTTAAATTGGGCTTGACATTCAAAACCTTGGTGAGGACCTCCACAGTACTCACACGAGTATGACTCCGTCTCATGGTATGGGGATTGGTTAAGGAAATCGGTCGTATCATTGTAGGGATATTGGTCGTAGACAAACTCGTCTCCCGTATTCACAATGCTACAACCGGGACAATCCCCACCATTTTGAGGTCCACCACACCATTGACAACCATAATGGTAAGACGAAGACATCGAGAAGAATTATACGAATAAGAGGGTTAAGGGATAAAGAATTGACGGTTCAGAGGGTAAAGAAGAATATTTTTGGATTTTTTAAAACAAATTTTGAAAAGGAAAATCCTTTTGGGTTTTTGAAAAAGATATATTTACAAAAATGACGGTAACTTCACTCGGGGAAGGATCTTCAAATGCACACGATTCGAGACGGAATACGAAAACTCGCTACAAGCCCTCCCCGGCAGCGGCGCCAAAAATTGATTTGTGTCGAAACGTCAAGCTTGACTCACACAAGCTAGCCACTTGTGAATGACTAGCCGTAAGAAACTTAAAACGGCTCGGACACTGATCAATAATAAAGAAGTGTAGTATATGGGTAACTCAAACGTGTTAGGTTTGAGTACCGAGATCGTTCCGAACGAGGGTTGAATGGAATTTCCAACTCACGTCTCGATAATCGGGATTTGAATAACAGAAGGGGGTAAAATGATATTATCTAAACTACGGGATAAGGAAAGCATATAGGAACTAAAATCTAAGGGAAATCCTAAGAACTAAGGCAAACTACGCAATTCTACATTAAAACGCAAATACGGAATTAAAACGAAACGCGAATAAAAAGCAATTACGTCTAATCTAGATCCTAAAAATAACCTAAAATTACTTTTACTCTAAAAATGATATTAGAAAACTAATTATGAATTAAAACTATTTTTTAGGAATTTTCTTGATTTTATTTTTACTAAAAACTAATTATTAATTCTAAAAATAAAACTAAGTATCTAAAAATTATGAAAGAGAGAGGGAAAAATATGGAATTACTTTCTAAAAATCTAAAATAACACTAAAGACTTTTCAAAACTTTTTTTGTATTTTTCAGATTATTTTTCTATTTTCTACTAATTTAAAACTATTTAAATCTAATTTAAATTATTAAAAATACCAAATAAAAGGAGAAAAATAAGGAAAAATATTTTTTATGCTTTTTATATTTATCTTAAACTGAGAAAATTGAAAAACTATTTTTTGGAACTTTTTCTCAATTAATTGCAATTAAAGCTAATTTAAAATCATTAAAAACTGAATTAAATAATGAAAAATACTAAACAGTGTCTAAAAATTATGAAAAGTGCAGGGAAATTCTAAAATATTATTCTAAAGCTAATAAAAATATAAAAACAAGGGCCTATGTGTAAGATATAGAAGCTGCAGTGTATTAGATATGGAAATAAACAAATGAAATTAAGCAAATAAGCACTAAAGTGAGCCAACTGAAAACATAAGCTAAAGTATGCTAAAACTACTCTAAGGCATCTAAATGAAGCTACTCCTAACTGCTAAACAGTAATCTATCAATGAATAAGCCAACTGCCTACTTTAAGCAAAACAGTTACTAGCCCCTCTACTTTAAGCCATAGCAACTGCTTAATCAATAAGCTAACATGAAAACCAAAAGTTGAGATCTCAAGACCACCTGGCAGAGAGGATTTTTCCAAAGTTACAGATTATGAAGACTTATATTGAAGAAATAGAGATCAAAATAAAATCAGGCTAAAAGGACAGTGAGCTGATTCAGATCAGTGAACAGATGGCACAAAACGCTTATGCAGATTTGAAATAGGCGACTTCTACAAAACTCCTAAAGCGAGACCAACTAATTCTACTTCCTACATCTAATGAGCAACCTAAATAAACTGAATCAGGTGTAGATAAGTACTAGAATGCTGCTGAAACAGAAGCATTTAGGGACAGTTAAGATGAACCTTTCAAAACAAGATAACATGTAAAACCTTAAAGAAATTTAATTGCAAAAGCTTAAACTTCTAGTACTCAACACAGAACAAACTTAAATTAACTGACTAAAACCTATTTAGACCATTAAATCAACTTAACCAAACACCCCTTTCAAATGAAACAAATGCATACAGTAAATGAATTTTCTGCAAATCCTATCTCAACTGATTTCCTTTTACTCAAATCAATCTAAAACCATATTTTAAACTCAATGAAACCAGTATTCAATCAAGAGCAGGTTTGACTTTTAAGTTTTACCCGTTTTGACTTTTATTGACTTTTTCTCAAAAAGTGGGATTAGGAGCAATGTAAGGTAATAATAAGCTCACATAAGCTTATTCAAGCTTATGTGAGTTAAAATGAACAGATTCGAAAAGCTTTAGACCATAATAACATAAGTGACAAGAGATTAAAATGAAATCACAACTTGTATTAATCAAAAGAGTGCTCACAAATTGAAAATGAAATTACAACTAAGCATAACAGTTACTCTATTAAAAACAATTAAAAATGACAAGAAAATGAAAGGTCAAAATCTCTCTAAGACCTAAGAGATTGGACAAAGGAGCTATTGTGATGAGAGGTCTTTATATATCCGAGCTAGGAGAGGCCTTGGGATCCCTTGAGAAGAGCCTAGAAGCTCATTAGCAGCCACACATTCATCCCTTGGTCACCACCACCAATCAGAGAGCAACAAATCAATCAATGATGTGTCATGGCCAATAGGAGTGCTTGGAAAGGCCACGTAGGCATCACTCCTGACAAGTCAGTGATTCTAGAAACTTTTGATAGATGCTTAGTACGATGTGTAATGTTTGGGTGTTGGTAAAATAGAGGGAAACGGGTGTGTTTGGCTATGGGGAAGAAGACCACTGTTGGGGGCGCGTTTGGTTAAAATATATTTGTTTGAAAGCTTTGACCGGGTCAAGGGTTGAGGTGTAAAAGTGGCGGGTTATGTTTTGTTGTGTTTGGGCCAGGTGTAGGTTATAAGGATTTTGAGATATTGGGCCATGAGACTTGTTTGTGATATTGGATTTGTTTAGTTATAATAGACATGGACTAGTACTAATATTGAGATAAATGGTAACCATAGGGACCAATAGTGTATTTGTTGAAATTCCAAGGACCAATCATGCAACTTCTGAAACCATAGACCAAGGGCTGAACTTGTCATTCTTCAATAGACCAGGGACTGAATTTGCAACTTTCTGAATCTTCAAGGGTCATTTCTGACAAATGCTGAAACTTGAGGGGCCATTTCTGACATTTCTTCAAACTTTGATCAAATCTTCACAAATCATCCTTAGAGATTAGAAATCTTTATAAATGCATAATCCTGACCTTCCGGCTCAGCTTAAGCTCTCTTGATCTCTCGTGCTCGGATTTACGTCTGATTTGGCACCTTTTTGCGTGTTTTTACATATCCATACCTGCACAAGTACAAACTCAAGAAAACCACAAATATTAGCAATAAACGGCTCTTTCTTGGTTATTTTGGGTCTATTTTGATGAAGAAAAGGTATGTGTTTTAGCACATACCAAAATACCCCAGACGAAACTATTGCCGTGTCCTCACGCAATGAAATCAACTCACGCTTCTAAAACCAAGGATTTCAATCTCTTTCTACTAAACCATTGATGTGTCCAAACCATCAAGTTATCTCACACAAGCTAGCCACTTGTGAATGACTAACCGTAAGAAACTTCAAACAGTTCAGACAAACCAATTAGAGAAGAAGTAGTCAATGTTCCTCAAAAGAGATTAAGAAAGCCTTAATTCTAAAAACGCCCCGTTTACCTTTCATTTCACAAGTAGATATTACGATTAAGCACATTCTGATTATGAATGACGGTTTTTTGAACTTTCATGTCGATCAATAACTCCAACATTTTTCAAACGACACGTTAGGATCACGGAGTAAGAAACACAACACAGCGTGAAGTGACCATACGGATAGAATACATCGTCCCTGATTTTTCACAAGTCCCAAACTAAGCGTAAAACCGAAATCATTGTTACATATGATTCTAGATGCTAACACTACCCATGGAAGTTACTTGTGTAATTACCTTTTGTTCCCATTTTCCTATTTTCCTCTAGATTTTTTTATTTTTGTGAGAAATGAATTTCTTCAAATTCTCGTTTCGATAACTATTATTCCGATAAAGATACAAAGCTAAGTCGATAATTAGTTATCCGTCTTCTCTCGAGAACCATTGTCGTAAAAATGAGGTCCACATCAAGGAATTTTTATTCACTTATACTTGATTTTTCATTTTCATTTTTCTTCATTTTTTTTTTTTTTTTTTTTTTTTTTTTTTTTTTTACATGAGCTTTTACTTTTACTTATATGAGCTGTGAACCACGGAGCTTCACGGGGTAATTCCAAGACTATAGGCTTCATGAAATGAGAATCCCGGCTGGCTAGGCTAAGACCTCACTCAATTCCGGCTAAAGATCCAAGGGTCCGATCTCGACACCGCAGCTCACAACTTTACTTATTACATTCCACATATCACTTATTACTCATTTATTTATTACGGATCCTTGATGTGTACCCAATTTTTAAAACAAAGATTCTTTTAAGAAGATAAAGAACTAACTATCGCCAAAAACTCAACATCTCTAATTATTTAGACAGATATGGGGTGAAACAATTTTGTGGGAACAAAAAGCCATAAGTACCTTCGATGGGCTCTAAAGAGAACCAACTACTCCACGCTTAGCATCTAAACTCATAAGTAACTCTATCATTTCTCGATCTCTGCAAATTTAAAATCCCAAATAATGAGATCCGCAGATGCTTAGCCGATAATTTTTAGATTACCTATGGTTAAGGGAACAAGCTAGGGCTCAACACGCCCGGTCAAGTCAGAATTCTATTCCTACCCTCACCAGCGGAAAGTCAATCAAGGTGTCAAAACATATATTAACTTAGCAAATGCTTCGTCTAATGAAATCAAGTTATGCATATTTAAAATCACTCAGGGAAACTTGCAAATCCTTGGCCTTGTGAGCTAGAATTCGCATTTTATAGCTTCTGATCTAAGAGACTAGCCAACTTTTCAATCAAAAAGACTTAACAAAAGCTTGAAAAATTTTTAAATTTTTCACATTTTTGCACAATTTTTCATTTTCTAAGGAAAAACGGGGTTACGAGAGAAACACAACAGAAATAAGCAAGTGCGGTCAAATCAAATCGAAGATTACCCTACCCCAGACGAGAACGAAACATTGTCCTCAATGTTTAAAGCAAGGGTATCAACGAAAATCTAAAAGCCGTTTATTAAGTATGCTCAAAGATAAACGTTAGTCGATAAGATTAAGGATATCGGATTTCCATCAGCATCGATCATGAAACTCGAGTAGAGAAAATGACAAACTTCGAGCACGAGAGTCTTCATATCGGGAACATCCTAAACACAACATCACAAACAACCAAACACGAGAAATCGAAGAGGCAGACCCCTTCACGTCACTTATTAGAAAATAGAAAGAAGATAGATGGATAAGCATGGGGTGCCTCCCACGAAGCGCTACTGTTTTTCTTAAACGAGTCGCTAGCCCGACTCGTCCCCGAATTCATTTGTCCTTGGGGAAGAAAGTGGTAGAGATACCAGGGTCAAAAACGGTGTCCTCATTCCCGAAAGAATGAGACTGGGTGGTTTGGGAGGGAAAGAAAATGTCGGGCTCAAGCACATAAGGAATGACTCCTCCCAAACTCACATAAGGCATATGAAAGATCGATCCATCATCCGGCGGTTTTGCGGGCGGACGAAGGGATGAAGGATCAATAAGAGAATACTCCAAAGAAGAACGGAGTCCATGGTACAGAAAGGTGTGGCTCAAAGGCTCATCAACGAAGGCATCCAAGGGAGGATCCTTATCTCGAATGACATTTTTAGCATAAAACTCATCAACGCGTATCCCGGGGTTGAAAATCTTGTCCTCACATGTGTGCTCAACGGGATAAGTGAGGGTCGACTCAACAGAGGAGGGAGAATCATCATTAAGCAAGCTTTCAAGAAAAAGGATATCTTGATTAGAGTCGCACCCGTCACTCTCAATACCCGGTGGTATTGGATCATCAAGAAATAAATCGATTTCTTCCATATCAGAATCATAAGGCGGATCATCAAGAATATCGTCTTCAACTACTTTAGTCAATTCATCAATCTCCATAATATCTTCAGTGTCAGATTCATCACTTCCTTCATCTTGCATAACATCACATGACGGGAGAGAAAGGTCGGAACACAGAGATGGGACAAGTGGTGTGCTCTGAGAGCTAGCAATATCCACCACTTCCGTTGTGGTCTCTGAATCGGACTCAAAATCTTGGTCGAAAAGAGGATTAACTTCACAAAAGGTGTAGTCATCTTTGAATTCGAAAAGAGGATTTGAGAAAATCCCGAAGTAACCTCGGAGATGTCAAGAGAATCACATAAAAGCGAATCACAATCACTGTCAGATATATCCTCGGAATCGGAAAACATCTCATCATGATCATTCGAAATATCAAGAGAAAGCTCATCACAAATATCATCTACAACCTCGGACTCTCTTGGGATTGGGATAAGGCTCTCAACACAAGAAGATTCCGTTTCCGGAATAGTATTAAGAGGCTCGTCCCCCATTATGAGAGAGTCAACGGGTTCAACAATTTTTGAAGAAATAGAATCATCGACCTCTTCCAAAATGACGTCACTTCTCTCAACCGGCGTGAGTGAAGGGGAAGGATCAGAAATGAAAGGCTCAGAAACGGGAGTGGGTTCAGCCGACAAACTTTCATAATATTCTTTCATTTGGATGGAATCCTCATCATCATCGTCGATGTAAGTCGCGAGCCATCGGGCACGTCTTGCAAGTGCCTGCTCCTCAATTCGTATTTCTTCAAGGCATTTTTCAATCTGAGCTGCTCGTTCTTCTTCTTCGAGTAATTCTATCATAGATCTTTCGTTACGAGACGATCGATCTTCGGCATGTTCATTAACAAATTCTTCGAGACATCTTTGAATTTCTGGAGAAATTATCAGAGGTTGTGGTTGAATTTCTTGGTATTGTGGAGGTGGGTCATAAGAATAGTCATAATTATCACAAGGAACTTGCTCGTAAACAAGCGGGTTCTGCATTTGACAATCGGAGTTAACATGCGGACCTCCACAATACTCACAACAGTATGTTTGTTGCGACGGGTTTGGTGAAGTATATGGATAAGGTTCATAACCAAAGGTTGTATTGTTAAATTGGGCTTGACATTCAAAACCTTGGTGAGGACCTCCACAGTACTCACACGAGTATGACTCCGTCTCATGGTATGGGGATTGGTTAAGGAAATCGGTCGTATCATTGTAGGGATATTGGTCGTAGACAAACTCGTCTCCCGTATTCACAATGCTACAACCGGGACAATCCCCACCATTTTGAGGTCCACCACACCATTGACAACCATAATGGTAAGACGAAGACATCGAGAAGAATTATACGAATAAGAGGGTTAAGGGATAAAGAATTGACGGTTCAGAGGGTAAAGAAGAATATTTTTGGATTTTTTAAAACAAATTTTGAAAAGGAAAATCTTTTTGGGTTTTTGAAAAAGATATATTTACAAAAATGACGGTAACTTCACTCGGGGAAGGATCTTCAAATGCACACGATTCGAGACGGAATACGAAAACTCGCTACAAGCCCTCCCCGGCAGCGGCGCCAAAAATTGATTTCAAGTTCGAAACGTCAAGCTCAACTCACACAAGCTAGCCACTTGTGAATGACTAGCCGTAAGAAACTTAAAACGGCTCGGACACTGATCAATAATAAAGAAGTGTAGTATATGGGTAACTCAAACGTGTTAGGTTTGAGCAGCGAGATCGTTCCGAACGAGGGTTGAATGGAATTTCCAACTCACGTCTCGATAATCGGGATTTGAATAACAGAAGGGGGTAAAATGATATTATCTAAACTACGGGATAAGGAAAGCATATAGGAACTAAAATCTAAGGGAAATCCTAAGAACTAAGGCAAACTACGCAATTCTACATTAAAACGCAAATACGGAATTAAAACGAAACGCGAATAAAAAGCAATTACGTCTAATCTAGATCCTAAAAATAACCTAAAATTACTTTTACTCTAAAAATGATATTAGAAAACTAATTATGAATTAAAACTATTTTTTAGGAATTTTCTTGATTTTATTTTAATTAAAAACTAATTATTAATTCTAAAAATAAAACTAAGTATCTAAAAATTATGAAAGAGAGAGGGAAAAATATGGAATTACTTTCTAAAAATCTAAAATAACACTAAAGACTTTTCAAAACTTTTTTTGTATTTTTCAGATTATTTTTCTATTTTCTACTAATTTAAAACTATTTAAATCTAATTTAAATTATTAAAAATACCAAATAAAAGGAGAAAAATAAGGAAAAATATTTTTTATGCTTTTTATATTTATCTTAAACTGAGAAAATTGAAAAACTATTTTTTGGAACTTTTTCTCAATTAATTGCAATTAAAGCTAATTTAAAATCATTAAAAAGTGAATTAAATAATGAAAAATACTAAACAGTGTCTAAAAATTATGAAAAGTGCAGGGAAATTCTAAAATATTATTATAAAGCTAATAAAAATATAAAAACAAGGGCCTATGTGTAAGATATAGAAGCTGCAGTGTATTAGATATGGAAATAAACAAATGAAATTAAGCAAATAAGCACTAAAGTGAGCCAACTGAAAACATAAGCTAAAGTATGCTAAAACTACTCTAAGGCATCTAAATGAAGCTACTCCTAACTGCTAAACAGTAATCTATCAATGAATAAGCCAACTGCCTACTTTAAGCAAAACAGTTACTAGCCCCTCTACTTTAAGCCATAGCAACTGCTTAATCAATAAGCTAACATGAAAACCAAAAGTTGAGATCTCAAGACCACCTGGCAGAGAGGATTTTTCCAAAGTTACAGATTATGAAGACTTATATTGAAGAAATAGAGATCAAAATAAAATCAGGCTAAAAGGACAGTGATTGGATCAGTGAGCAGATGGCACAAAACGCTTATGCAGATTTGAAATAGGCGACTTCTACAAAACTCCTAAAGCGAGACCAACTAATTCTACTTCCTACATCTAATGAGCAACCTAAATAAACTGAATCAGGTGTAGATAAGTACTAGAATCTTGCTGAAACGAAGCATTTAGGGACGAGTTAAGATGAACCTTTCAAAACAAGATAACATGTAAAACCTTAAAGAAATTTAATTGCAAAAGCTTAAACTTCTAGTACTCAACACAGAACAAACTTAAATTAACTGACTAAAGCCTTTTTAGACCATTAAATCAACTTAACCAAACACCCCTTTCAAATGAAACAAATGCATACAGTAAATGAATTTTCTGCAAATCCTATCTCAACTGATTTCCTTTTACTCAAATCAATCTAAAACCATATTTTAAACTCAATGAAACCAGTATTCAATCAAGAGCAGGTTTGACTTTTAAGTTTTACCCGTTTTGACTTTTATTGACTTTTTCTCAAAAAGTGGGATTAGGAGCAATGTAAGGTAATAATAAGCTCACATAAGCTTATTCAAGCTTATGTGAGTTAAAATGAACAGATTCGAAAAGCTTTAGACCATAATAACATAAGTGACAAGAGATTAAAATGAAATCACAACTTGTATTAATCAAAAGAGTGCTCACAAATTGAAAATGAAATTACAACTAAGCATAACAGTTACTCTATTAAAAACAATTAAAAATGACAAGAAAATGAAAGGTCAAAATCTCTCTAAGACCTAAGAGATTGGACCAAGGAGCTATTGTGATGAGAGGTCTTTATATATCCGAGCTAGGAGAGGCCTTGGGATCCCTTGAGAAGAGCCTAGAGGCTCATTAGCAGCCACACATTCATCCCTTGGTCACCACCACCAATCAGAGAGCAACAAATCAATCAATGATGTGTCATGGCCAATAGGAGTGCTTGGAAAGGCCACGTAGGCATCACTCACGACAAGTCAGTGATTCTAGAAACTTTTGATAGATGCTTAGTACGATGTGTGATGTTTGGGTGTTGGTAAAATAGAGGGAAACGGGTGTGTTTGGCTATGGGGAAGAAGACCACTGTTGGGGGCGCGTTTGGTTAAAATATATTTGTTTGAAAGCTTTGACCGGGTCAAGGGTTGAGGTGTAAAAGTGGCCGGGTTATGTTTTGTTGTGTTTGGGCCAGGTGTAGGTTATAAGGATTTTGAGATATTGGGCCATGAGACTTGTTTGTGATATTGGATTTGTTTAGTTATAATAGACATGGACTAGTACTAATATTGAGATAAATGGTAACCATAGGGACCAATAGTGTATTTGTTGAAATTCCAAGGACCAATCATGCAACTTCTGAAACCATAGACCAAGGGCTGAACTTGTCATTCTTCAATAGACCAGGGACTGAATTTGCAACTTTCTGAATCTTCAAGGGTCATTTCGACAAATCTGAAACTTGAGGGGCCATTTCGACATTTCTTCAAACTTTGATCAAATCTTCACAAATCATCCTTAGAGATTAGAAATCTTTATAAATGCATAATCCTGACCTTCCGGCTCAGCTTAAGCTCTCTTGATCTCTCGTGCTCGGATTTACGTCTGATTTGGCACCTTTTTGCGTGTTTTTACATATCCATACCTGCACAAGTACAAACTCAAGAAAACCACAAATATTAGCAATAAACGGCTCTTTCTTGGTTATTTTGGGTCTATTTTGATGAAGAAAAGGTATGTGTTTTAGCACATACCAACCCACCCTTCTAGTTTTCCACAATTGGCATCAGAGCTTCGTTACCAAGTTTGTTGAAGTATATTGTACTTTAAAAACTTGATACGATCCACGGTTAATTGAAAACTACAAAGAAGGTCTTTCATAAAAACAAACACCATGTCTTTTAAAACTATATGTTTGGATGTTGATTTGATAACAACATTTTTATTTATTTTTTTTTGCACTAATCTTCCTTGTCATGTTGATTAGTCAAAGCTCATACCCACCAAGCTTTAGGAGTCGCTTGGTAACAAGAATACCTTCCTTAAGAAGGTATCATAAAGGAGCGGGAATCGTCTAAGTGACATTTGTTGTGTCATTTGTAAAGACATTCCTAAGTACGCTAGAGGTATGATTTTCTTTTTACTTTGCTTGATAATTAAGTATACCTATTTAGGTATTTATATGATTATCTTTTGTGCTTATACATGTTTTACATGAAGCTTCATTAGGAAGCCTTTTTCTCACATACGTGTTTTATTTCTCATCTAAAAATCGTGGTATATAAAACTTATGTTTTGTTTCTTTTAAATCCAATAATAAAACATAACACGAATTTCAAAAATTCTCCTTCCCTATAAAAACTCTCACCGTCGACCTATCTATCAAATCCTCACTTTTTTTCAAATCATCAAATTTCAAAAATTCCCTCTCACTTAAAAACTTCATCTTCCTCCTCATTCCATCTCAACCGAAACCAAGAAGATCCGTCATCAACATGGTTTACATCGCACTCGTGCTCATCGTCATAACACTCATCGCACTTGTGTTCCCTATGATGAAGTTCACATACGGATACATTTACTTTGTGTTGTTAATCTATATTGGGGTCATTTACCCAATCCTTTGTATCATCCTTAGCATTGAAATGCAATATTATTAATGATCTAGATTATCTAGGTTTCTTTTGTTATAGTGTGTTTATCATTTCTTTTGATTTATATGTTTCATTTCTTTCGTGATACATTAGAAGTCATGTATGCATGCTAAAGGAAAAATGTAGGATAAAACATATTTTTGTGGTATAAAAACTATAAAATCTGTTTTTGTTACTACAGATCCACGGATCCCGGAAGTTATACTAGCCGGATCCTTTTTGAAAAAGAACCGTGGGATCCGTCCTCTTTGGAAAACAGTTTTTCATGCAAATCAAAAACCTCTTTTCGTCTAAGAGTAATACTCCACTTGTATGTTAAAACCATAAGTGAGTTAAGTGTATTTCCTGTTAAAAACCATTGTTAATAAAAATCTAGTAAAAACTTTAGATTAACATACGTTGACCACAAACATTTCCTTTTATTAACTTGTCATTTCTATAGGTTCAACTATGACGCATGAATATGAGTTTGATTTTTCACTCACTAGCGTCTACACTCCGAACATCTCTCTCGAGCCCAACACACCTGGCAATCATGTCCGTGGGTTCAATAATCTCAAAACCGTCACTTCCATGAAGGACGTATTGTAGACACCTCTCTACAATTCGAAGAAGGTATCAATACCTCCTTCCGAGCCATAGGACTAGAATGTCTTCTTGAAATCAACGAGAAGATATGTCCAAGGTTCATAATGGAATTCTTCTGTCAAGTCGAACTCGTTCGTAACGAGGATCGCTCTCTATCTCTTTGGTTTTATATCAAAAACCAAAAGTTCACTTTAACCCTTGGGCATTTTGCTTACATCCTCCGGATTCCAAATCATGGACAATGTGCCTTCACCGAAGATTGGTCTCTAGATTATCTCTTCAACTTTCGTGAAGAAAATAATCCATATTGTTCACACATACCCTCTCCGGAAGATTTAAATCGCATAATATGCAAACCTCGACCATATTACTCCGATCCAAACATTATCTTTACAAAGGATATCCGAGAAGAGTACAAGCCTCTTGCACTCATCCTACGTGAAAATGTTTGGAGTCTTAGGGGAAATCGAGAAATCCTTCCCGCTTGTTGTGCTCACATGTTGTACTATTTGCTAACACAACAACCATACAATCTCGCCTACTTCTTCGCAAGGCGAATTTCAAATCTTCAAGGCTCCAAGAATAAACTCATCCCTTATGGAATGTTCTTGACACGCCTCTATCATAATGTTATGCACTTCCATCCTCAATTTCAAAGTCCGTTGTACGTACTTGTGAACAAAATGATGGAACCGCTAAACATATCCCTCATGAAGACTTTCTTCATTCTTGACTCCACCAACACTCATCAATCACTTAATGATCCTCCTAGCGAGAACACTCAAGGAAACTAATAATATTTCAAAATAGGATCAAATCTATTGTACTCGTGCTTTATCAATGCAATCCAATTTCCTTCATGAAATAAAACATTTGATATCTTAGTATTTAGAACTCTCTTTAGACTATCCTTGAGATATAATGCATTGTCAAGATCATTGCATACCTTTAGTAAAGGTCCTGCTGAGCAGATGGGCGGATCCCAAAAGTTACACTAGACGGATCCCTACTCTTAGGGAACCGTGGGATCCGTCGAACAGAAAATGCAATTACAAGCATTGTATTTCAAACACATTCTTAGAACAACTCACACTAAGCTAAACATAGTGTCTTAAGGCAAATTAAGTCCTTATCAAGATAGGTTAATCTTTCCCATTCATACATAACTCACCAAGGTCACACTCTAAAAACGCTTGTAGACCTACTGTTTCGTTGTAATCCATTACTCTTCCGCTCTTAAACTCACACCTCATTTTCTACTTGATCCCTCACATCTAGTCTTAGAAATCTTTCAACTATGGCAAAATTGATCATAAATCATCCTCACCTCCAAGTTGATCAAAGTTGATCAAAATCTAGTTTTCTCATCTCAAAGCTTCTAGGATATTCCAATACACTATCCTAAGACACAACCTGATCTCTAGGATCATCTAGCTTCAATTGACATTCTAAATCTTTAGTGTCATCATTATTCATCCATTGGTACTCTTGAAAGTTCCAAATCCTTCCACAAAAGACAATCATTAGCTACATCATTCATTACCTTCAAGTACTCAAGCATCCCTTCATTTAAAACACTTAGAAGAACTGAAACACTCAAGATGATATAGGTCTTAGATCTTAGAAACATCATTTCCAATCTTTCGTAGCTGCTGAGAGACGGATCCCTATGATTAGCCTAGACGGATCCCTCTGAGGAGGGAACCGTGGGATCCGTATGACAGTATAGGTCAAATCTTGCTAAAGCAATCATTTAACTCATCTTCCTAACTCAAACACTCCATCTCATCTTAAATGAGCTCCTAGATCAGTACAACCTCTGAAGTTGACTCTTGTGCATGTCAATCATTACATTCCAATGAATCCTAGTGGCTTGAAGCTTAAATGCACTTGCCAAATCTTTTATTTTATAAACCACCTTGTTAGGACCTCCATAGTCATCACTCTCATCCTAACTTTCAGCTCTTGCAAACTCTTGAAATCATCTCATCATGAGGAAAACCCCAAGTAGTAACTTATCCACCAAAGAACCACCCATGAAAAGAGCTCGTGTTATACACGAAATTTCCTCAACCGAATCATCTCCCATCAAACCAACAAATGATAGAACTCGTCATCATCCAATCAAATCTATTCCTAAAAATATAGTACCCACAAAAATACCTTTGCCAAACACCACCATACCTCCTAGGCCAAACAATATCATCTCCACCAAACCATCACCATTGGTTCCTAGAGCTATTTCATTTACATCCCCACTATCATCACCACACCTCTACAATCTAGAGGACTTGCCTCCTAGGCCGTCTCATCCGCTTCCGCCGACAACATACTCCTCATTAGGAGGAATAATGGTTCAAAATCAAGGTGTTGAGTCAACACTTGCTCCGGCTTCCTTCTCGGCGTTTTCATCATATAATCCCATTTGGATTATGACAAATCATCAAAATCAACCACCCGACCATATGGAAGTTGACACCTCTCTACCACCACCATCATTCTTGGTTGAGTCATTCTTAAATGCACCTCCACCAATCCCTCCATCGTTTGAAGCTCCACAAGCCGCTTCACTTGATCCTTCGAATCAAGCCATTTCATTTCATCCACCACCACTACCTAGCCATGGCAAAGATTGCTATCATTGTCAACATGTTGAAAGTTTGATACATGAAGTACGAGAAGACCAACGTTTCATGTTCTATCATCTCCTCGAATGTTTCGACGCGATTAAACCTAAACAAAACTTGAGCTAGAAGATTATAGTGGTGTCTTAGCTTCAAGCGTTAGGGGATCTAGAAATTCCTAGTCATGTATTGTCTATTGTCTTGTTTTTCGAGTCATGTATATCATAACTCTTGTTTATTAAATGGAATTACATGCTACTTGCTATATTTCTGAGTATGTGAGTATACTATATAATCCATATCTCTTTTTAGTATTAACATTTCTTGTTATACCAATCTTTGCTGACTTTATTCATCAGCCAGACGGATCCCTCAGATTTGCCTAGACGGATCCCTACTAGGAGGGAACCGCGGGATCCGTGAGACATAAAGCCTTCTTTCTAATAACTTGAATCACATTTGCAGGAAATTATTAATTATACTTGATTTCTAACCTTTGTTTTGTAGCTATTCAATTTACATATGAAGACTTTGACATCATAAAGCTAGGGGGAGCTTTATGTCAAAGCAATACATTGCAAATTACTTGCAATACTAGGTTTACATTTCGTGACATCCCTTTGCAACAATTGCAATCATCAAGGGGGAGCACATTCGTTTGTAGACGATATCTTTTGCAAACTTATTTGCAAACAAACTAGATTAGTATCATTTACTTGACGCCTTTACATAGGGATGGACTCGTCACGGGGGAGTAAAAGACGAGATCCTTTCCCGTTATTTGCTCTCTATCTCTTTTTACTTTATATTCTTTCACATGTTTTTTCTTAAAAACAACGTGTTGCCTTCCTTCAAACACTTTTTGTTTCGACAAAAAAGGGGAGAAGAAAGTAAACTACAAATTCAAATTTTTACGAATTTTAGCTTTTTCCTTAAAATAATTTTATGTTTTGTCATCAACAAAAAGGGGGAGATTGTTAATACAAATAAGCCGTAAAAACGTTTATTTATATTTTACGATCTTCTAATATTTTGTCGATAACAAAAGTAAAATCATTTTAACGAAACAAATAGAGTACGTAAATAGTTTGAGTTAATAGTTTTCTAACACACTTACGCTTTCACATAAAACACTAAAACAAGTATAAGTGATTTTATGATTTAGATACATATGTACAACAACTAGTGTTTACATATTGGGTTAAACATATACTTAAACTAAGTATACTAAAATGGGTAAAAACTAAGTGTATGCTAAAATGGGTAAATACAAATATATACTAAATGGGTAAAATACTAGCAAATGGTTTTGACCCATAACCCATGGTTTTATATATACCACTTAACCAAGTTCATTGTATCTAGAAAGAAAATCATGGATCAACCCATAACCCATGACCCATGACCCATAACCAAAAATACACATGGGCAAAGAGGAGCGGACCACGGATCCCTAGCTTTGTGCTAGCCGGATCCCTTGTGGTAGGGATCCGTGGGATCCGGGGAACAGTAGAGGTTTTTCCTCTATAAATAGTGAGCCATTTCTTCATTGTTTCTCACCCCCTTTCAATATACTTTCTCCCCTGAGTTAAATCTCACTAACCTTAGATCCAAGAGATCTATGTTTGTAGTTTTTTTTTTTTTTGTGTGTGATCTTTTAGGTTCCTCTTAAAGGCTAGATCACCACCTTTGAAGTCGAGCAAGCTCAAGTCCATGAGTTGCCATGCTTTCTCATCATCAAGGCTACTGAAGTCTTCTTGTTGATGATTCCTTTCTTTCTTCAAAGAAGTGTAGTGTTGAAGACATTAGTGAAAGATGTCTTAAGAGTCAAGACGAAGATATTAGTGAAGGGTATCTATCGTCTATAGGATAAAGCACTTGTGGTAGGTGCTTGGAAGTCAAGACTAAGAAGCATTAGTGAAAGGTGCTTAGAAGTCAAGACAAAGAAGCATTAGTGAAAGGTGCTTAGAAGTGAAGACACAAGACATTAGTGAAAGGTGTCTTGTAGATCTAGTCAAAGGCATTAGTGAAAGGTGCCTTAGATGTACATTCGATATGGTGTGTTTCGATGTACAAGATAGACTAGTATTAGATCCAAGGATATTGATATCCTTGATGATGTTGTAAAGGAGTAGATCTCCTTTGGGATTAGTCGTTGGTGTAGTGTGGTAGTAGTTCCTCCATTGCAATGGAACTAGGTGCTTAGCCTAGTACCTAATAAAGGGTAGGCGACGTTGTGAAGGTGTAGTTCACCTAAAGTGTGAAAGAACTAGGTACTTAGCCTAGTACCTTATAAAGGGTAGGCGACGTTGTGTAGGTGTGGTTCACCTTGGAGTGAAAGAACCCGGTGGTTAGCCTAGTACCGGAAAAAGAGTAGGCGACGTTGTGAAGGCTTCTCCGCCATAAGGAGATTGGTGTAGTGATTACGAACTCTCGAGTAAGTGACTCGGGGAGTGGAGTAGGGCAAGGAAGGTGACCTTGTAGCCGAACCACTATAAATACTTGCGTTGTGGTTTTGTGCTTCTTACTCTAATCTTTTCATTACTTATCTTTACATGCTTGCTTATCAACATCCAACACACACATCCAAATAGATTGACATAAGTCGATCTAAATAGATTAAAAGGAAGTTTTAATTGGTAAAACTATTCAACCCCCCTTCTAGTTTTCCACAAATAAGTGTGACCATATGGTGTTTAAAGTGAAGAAACGTGTATTTTGTGTGACTATTGATCATCCAATGGCCACATATTAAGTTACGTGACCATATGTACTGGATTTTGGCTACACTTAAATAATATGTGTGACAAAACGTTTAGTGTGACCATATATGGCATTTGGTCACAGTGTTAGTAGTAAATGTGGCTATATAGATTAGCTTTTGGCAAGCTAACACAAACTAAACTTTAAACACACATATTAACTTACGTGACCATATGTACTGGATTTTGGCTACACTTAACGAATGTGTGACAAAACATTTAGTGTGACTATATATGGCATTTGGTCACAGTGTTCAAGTGTGTGACATATATTTGTCACTGTTTATATGTATATCGTGACTAATGCTTCAACCGTACTTTTCATTTGTCACTCGTTCCAATTTCAGATGTGGCTAAAGAGTTCGCAAAACATATCAGTCACCCTTAAATAATGTGTGACAAAACCTGACTCTATGATTTAGACACACAAAAAATTACTTCATGTGACTAACGCATCAAGGTTACTTGTATTTTTCACGCGTTCCAAATTCATATGTGGCTAAATGATCAGAAACAAAATTACCAGATACCTTTAGCCACACAATATTCAATTGTGTGGCAATACAGTTCTAATGGTCACACAATCAAAGTTTTCATGTGTGACTAATTAGTAAATGTTGTTAATTTTCATAACTTCAACCACACAACTATGTGAATGCGTGGTCGTTCCATTTCGACCATGTGTGACCAAATCGCGTTTTTGTACTAGTGGAAGGAGACCAGCCATCTCAAATTTGGCTATATCAATCTGAATCTTAATCATTGACTGCTTAATTTATCCGGTTACTATCAGTTTCATTTAGGGAAAGCACTTTGAGGAAGATCTAATGGACATGATCGATCGAGAAGCAGATGGAAGTGACAGTCTTGAGGGATTTGTTTTATGTCATTCAATTGCCGGAGGAATAGTCTCAGGTGTTAATAGTTTCTTTCTTATATTGATAACTGCATAAAATACCATAATTTTTTAATTTTTTATTTTTTATTTTATTTTTTATTTTTTTGGAATTCACATGTTTTAGTTACTACGTTTATTTTTTTACATCTAAGTAGCTTTGTCTTATCTGGGTCATTATGTAAAAAAACAAAAAAAAAAAAACAAAAAAAAACAAAAATGGTTAAAAACCAACTTAAAAAATATATATATATTAGCATTATTAAGGCCACAAATGACCTAAACTGGTCATAAACCTATCTTTTAACGACTCAGATGTACGAAAAAGAAGTACAACAACTAAAGGGTGAAGGCTGAATATACGTAACAAACTTTCTCAAATTAACCAATATACGTAACATACTTATTTTATTCTTCGCATACGTAATATACTTTCAAATACTTACCAATATACGTAATGTTGACAGGTTACCACTTTGAAAATTTGATAATGGTCCCTGTCGTTTACGTTAACTTTCACCGTTAATCCTTTGACATTTTTTAAGTTAAAAAAGTTATAGTAATGGTCCATGTGGTTTACTTTGACTTTCGCCGTTAGTCCTTTGACTTTCATGTTTTTTATATACGTTTTTATATATGATTTTATACACATTTTTATATACGTTTTTATGCATATTTTTATACACTTTTTTACACACGTTTTTATACACGTTTTTACACGCTTTTTATACACTTTTTTACACGTTTTTTACACACGTTTTTATGTACGTTTTTTACACGTTTTTACACACATTTTTATATACATTTTTACACATTTTCATACACGTTTTTTACACACATTTTTTACACACGTTTTTTCACACATGTTTTTAAATACGTTTTTTACACTATTTTGTGCACGTTTTTATATACGTTTTTACACGTTTTTATACACATTTTTATAGACGTTTAAAAAACTTTTTTTATAAACGTGTATAAAACTGTGTTAAAAAACGTATAAAAAACCTTGTATAAAAACGTACATAAAATCGTGTCAAAAAACGTATATAAAAACGTGTAAAAATGTGTATAAAAACATGTAAAAAACGTATATAAAAGTGTGTATAAAAACATGCATAAAATCGTGTAAAAAAACGTATATAAAAACTTGTGTAAAAAAAGTGTATAAAAGCATGTAAAAAACGTGTATAAAAACGTGTAAAAATGTATAAAAACGTGTTAAAAAAAGTATATAAAACTCTGTATAAAACGTGCATAAAATCATGTAATAAAATGTATTTAAAAATGTGTAAAAACGTGTAAAAATGTGTATACAACGTGTAAAAAAATGTACATAAAACCGTGTATAAAAACGTGCATAAAAACGTGTATAAAAACGTGCATAAAAACGTGTAAAAAAACATATATATAAATGTGTAAAAAAGTGTATAAAAATATGTAAAAAAACGTGTAAAAACGTATATAAAAAATATAAAAATCAAAGGACTAACAGTGAAAGTCAAAGAAAACCACAGGGACCATTACTGTAACTTTTTTAAGTGAAAAAATGTCAAAGGACTAACGGTGAAAGTCAACACAAACTACAGGGGACCATTACTGTAACTTTTCAAAGTGGTGACCTGTTAACATTACGTATATTGGTAAGTATTTAAAAGTATATTACGTATGCGGAGAATAAAATAAGTATGTTACGTATATTGAGTAAATTTGAGAAAGTTTGTTACGTATATTCAGCCTTCACCCATAACTAAATGTGACAGATGTAAATCAGCTTTGCTTGTTTTATAATTTTTTATGTAGGCATGGGTTTGTATCTTCTTGAGACTCTAAATGATCATTACAGCAAAAAACTCGTTCAAACATATAGCGCTTTTCAAACCAAAGTGACACAAGTGACGTGGTGGTTCAGCCTTACAACTCTCTCTTGACACTCAAGCGTTTGACCTTAAATGCTGACTATGTTGTTGTTCTTCATGAGCCTTCCGTACGATCTTCGTGAGCTCCATCGGGTCTTTTAGACACTTCCTCCGGCCAATCTCTCTAGGAAGCTCTCTCGAGCTCCTCCCCTGTCAATGCTTGCCGTTGGGTAATCGCCGAACCACCCGCTTTAATTTGGCCGTCCTTTAGAGTTTGTTTTCTTATTCTTTATTGGAACATGCACCATACCAATGATGCATTGGCGGCCGCCGTGATTAGCGCCCGGAGAAGCGAGTAACGTGGTCATCCGGTCGAAGAACCGTTGTAGAGTTTTATGTTCTTAGGCAGCTCATGTTTCGGTCCGGCGAATTCTACTATCCGTCGTGTGAATGGGGATCTGGGGTCATCTTTGTATGGTTTGTGTAAATCTTCCACGACCTGCTTTCCTTTCGGATCTTTTTCCTCTTCTATTCGGGTGGGTCCTTCGACTTCATCTCCGAAGTCTATCCGTATGGGTTGTAGTGGGCTCTTTCCTTGGGTGTTATGTTGTTTGTATTAAGGCTTTTAGTGATGATATGTGATTAAGTATTTTTTCTTCCAAGTTGGGTGGGTTGCCTCGGGCGGTGTTTCGTGGAGGTACACGGGGGTGTCTCGGTGGTAGGACCTGCCATTTTCTCGTCTTTGGTAGTAAGAATAGCGGTCCCACGGATGGCGCCAATTTGTTGAGGTAAAAAGTTGTAATTACCCTAACAAGCTAGTCCTTTGGTAATCCTTCGGTCGAGCCCTCCGGATTAGATACCTTCCGACCTGTAAACACAAAGACAACGCGCGTTAGCCTCGCCTAGGGTTTTATCCCTAGACCAAGCTCCGGCGTGAGAATGAGTATATATGTCGAGTAAAATCTTGTGAAAATGGGTGAGAATGGATTAACCTCGAATCTTTGTTGCTTGGTTCCTTTTATAGATGCGGAGCTTTTGTCCTCACCCGGAGATCACGTGGGCGATAGAGACTCTTTTGGGCGGGAGTTGACTTTACTCTGTTTAGATTCCGCTGGGAAGGGTCGATGGTTCGACCAAGATTCCTTTCCTTTTATACATGATGATGTCAGGTGTCCGTTATGCCGGGAGGTTATGTTTAACCCTCCGGTACATGATTGCCTATATGCTTGGTCCAAATGGGCTAGTGTGCCTTATCCGGAGATTTCATCTTTGCCGAGCGGTTTTGGCTTATAGCCGGGGGGTTAGGTTCTTCGGCATTTGGCTAAACTGTCGGGAAGTGACATACGCCAACATGTCCCCCCCCAGTATCATGTTAATGGATGTATTCATTATATGATATTGAAAGTCTGTAGCGTGCCTCGGCAAGTGTTTAGTTGGTCGTTCCTTTTTTCCTCTTAGTAACTCTTCCCCCCTTTTTTTTTTTTACTGTGTAGGTGTGACACGTCGGCGGGTTGCGTGGCGGTGTGATTATATGAATCTGGGGCACGTGGCAGCGGGCGTGTGTTGCGTGGTGAAGATTTTGCCACGTCATCTCTGACACGACGGGACGCCTCAGCTACCCCATCTTTTGCTTATAAATACGCTTGTTTCTCTTCATTTTTACCACCGTAAATTTTCCACTCACACGTCTCCTCTACGTTATTTGGCGAACGATTCCATTTGTTCCCGTCTTCGTCCAGGTACTACTCTAGTTTTTCCTCTTTGGTTTTATAGGTGCGACCATTCCCTTCCGGCTAACATGTCTGAACCGTCTGGCTCGTCATCTGCTTTCGGGGATCGGGCCGATTTCGAGGGTCCGTCCCAACCCCGACCCAAATTTGACTTGGATAAGTATACTTCGGTTATGACCGAAGAGTCGTTACAATGGGCGTGAGGAATTCGGGATACCTTCCGATCTTCATTCGAGGCTACCACCGGATGACTTTACCATGGGGCAACTCGGGGATGATTCCATAGGATTATACTTAGAATATTTTATTGAGGGTGGGATTTCGTCCCTTTTCTAGCTTCCTCTTAGATGTCCTCCATTATTACAAAGTTCACATTTCCCAATTAGTGCCGATAGGTTTACATAGGGTTACACTTTTTGAGGTATATAGCCGTAGCCTTCATATTACTCCCACGACTTCTTTGTTCCGAGCCTTTTATAAATTACATAAACAAGGGCATTGGTTTACATTTGCTAAGCGAGATGGCAAGCAGCGTAAAGTGTGTTTTCAAGAGATTTTGTCCTCGTTAAAGGGTTGGAAAAGACAGTTCTTTTTGATTGACCGTCGGGCAGTACCTTTTGCTATGCCGTGGAGGCATCCGGACTCCGATGTTTCTGATCCGTTTCCCACCGGGGAGTTTTCTATGCCTCATGCGGATTTATTGTCGGCGAATGTTATAGACTTGATTAAAATTCCGCCGCATTTTTTGTATGCCGTGGGGTTGTCGGCCAAATGGAAGTATCCGGGTTATCGGCGACTCAGAAGGATGCCGAGGGAATGGTACTTGGCTGTATATATATATATATATATATATATATATATATATTTTGTTTAAGATTTTGTGTTTTCTTGTGTAACATTTTTCATGTGTTTTGCAGCTTTGACCATGTCTGACTATCTTACCAAGCTGAGCTATCGCAAGGGGGCTGCTATGACCGAGGGATAAGTACCAAGAGGGGCAAGCCTATATAATGCATGTTACCCTTCCGAGTCCCACTGGCACGGCGGTTCCGCCGAAGACCAATGCCATGAAGAGGGTCGAGGTGGCCGACCAAAGTTCGGAGGCCAAAGAGAAGAAAAAGAAAGCCGCGGAGGCGAAGGCCTAGGGTTACAAACCCCGTAAGCGTCGAGGTTGGGGGCGGTGGCTCAGTGCCGAAGAGACAGAAGAAGAGTCCCGCTCCCGTGATCAACTTAGATTCCCATACGAATCCGACGCCAGCGAACACCATTCCGCCGGAGGGTCAACCACCGAATAATCCTCCGGTTGTTGAAAAGGGGGATTTGGAGGGTCACTCCAGCAACAAGTTAGGGGATGCTAATGATGCTAATGTTGGTGTCGATCGCGGAGGCTGGGCGAAGGATCATGATCTTGAGGCTTCCCAATTTGTCGAACGACCGCTCCTCGGGAGGATGGTGAGTCGGTTTCTTTCTGCTCCGAATTATTTTTTCGTTACTATCGTTTGATTATTTCCGGTGTTTACTTAACTTTTATTTTGCACTTTTTGTAGCTAAATCTCCTTCTCCGCTGCGCCGTGAAGGCAAGGATACCTGTGATGAAGAAGGTACCTCGTCCAGCGCCACCTATGTGCCGGGGTGGTCAATCAAAAAAGACGAAAGGGTTAAGGGGTATGAAAAGTATCGGGATCTCATGGTTCATCTGCCTCCTCCCGCAGAAGAGGAATATATGCAAATTCTGTCAGATACTAAGGCAGCCCAGCGGTCTGGGCTATCTTGGCTAGGGGTTCGCTTGCCTTTGTGGATTTGCTTGTTAAGCCGAGAGTCTTGACCTTGATCACCGCGAGTTGGTTGAAGAGCATAGTGGGTGTGAGAAAGTTGCCAAGGACAATTTTGCCTTTTTGGATAAGACTCTGAACCGAAATCGGCGAAGGATGCGCTCGGCGAGACTTCGCTCGGGAGGAGGGTTTGAAAAACAGTTCGCATTTGGAGGGTGAAAAGGCTGAATGGTTAAAATTGTCCCTTGCTCAGAGTGAAAAAATATCAAGTTTGGAGAAAGAGTTGATGGAGACGAAGGGGCACGAAGAGCGAAGAGGAAGAGAATGCCGCTCTTTTGAAACAACGCCAAGAAATGGCCATAGCCGCGGGGAATCTAGAGATTGAGCAGGCGAATCTTGTTAGGGATTTCATCACGGCGTTTGTTGCTCGTCTTCATGGTAGCCACGAGTATAAGGCTTATTTGGTATTCCTTTCAGTTTGAGTGGTATGGCAGGGTGGTTGGATGGTGTGTCCATTGGTCGTTCGGAGGAGGAAGTGCGAAGATTTTGGCGATCAGAGGATTTGGACATCGATGCTCCTACTAAGTACTTGGCTATGTACGATGAACTCTTTGTCAAGGAGTATCCTTATGTTGCCAAGGTTCGAAATGCTTGCCATCGTCCTTTTAGTTTTGTATCGGCCTTGATGCCCGACCCGCCTGGATCATGTCGTTGAAGAAAAGGTGAGAATAAGGATAAGGATGAGGGACCCGCTCCTCCCAACTGAAGTTTGTTATCATTATGTTTTTATTTTTGGATAACTCCTTTGTGGTGGCGATATTGCCGAACGATGTTATTTTGTAATGATATGTTATTTTGTAGCTTTGAATGAACTTGTTTGGGGAATCCTTGCTTGTCGAATGAAATCGTTAGTCACTCCTCTTTTATATTTGTATTTTATTTGCCTTTCTGTCTTCACATGTGGACTATTTTGTAGCATTGATTGTTTGGTGTTGCGTTTATGGCAATCTTTTTTGGATGTAAACTATTTCTTTTTGTCGCCTGGGCAACCCTTTTTGGGTATAACCGTTCGGCATTTTATGGCAATCCTTTTTGGATATAAACCATCTTCTTGTCGCCTGGGCAACCCTTTTTGGGTATTAACCGTTCGGCATTTTATGGCAATCCTTTTTGGATATGAACCATCTTCTTGTTGCCTGGGCAACCCTTTTTGGGTATAAACCGTTCGGCATTTAATGGCAATCCTTTTTGGATATGAACCATCTTCTTGTCGCCTGGGCAACCCTTTTTGGGTATAAACCGTTCGGCATTTCATGGCAATCCTTTTTTGGATATAAACCATCTTCTTGTTGCCTGGGTAACCCTTTTTGGGTATAAACCGTTCGGCATTTTATGGCAATCCTTTTTGGATATAAACCATCTTTGAACATTGACCATTTTTCCCCGGAGGTCGCGAGCCTGTCAGGGGGATCATTTACTAATTATGTTCAGAAACCATTCATACGGAAAATTGCCCCTCCGAAATACGGGGAGCTATGATTTTCATTAATAACTAGTTTAGACAAATTGCCTCTAGGGCTTAACGGTTCTGAGCTTTCTTATCCTACAAGAAGCATTTTCTTAGGTTCACCGCGTTCCAAGTGCGGGGGACCTCTTTTCCTTCGGTTGTCTGTAACTTGTAGGAGCCATTGTCGTATGCCTCCGTTATTTGGTATGGGCCCTCCCAGTTGGGTCCCAACTTTCCTAAGTTTTCTTGTCTGGCGGCTTCATTTTTCCTGTAGCGAAGTCTCCCACTCTGAGTTTTTCGCCTTTGACCCTTGATTGTATCTTTGTTCCACCTTCTTTTTGTACCTGGCCTCTTCAACGGCTGCTGAGTCTCTTCTTTCTTCCAAGAGATCCAAGTTTAAGCGTCTCTCCTCTTCATTTTCTTCTTCGGTCATCATCATTGTTCGGAAGGTAGGCATGCCAATTTCAGCGGGGATCAAACTTCACTTCCGGTATGTCAAAGCTGAGCGGTGTTTCACCGTTGCTAGTCTTTAAGGATGTGCGATGAGCCCACAAAACGTTCGGTAGTTCATCGACCCACCCGGATCTACTTTTGCCCAGCCTTGTCTTGAAGCCATGCATTAAGCTTTTGTTTGCTCGTTCTACCAGACCATTAGCTTGGGGATGTGCCACGGCGGTATTTATCTGTTTGATGTTTAGTTTTTCACACCAACGTTTGAAGGGTGCGTGGATGAAGTTGCTACCATTGTCCGTCACAATTACGTGTGGTAGGTAGAAAGCGACACACTATGTTATTCCACACGAATTTTATGACTTCTTTGCTGTGGTTTTGCTAGGGGTTTGGCTTCTATCCACTTTGTAAAGTAGTCAATGGCCACGATGACATACTTGACTTTCCCGGGTGCTTCAGGGAGGGGGCCCAATACATCCATTCCCCATTGGAAGAAAGGCCAAGGCGACATGATAGAAGTCATGAGAGTCTTGGCGGTTTGGGAACCAGGGAATGTATTTGACAAGATTCGCATTTTGAATGACCTCTCGGGCATCCACTGTGCATTGTCGGCCGGTAGTATCCTTGTCGATTAGCTTTGCCACCACGGATCTTGGGCAGGAGTGCATGCCACATGCCCCTTCGTGCACCTCCCTGACTACATAATTGGCTTGCAGTGGACCCACACACCTCATCATTGGACCTAAATAGGACTTCTTGAGCAGTACCCGTCTTCCATGATGTAATGAGGTATCTTCATCCGCAAGGTTCTTGCTTCGTTTTCGTCGCTCGGCCATTTTCCTTCGGTAAAGCACCGGACGATGGGAGACATCCAGTTTTCTTCCTCTTCTTCCACTATTGCTCCTATGACCTTTTCTTCGGTCGATGGTGTTTCCAATACTTCGACGAGTATTTCCTTTGTCAAGTGATCGAGCGCCACGGATGCTAGTTTGCTCGGCACATCGGCCTTTTGATTCTGCGCTCTGGGGATGTTTTGTATTCGAAGCTGCCGAAACATCCGATATACTCTTTTGCCTTAGCCAAATACTTGGTCATGCTTTCCTTGTAGGTGGTAAACTCTCCGTTGATTTGACTTGACACCAGGTTGGAGTCTACCTTAGCACTTAGCACTTGGATCTTCATGTCCTTTGCTATTCTTAGTCCGGCCAGCAATGCCTCGTATTACGCCGTTATTTGTCTTTGGGGAAGTTAAGCCGAAGGGCATACGTATACTCTGTTTGGTCAGGACTTATCAGCACCAAACCTGCCCCGGAGCCTTTTTTGTTAGACGCCCTGTCCGTAAACAGCGTCCATTCCTCCTCTTTTGTAGAGACATTGCATACCTCTTTGCTTTTCCTTTTCTCCTACTTTGCTGACCGGTATCTCGTTTATAAAATCTGCCGGGACTGGCCCTTGGCGGCATTTCGGGGATGTACGTAATCTTGTATGCTCCTAGTTCTCTTGCATATTTCATCGGCTTCCCGAAGATTCAGGGCTTGCTTAACACGTCACGGATGGGTTGGTCTGTGATCACCTTGATGTGATGTGCTTCAAAATACCTCCGGAGTCTTCTAGAGCAGTGTCGTAGTGCCAAAGCCAATTTCTCCAGAGGAGCATAATTTCGCTCGGCATCATGGAGCGTTCTGCTAACATAGTCTACCGGCATCTGTTTCCCCTTTCTTTCTACCATTAGTACAGCGCTTATGGCTTCTTCGGCTGCCGCTAGATACACGAAGAGATCTTCTCCTGCCACCGGGGCAGTTAGATTGGGTAGCTCTAAAATCACACTCTTCATCTTCTGGAACGCCTCTTCGGCCTCTTCACTCCAACGGTACTCCTTTTGGTTATCTTTCGTGACATTTTTTAAAGTGTTGAAGAAGGGCAACGCTTTTCACCGATCGAGACAGGAACCTGTTCATAGCTGCCAGCTTCCCACTGAGGCTCTGCATTTCCTTGAGTGTACCGGGCGATTACATGTCGGCTATCGCCTTTGTTTTCTTTGGATTGGCTCTTATTCCTTCGGATGTTACTACATAGCCGAGGAATTTTCCTTCTTCCACTCCAAAAGAGCACTTTTTAGGGTTGAGCTTCATGTTGATCCTTCGGAGGTTGTCGAATGTTTACGCCATGCGCGGTAACTCTACTTCACTACGCTTTTGATCACCATGTCATCGACGTACACTTCCAAATTCCTGCCAATTTGCTCCTTAAAACTTGAATCCACCAGTCTTTGGTACGTCGCCCCGGCATTCCTTAGACCGAACGGCATTTTGGTGTAGCAAGAGGTTCCATGCTCTGTGTAGAAGGCTGTTTTCTCTTCGTCTTCTTTGGCCATCTGGACTTGGTGGTACCCCTTGTATGCATCGAGAAAACACTTGTACTTGTAACCCATTCTGATTCTATTTTCGGTCGATTTGGAGTGGGTAGTAATCCTTTGGGCACGAAGCATTGATGCTCTTGAAATCCATGCACATTCTCCATGATCCGTCCGGTTTCTTTACCAACACCGAATTGGAAATCCATGTAGGATATTTCCTTTGCCGGACTATTCTGTTTTCAGCCATTCCTCTACTTCGGTGTTGATTGCACTGATTCTTTTCAGTAGAAGGTTCTCTTCTTCGAGCTATTGGTCATCATTCACATTGACATTTAGTTTGTGTTCTATGACTCGTGGGGACCCTGTCATGTCCGCCGGTTGCCAAGCGAATACATCCTTATTGTTTTTCAGCAGTTCTACCAATCGCCTCTTGCATTCTTGGGAAAAATTTCCCCCGATGGTAATCATTTGTTCAGGGAATTGGGGTTTATCATTACTTCTTTGTTTTGTCACGGACTCCTCTTCTTTCGAGGGCCTTCTCTCTCCTTACTTTCCGACCCCTTTGCCATGAAATGTTTTTCCAACCTCCTACATTCAGAGATTATTATTGATCGGTAACGGGGTTGCCACCCCCTTGGCGTTGGGAATTTTATCATGGAGTGGATGGTCGAGGGGATCGCCCTTAATTCCCTAATACCTGATCGTCCTAGGATAATGTTATACGGAGAGGGGATCTTATCACTGCAAAGCGTCATTATGGCTCGCGATAGAGGCCATCGTTTCCGAAACACACGTTTAGGTCTATTTTCCCAAGAGGCTTTATAGTCTCACCTGAAAATCCTACAAGAGGTGTGTTCGTTTCTCTTAGCTTCCCTTTGATTTACGGGCATAGGTTTTGGAAACGGTGTTAGTACATTACTTCCACGGCTGCCCCTGGATCCACATAAACTCTCTTTACGGTATATCCTTCAACATCCGCCGATTATTAGTGGCTCTTGAAACGTCCCCCGAGCGGGAGGGAAAGCTATAGGAACGTTCATCCAGTCTTCCTCTCGGCAGTTGCTCTTTCGTTTTCTGTCTATTCCTCCTCCGTATACCATGTTTATCACCCTTCCTCTGCCCGGTTGATTTTCTCTGGGTGGGTTTCTTCCCCTTTGCCTTACTTCTTTTAATAAATGATCTAACTTGCCTGTTTCCAAAGCTTTTCTGAGGTGTTCCTTGAGTTGGTAGCGATCATTGGTGAGATGGCCCTTCTCACCGTGATAGTCACAGAACTTGTCTAAGTTTTCTCTTCTTGGTGCTCCTCTCGGGGGTGGGGGTGGTGGCAGGTTTAGTTGAAGCTCCGTCGCCAAAATTTCTTTAGGGGCTTTTGAGAGGAGGTTCAAATCTATGGGTGCAGTCTCGTTCTGTATTGGTTCCTCCTGTAATCACCTCTGAGGTCATTCCACGAAGTTATCAGTCCTATTCGGGTAGTAGGGATTGTATTGGCTTCGGGGTTTTGTTCCGATCCTTACGTCTCCTCTTCGTTTGTCGGGGAGGTTCGTCATTCGGGGGTTCGATCGGTGACTTCCGTGCATATCCTGCGATTCCATTCCCTTTGGGAAGCTCGTGGTGTTGTAAGCTTCTTCCGAGCGTACAAAATCTTCTACCCTCTTCATCATTTCCGTTGTTTTGGGATTTTGTCCGAGAATCGTTTCACCAATTCCGGGCATTTGCTTCCGTTGGTGAATGAGGATATTTGCATTATTTCTGGCACCCCGGGGATGTAGCTAGCTTCGTCGGTCCATCTTTCTTTGAACTCTAGCAGGGTTTCATGAGCCTTCCGTACGATCTTCGTGAGCTCCATCGGGTCTTTTAGACACTTCCTCTGGCCTTGAATCTCTCTAGGAAGCTCTCTCGAGCTCCTCCCCGGTATCAATCTGCCGTTGGTGTATCGCTCGAACCACCCGCTTGCCGGGCCGTCCAAGTTTGTTGGAACATCCGGCACCATACCGGCATTGGCGGCCGCCGTGATTAGCTGCCCCGGAGAAGCGAGTAGCGTGGTCATCCGGTCGAAGAACCGTTGTAGAGTTTTATGTTCTTAGGCAGCTCATGTTTGGTCCGTGAATTCTACTATCCGTCGTGTGAATGGGGATGCAGGGTCATCTTTGTATGGTTTGTGTAAATCTTCCACGACACGCTTTCCTTTCGGATCTTTTTCCTCTTCTATTCGGGTGGGTCCTTCGACTTCATCTCCGAAGTCTATCCGTATGGGTTGTAGTGGGCTTTTTCCTTGGGTGTTATGTTCTTTGTATTAAGGCTTTTAGTGATGATATGTGATTAAGTATTTTTTCTTCCAAGTTGGGTGGGTTGCCTCCGGGCGGTGTTTCCGTGGAGGTACCTGGGGGTGTCTCGGTGGTAGGACACGCCATTTTCTCGTCTTTGGTAGTAAGAATAGCGGTCCCACGGATGGCGCCAATTTGTTGAGGTAAAAAGTTGTAATTACCCTAACAAGCTAGTCCTTCGGTAATCCTTCGGTCGAGCCCTCCGGATTAGATACCTTCCGACCTGTAAACACAAAGACAACGCGCGTTAGCCTCGCCTAGGGTTTTATCCCTAGACCAAGCTCCGGCGTGAGAATGAGTATATATGTCGAGTAAAATCTGTGAAAATGGGTGAGAATGGATTAACCTCGAATCTTTGTTGCTTGGTTCCTTTTATAGATGCGGAGCTTTTGTCCTCACCCGGAGATCACGTGGGCGATAGAGACTCTTTTGGGCGGGAGTTGACTTTACTCTGTTTAGATTCCTTTGGGAAGGGTCGATGGTTCGACCAAGATTCCTTTCCTTTTATACATGATGATGTCGGTGTCCGTTATCGGGAGGTTATGTTTAACCCTCCGGTACATGATTGCCTATATGCTTGGTCCAAATGGGCTAGTGTGCCTTATCCGGGAGATTTCATGCTGTGCCGAGCGGTTTTGGCTTATAGCCGGGGGGTTAGGTTCTTCGGCATTTGGCTAAACTGTCGGGAAGTGACATACGCCAACAGTGGCCTGGAATGGTCTTAAAATTGGGTGATACTATAAATCAACCTTCATTACCTGAACAAGAAGGTTTGCATTCAAATTTGGTTCTTCTAAGTAGAGGTGGCAAAATGGATGGGTTAGGTAGCGGGTAACTTTTTGGTACGGGTGACCTGTAACTATTGTTGCAAAATGCACGGGTTAGGGTTTTATGCTCTAAAATACACTATGCTAAAAGAATTTATCGTACATGTCTGACTTGAGTAGAGATGATGTATAATCACAAGTAAATGGGTCGAAGTTGGCATTCTATACTTCATATTATGGGTGTTTTTAGCAAAACTAGCTGGAACGAATATAATAAGCTACTTCAAGTAGCTTTTAAATTTAGTAGCTTAGTTTTTCATTAGCTCTCATAAGCTTTGCTATCCAAACAAAGCTATATTCACAGGAATAATAGCGTGAGCTCCCATAGGCTCCTATAAGCTTGCGCGGCAAACACACTTTAACCTTAATCCACCTTATCTAATAAGCCACTAAATTCATTCGCATTTAAATCTTATCAGCTGGATAAGTAGAACCATGGGATGATACAGATGTATCATGGGTTTCTGCAACCAATGATACTCCTACTATATATAACGAAAGGATAGCTGGAGGAGATATGCAGGCATCAACATCACAATCACAATCACAAGAAGTGATTGAGATTGAAAGAGAAAGAGCAATACCTGAGGCACTTGAAGAACATGAAGAAGATAATGACGCTGGTAAGCATTTTGAACTTGAGGATATGGAACAGTTAATGGCTGAGATTGGAAATATGCGTGACAGCTTGAGGTTGAGGCCTGATTTACAAAGAAGGGAAATGGCTGCAAATTTAGCCATGAAAATGGCTTCAATGTTTGGAGACAGTAATGTGATGAAGGAGAAATATAAATTGAAGACTAGACGTTTCTCTTTTATCATGTAGGTGCCCTATAAGAACTGAGAAGTAGTTTGTTTTGGTGATTTGCGTATTTATTTATCTATATTATTTGATGGTCGTTGGGACATCAAGAAGCTGTAAACTAGACTGAACTCTCTATATGTTTTGTACATGTTACCTGCCTGAATTGCTTTTCTTTTTGACAAACAGATCTTTTTGTTGCGGTTAATACACATGTATAGTAATAGTTGAAAGGTTAATGCATGAGCTCTTATCAGTACCCTGATAACCACCATTTCATATTGTCTTTTGTTTTAGTCCAGATATTGCTCTGAACAAAGTATGTGCCAACTTTATAGCATATTGCAACATGGATATAAAGATCATTATCTTGATGTAATAATGAAAGATTTATGGATGGTCCCTTGAAGATGTAAATGTGTTGCATGAAACTGTTGGTGCTCGACTACCTGTTTGAACTTTAAAGCTATCTCAATTGAGGACCATGTCGGATATCATTGATTGAAAACTTGGCAATTGAAGACCACGTACAGCTGATAGCAGTGATTAAAACATCCATGTCTTTCGCGTGTCATATCACAATTTTGTCATGCTGTCTCCAGTTGCGAAGTAGCAACAAACACCTTTTTTTCAGAAAGATAATAATAAGCATAATATTGATTATTTCAGTATACACACCTATTGATTGGAACACGCCATAGCTATCACATATGACATGCCTCACCAGATTTTAGTATTTTACTAATCCAATGCAATTAAAGACGCGATTTCTTAACTCTGCAAATTGTGTTTCTCGAATCAATACTGAATCCTCTTCAGGCTTTGCACCTTACAGATTCATGATCCCTATGAAATATTCCAAAATGCTCGCACTTTCTTAATTCATTGACATCACAATTTTGGAGTTTGTAAGTATTTACATCTTTGGCAACTTTCAACTCACTAAATCCGTTTCTATGCAACTATTTTTTCTACACCGTATGTTTGGAATTGTGGAAACAGAATGCAACTCGGGTTGACTGTTAAAATGAGTAAATTGTCTAAATAGAAAAGTGGTTAAAGCGTTACTTTTTTTCTTCTACTTATCTCATCCTAAAAGTTGTCGAGTTAATAATATCTCTAAAATTCGTGTTACACAAAATTCGTGTTACACATACTTCTGGTGGTCAATTCTTCTTTATTTCCGGAATGATCATTATCATATTTAAGATAAAGTGTAAAAATATGATTTCTAAAAGCCAAATAAAATCCTAATCCTTGGATTCAGATAATGATGTTTTTCCTGGCTTTTTGCCTAGCAAGTGGGTTTAAAGAATGATAACAAAAATGACCCTTTTTTGTGGGCATGTTGCATGTTAAGGGACTTTGATTACATGTAAAGTGTGGTATATTTAAAATTTTATTGAGCCAAACTTTTTGGCTCTATTTTCTCCATTTAAAGGCAAACATTTTATCTTCCAAAAAGAGTTTTTAGACACTGGTAACATGCTTTCTATTTTTACAACTTTTTAATGCAAGATAAGCCCTTTATCCTACCCTAGCCGAACTAAAGACTTCTAGGTGTGGTTGCTACTCGTATACATAATATTATTATTTTTTATTTTTTTTTTAAAGGAAAGAACAAAAAAAGTATATCACTACAAGAAAAAAGGGCTATAGTGACGACAAGAAAATCATCACTAAAGGTGGAAAAGTCGTCACTAAAGCGGTTTAGTCACGAAAATCAAGGTCGTCACTTGTCGTCACTATAGCTCCGTCACTAAGTTAATAGTGACGAAATTGGAATTTGACACTAAATTTAGTGACAAGCTAAAGTCGTCACTTAAGGGTGTGTGACAACCCATTTCGTCACTTAAATTCGTCAATAAAGTGGCTAAAGTCGTCACTAAATTGGTTAAAGTCATCACTATTTTGCAAGATTAGTGACGAAAGAAAAGCGTCATTTATGGACCCAACCTAACGGGACCTTATCGTCCGTTAGTGTAGCAGTGACAAGAAAGATGGTCACTCAATAATAAACGATAAAAAAATAAAAATACCATTTTTTGCTATAATTGCCATTGCCAGTAGATTAAAACTACAATTTAATAATAATAATAACAATCCATAATATTAATTACATCCGAATAAGATGAAATTATACAAGTATACCCCAGTTATGTTCAACCAGAAAGAGAGCTTGCCTAATTTATACTTCTAGCTCTAAGGGTTAGTTGTTCGAACTTGGTTTGGCTTCACGCAGTTTAGGCGTTGATGCAACAACATTTATCCTAGCAAGTGCGTTCGCACTATCCTTTGCTGTTCTGCTAATTCTTTCTTCAGTCATGCCCGCTAATGCTGCTCTGCTAAAACTTGGTATCACTATACACATGATCCAGAAAAGTGCTTGACGTGTTCACTCATATCTGGATGCACAGTTGGATGAAAGGTTCAATCCTGAAACTCTCATAATAAGCAGATATTTTTGTAGTATTCTATAAGAAAAGATTCTAGAACTATAACTACACATAAGGTGTTTTAGACCATCAAGGGCTGCATCCGCCATATCATCATTCTCCAAAGCATGGAGAAGCGTTGGAACAATCTCGTCGTCGTCAATTGCTTGCATGCCAGCACTCTAATATAACATAAATGATTATTGGTTAATATGAAGAGTACAAGATCATGTAAGAAAAAGTAGAGAATATGTTGGGACTACCTTGTACAGAGTACTAAAGGCAACCCATGCAGATTCATAAACCTCAACCATGTTGCAAGATTAGTAAAAATAATCATATCCAATATTAACCAAGATCACACACAGACTACAAAATCTAAAACTAACAAAAAGAGAAATAAAAAGCTGAAATGTACCTATCACAAAGAGCTCATACCAGCACTAGCCATCACTTCACTTAGCACAATGCAGATACCCTATCAATAAAGAAACATTATTTAATTAATGACAATGATATTCAAACACTATATACCTAACGTAACTGAGGTATGGGTTAACGAATATAATACTTGTCATCTGCTAGAATCAGGATTTAGATAATATAGGAATGACCAAAGGAAGAACTCTCTCCCTGAGCTTCCTAACAAGCTTGCTCACCAATGCGCAGCCTTAACAAAATAAGCAAAAGTTTAGTTTCCCAAATATTTGTATAACATATGAAAGAGATAAGATGATAACCAAAAAATAGACCTGTCTCCTTTCAGAGGATGGTAATGCAAGAGACGCAATAAGGGTGTTCATCAAAACAGGCATTATATCCTTTAATGTTTTATGAGTATTTACAGCTATAGTTTTCCACACATGTAAAGCAGCCTATAAAGAGAATAGGTAGAATAACATGATCAGATACCATAACTGGACAAATAAAAAGCTTGCAAAGTTGACCCACTCACTTAAGAATGGGGCAATTCAGTTCATGGTTTTGTCTTTAATGAGAACGTTTAAAATTAAGTTCATAAAGCTAAACAGAAATAGACCAATGATACATCTTTGTCATCATAATTGAAACATATATTGGCTATAAGAGTTTAAACACTTTGAAAGAAAGTAAGAAGAGTCAACTTAACCGATCCAGTTTTAACTAGTTAACCAAGTTATTTCCAGTTCTGGTACTTACCATCTAAGATACTACAAGAGAATGCGAATGACTACCACTAACATATGTTGATCTACCAAATACAAAAAACGATAATCATAATTTTCACAGAAACCAGCTCACCTTAGATAGTGTCAAATAACCATCACGAATAGGTGCCTATGGATGAGAGCAGTTCTGGACGATGTCAGGAAAAAGGTGTTTGAAATACTCTGTTCCAAGAGCGGCCACAACCTAGATAGTGAGATACATATTCTATAGTTAATGATCCAAATTGGCCAATTCCTAACTAGAATGAAATCAAAATTTTAAGTACAAATGTTCATAGTTAAAATACTCATTTCTAGTCTTGGAGATAAGTAATCACCCAAGTAGAGTAGACATGATTCACATATAAAGAGTATGGCTCGCAGAGTATCAAGCACATGAGTACCATCAGACTTAAGAATGTCTAGAAACCACGGTACAAGATCGGGAAGTTCTCTTCCTCTAATCAGAGATCCAACTGCTCTGCCTCTTCAGGGATTAGATCCACTAATACCTAATTCAGGTAATGCACAACATAACAACAGTCTAATTAGTATTGACAAGATAGTAGTATGTCGTAACTAGTTAGAAGAAAATAAGAGAACCTGCTGTAGTGCCGTCTGCCCTGAAGACTCCACTTTTGGATGGGTATCAGTTAGCACCTAGAATCAATCAGAAATAAGTTAGAAATGTGACTATTTTTCACTAATGATTAGTGGTAGCAATTTCGACCATTTACTTATCTTTGAACAACACACATATAATTTTTTGTAACATAACTCGATGGACTGCAATGGCTGTCTTCAGTCTCGTCATGTGGGCATGTCTAGATGTCGGGTTTTCCACACAAGTGGAGCTATTAACATCCACACTACAAACACATTGGTTATGCATTAGAACATTTTGTGAGTGTGAAACAAAAACAGAATCTTATATTTAGTTACTTACAGTAAACACAAACTGCAAGCCACTCGTTTACTATTCTAACCCAAGTACTGGTCCACCCAACGTCAATGGTCCATCTGAATAGAGGGTAAGTAGGTAAACCGTAAGAGATATGAGATTAATGAATGATGAGTTAACCTTCACATTAAGTTGTTAATTACTTTTTCATGGGGTGGTGATAATTCCAGCCGATTAGCAACATTGCAAAGTACATGGCTCCAATTTTAACCGGAAACCTATACTAAATGGATTGGAAATAACTGAAATTATCATGATTACTTAACTTACTGTTGATCCTTGATAAGCATGTATTTGGGTTGTTTGGATGTTTTTTTGCAATGTGTAATAGTGTATGACTTAAACGTTTTTGGAATGGGATGTTTGGGCCTGTCGTTTTCTGTGAAAACTCAATAGTGGGGCAGTTTGGATGCTGTTAAAAATGGTTGTTTGCTGTCATAAATGGGGCTGTTTGGTTTTGGTCTGCTGTCAAAATTTGGAACTCAAAACTGGAAATTTGGCCAACTGTTGTGACACATTCTTATCAGTTGTCATATTTGACAAAGATATTTGTTTTGCACTAGTTAAGTCTAATAACTTTGCTTATACGAGTTTGTGTCAAATGTGGCACTAGTTAACCAATGTGTTTGCACTTTGCCAACGAGCTTCTAAAAAATAGCCAAATTGCTAACTTAAGCATATTAAAACAATCCGATAAAACCAGCCGTAAACAGAAACAATAATCACCTCATTAAGATGTCGTTTAGCGCGAACCTACCGTGACTTACCACAATCCTCATCATCCACAACTAAACTATCATTTCGATGAACTAGTGGCACCATTACTACTGCTACATTGACTTTGCAATTTGCTAGACATTTTATCGAACACTTGGCATGCAATGCTTAAATTCTAATCCGCTAAACCTACACATTCTAAACTCAAACCAACAATCAAATAACCACAATTTTATCGGCATTAGGTCAGAATCAAAGAGGCTAAACTTGTTGACTCAAACAAGTACATGAAACACAAATAGATACGAATTATACAACAAATTCATACAAGTAACATAATATTATCGAAATTAGATGAAATTAACTCGTAATAATTAGGATTTTAAAAAAAAAAACTCTGCGCAAATTAGGGCAAAATAGTGAATGATGAGATTCGGTAGATGCTATCCATGGCGGAATGATCGTGAAGAACGATTTAATGTGTGAAATATGGAGAAGAAGGTGAATCTGCAGTTAACAATTAAAGTGAATGTGCCCCAAATTTTAAATTATATTAATTAATTAGGTTATGAAAACTTGACTTTTTTTGATAAATTATGCAGCTAAAAGTTTATGAGAATTTTTTTCTTTTAAAACTTGAAAAGGTGAAAAATAGAAAAGAAATTATTATTGATTTGATTTTGATAAATTATTATTGATTTGATTTTTTGATATTACTTTCTTTGATAAATTATTGAATTAATTGTAATAGTCAACTTAGTCACAAACTTTTTCGTGACTACTAATCCAAAGATGAGTGACGAAAATTTCGTGACTAATATATGCGAGTGACGATATATATTGACGACGATTCTATATCGTCACTAAATAGTGACGAAAAATATAAGTCGTCATTAAATTCTCGTCACTATAGCCCTTTTTTTCTGTAGTGTATTAACAACAAATAAACGTCATGTTCATTTCAACACGAGCGAATATAATCCATTATTGATTTCATATATACCATCTGTTTTTATTTCACTACTGCCCAATTTCGACCCAACCCAACTCCAACTGGAATCCTACCACAAATACTCAATAAAGCATGCGTGATGTGTTTGTGACCTTATCAAATATATGAGTATCTAAATTTCTTTAAGCAATTATCATGGTAGTCATTTTCGTATAGCTATCATCCCACTTCCTTAAAATGTTAGATCAAGTGTGGGATCAAGACAATTAGGGTGCGTTTAGTTGGAGGAAAATACCCTTGTTTTCTACAAAATGTTTTGTGGAAAACAAGAAAAATAGAGATCGCGTTCAAATCAACGTTTTTCAACAAAATGTTTTGCAAAACAGAAACTTCCCTATTTCCAACTTAACAAGGAAAATTACAAAACAAATTTTAGTTGTTTTCCTTGTTTTCTTTTTTAACCCACAACCCTCCCTCCCTTCTTCAAAATAGAAAATACAAACATCAACTAAACGCGTTTTCTATATTTTCAAGTGTTTTGTGGAGATAAATTTTCCTTCCAAATTTTTACAAAACTAGAGATAGAAAACATAAGAATTTTTTCTCCAACTAAACGCACCCTTAGTGTCTATGTTAAATGAACCAAATTCTACATCAATCTAATAGAGAAACGTTTGCTTAAAGAGAATATCGTTAGAGACCTAAAGACCGGTAAAAAAAACCAAAGAATCAAAGAAAGTAGAACAAATATGTGAAAATAACATCTAAAGATTCAAAGATGATCTCTTTTACAAAGGCGAGTACAAAATTATAATGTCATAATATAGAACAAATACCATGATGTTCGAGTTTGACATCTGGGAGTCGAGTGAATCATCTTCTTGGTCTTATTGGATTCGGTAACGCCGACATTCTATTCTTGCTAGTTCTTAAAAGAACACATGTCAATGTTTTAAAACCATTTGTATACATGGAAATCAATCAAACAATCTTTAAGTAGTTTTAAAAAGCGCGCCTAGGCGCGTCTCACTCAAGGCTCAAGCTCTAGGGATTTTTTCGGATCGAGGCTCACGACATGCATGAATCCCAAAAAAAACGTAGCGCCTTGTGGCTTTTTGCGCCTTTGCGCCTTGGGGCTTTTTGCGCCTCGGAGATGTAACAGGTTTTGAGGCTGTTTTCTAAATATTAAGATAAGATACATGGGCTTTATAAGTTATATACATGAGCCTTTTAAGTTATATCTAATAACCCTAATTTGGAAAAAAAACTAAAACACACAATCAAGTGGGTAACTATAGATTCTGATCATTTTACAAATATGTAATCTCTCTCACGTCATAAGTTTATATCTTGAACTGATTTTTATTGATTGTTTATTTTATTGAATTTTAAATAATGTCACAAGTTTATTTTATCTTCATGCATCACATCATAGGGTGAGTATTTGTATGATTTGCATTATGCCTTGAATATTAATATGTTGCTTGCTTGATATTTGGGTTAAATTGTGAACTTTGTTTGATGTAAGTCTGCAAGTGTAGGATACAAGCATATTTAGTCTGACATAGATTTTAATCTATATGTAGTTCATCGAGCCAAAGAGTTGATCCATTTGAGAAGTGACAACTGATCATTTTAATCTTTATAATGGCTATATGTGTCATGTATTAAGTATTTAATGTTATTTTGTGTTATTTAAGCTACATAAATGGTCACATATATTATAAAAAAATTTTAATGTATTTAGTGCGCCTCATGTTCATGAATCTCGCGCCTTGATATGCGCATCGCCTCGATGCTTTTTGGTCCTCTTCGCGCCTTAGTGCGCCTTGAGCCTTTCAAAACATTATGTAAGTTATTTTGCAACCTCCAACCATTAATTAAACAATTTCGTCTACTTATTCCGATTATAAAATCCTTCTGAAATGAACCAGGTTTAATCATTTCTAATCATATTGGCTAACAAGAGTTTCATTCAGTACCATTTAATAAAAAAATATTTTCGCGAAGATACATCACATTACATCTTTCTATTTTTAACAATAGTTGAGGTTAATTAGTCACTAAACATTCATAATATATGCCTAAATGTTATCATATACGTATTGAATGTTGTATTGAATGTTTGGTGGAAAACATTGTTGCATCAATTTATAAAAAAATAATCTTGTCTTTTAGACTAAAGAGTCATACCATTTTGTAGTAATTACGAAAAACTATTACATTTTGCAGTAACAAACACATGAATACAAAAATGGTTTAAACTTGACTACTGCAATCTAAACACACACCCATTTGAGGAATTTTCAAATGCTTACTCTTATTTTGGTGTTTATCAAGGGACAAATCCCCACCATTCATCTAGTTTGATCTAATGGTAGGAATAAACTTAAGATTTAATATGGAAACCTAAGTCCATTTTTTTTTTCTCATTTTTTTTTTTTTTTTTTTGTCTTTTTGTCTTTCTTATTTATTAATTAACATTTTTTTTCTTTTTTCTTTTTTTCTTTTTTTTGGAATTCACGTTTTTATTTTTAAATAATGTATTTTTTTTTTTTTTTTTTTTTTTTAATTCCTGTTTTTTTATTCAAGTTTTTTTTTTCGCTTTCATACGTTTTCATCTGTATTCGTACGTTTTCGTTCGTTTTTATACGGTTTCGTCCGTGTTTATATGTTTTCGTCCTTTATTTACGTTTTCGTCTGATTTCAGATGTTTTCGTCTCTTTTCATCCGTTTTCGTACGTTTACATCGTTTTCTGACGTTTTCGTCCGTTTTCTGACGTTTTCGTACGTTTTCATACATTTTTGTACGTTTTCATACTTTTATATATGTTTTCGTCTGTTTTTAGACGTTTTTGTCCGTTTTTACTTTTTCATCCATTTTAGACATTTTCGTCTGTTTTCGAGCGTTTTCGCCGGTTTTTATACGTTTTCGTCTGTTTTCTTACGTTTTCGCCCGTCTACGTCCGTTTTCATACTTTTTCGTCTGTTTTCTTACGTTTTTGTTTGTCTTCATACGTTTTTGTCCATTTTCTTACGTTTTTTAGTTTTCATACATTTCCGTCCGTTTTCTTTCGTTTTCATCTATTTTTCATACGTTTTCAGACGTGTTTTTACGCTTTCATACGTTTTCGTCCGTTTCTTACGTTTTCGGTCATTTTCATACGTTTTTGTCTTTTTTTAGGTTTTCATGTATTTTCGTCCATTTTAAGACGTTTTCTTCTGTATTTTTACGTTTTCATGTATTTTCGTCCATTTTTATACGTTTTCGTCCGTTTTCAGACGTTTTCATACGTTGTCATCCATTTTTTTTTGTTTTCATCCATTTTTAGACGTTTTCATCCGTTTTTATATGTTTTCGTCCGTTTTCATCCGTTTTATACGTTTTTATCTGTTTTTATACATTTTTGTCCATTTTCAAACGTTTTAGTCCGTTTTCATACGTTTTTATACGTTTTTCGTTCGATTTTATACGTTTTTGTTCGTTTTCAGACGTTTTCATTTTGATATTTGTAAGTGACACTTATTTATCTCTTGTGATATAACATTGTAAGGAAGATGAAAAGTATTACATTCTTCATCATGTATGTGTTATCAGTTGTGATACTCAACTAAGAATGTGATGGTTGTGTTTTCAAAAATATTTAGGAAGATTTTTGTGTTTTATGATATTATGAAATATTAGAAAATTTGTTCAACTGAAAACAAGAGATGTTATGATAATTTTGTTAGACTTGTGATGGATTTTTCTATTTACTGGATAAATTGTGCATGTTTCGATAGGTTTTATAGTGGGATTTGAAAATATATATGGTTGAATCAGCAAACTAAATAAGCTATGGTTGAAGATAGCATACATCTTTATAAACAAACTGATGAAGCTCAAACACTTGTGATATCACCTCACTTGTGATATCACATGTGATATCATGTGTGATAACACCGTTGATATCACCTGTGATATCATGTGTGATATTACCGGTGATAGCATGTGTGATATCATAGTTTATATCACTTATGATATCGCTTGTGATATCATGTGATATCACAAGTGAGGTGCTATCACCTGTGATATCATGTGTGATATCACAGGTGTTTGAGCTTACTCAGTTTGTTTATAAAGATGCGTTCTTTCTTCAACCATAACTTCTTTAGTTTTGATTCAAATAGATATTTTAAATGCGCTATAAAACCTATCGAAACATGCACAATGTATCCATTAAATAGAAAAATCCACCACAAGTCTAACAAAACTTTCATAACATCTTTTGTTTTCAGTTAAACACCTTTTCTAATATTTCATGTCATCATAAAACACAAAAATCTTCCTAAATATTTTCAAAAACATAAATAAAAAAATAAACAGAATCATCACAGTAATATAATAAATGATGTTTATTATCATTTCTTTCATATATACTTGGTAAAATACTAAATTTTTATCACATTTGGTATGGATTTAATATTTCACATTCTTAGTTGAATATCACAACTGATAACACATATATGATGAAGAGTGTAATACTCTTCATCTTTCTTACAGTGTTGTATCACAAGAGATAAATAAGTGTCACATAAAAATATCAAAATGAATAAAAAGGAAGCAAACTATGAAAATAGAGACTTGACATATTCTCAAAATCAAACAAGTGTTGCATTAAATTAGCATTTTTTTGAACAAAATAAGAATTCACCTAAAAAGACTTTAACCCTTTTATTTCTACTAAGAGTATAATATCACAAGTGATAGATAACATTGGTTGCATTAAAAAAAATATGCGCTTGTCAATTGCGATGAAAGGCACAAAAACTATCTTGTAACTGAAAATTATGTAAATATTAGAAAACACATAGGTGATAATATATAAAAATATACAGAGCAATGAAATATCTCATGTGATATTAGAGGTTAAAAAACATACTTGTTTGTTAATGAAATATCACAAGTGATATTAGACATTAACTTTTTTATAATTAAATATCACAATTGATATTAGACATGTAATATAATAAAGTTTAATAACAAGCATTGAAACATATGAAAATAGACGAAAACGTATAAAAACTGCAAAAAAATGGACGAAAACGTATGAAAACGGACAAAAACGTATAAAAACGAATGAAAAGCGTATAAAAACTTATGAAAACGAAAAAACGCGTCTGAAAATGGACGAAAACGTATAAAAACGGATGAAAATGGATGAAAACGTATGAAAACAGATGAAAACGTCTGTAGACAGACGAAAGCGTCTAAAAATGGACGAAAACGTAAAAAAATGGATGAAAGCGTATATAAACCTATGAAAACCAATGAAAACGGACAAAAACGTAAGAAAACAGACGAAAACGTATTAAAATTGACGAAAACGTAAGAAAACAGATGAAAATGTATGAAAACGGACAAAAACGTAAGAAAACGGACGAAAACGTAAAAAAACATAGGAAAACGGAAGAACATGTAAGAAAACATGCGAAAACGTAAGAAAACAGACGAAAGCGTATGAAAACGGACAAAAACGTATGAAAACGGACGAAAACTTATGAAAACGGACGAAAACGTAAGAAAACGAACGTAAACGTAAGAAAATGGACAAAAACGTAAGAAAACAGAAGAAAAGGTAAGAAAACAGACGAAAACATAAGAAAACGAACAAAAACGTAAGAAAACATACATAAACGTATGAAAACGGACGAAAATGTAAGAAAACACACGAAAACGTATGAAAGCGACAGCGGATCAAAAGCGACGGAAAGCGTAAGAAAACGAAGCAGCGTATGTAAGCGGACGAAAAGCGTACAAAACGTAAGAAAATGGGCGAAAACGTAACAAGGCCGAAAACGGACAAAAAGCGTAACAAAGCGGACGAAAGCGTATGAAAGCGGGGAAAACAGAAGCGAAAGCGTAAGAAAGCAGGCGAAAACGTAAGAAAAGCGTAAGAAAACGGACGAAAACGTAAGAAAACAAACGAAAAAGTATAACAAGCGGAAAAAACGGATAAAGCGTATGAAACCGAAAGCGAAAAAAAAGTGATTAAAAAAATACAAATAATGAGAAAATAAATAAGAAAGATAAAAAGAAAAAAAAAAGAAAAAAACATGGACTTAGGTTTAGACATATTAAATTTTAAGTTAATCACCACCATTAGAACAAATTAGATGGAAGGTGAGGATTTAACCCTTAGTATGCAAGGATTTTTGAGCCTTAGTATGCAAGGATTTTTGAGTATCCAAAATAAAGTGCCTCCCCCTTTTAGTTTTTGCAGTTTTACTACCTACTTAAGGTCACTTTGTATCTGCAAACATAACAATTTCAGTTTGTACACATTTTATATTGAAAATAAAAGATAATCACTTACTATTTTCAAAATATCTAAAACACGAACAACCAATTGAATAAAAATGGAAAACTGTAAGGATAAATGAGAATCTAGTCTTTTTGGGTTCAAGCCTAAAAAGAGATTGCCAAATGTAAAAAGCTTGAAGTAGTATTGCATTATATTTCACACTTTTCTAAGAGTGGGTCCATAACTTTGTCATTTATTGAAAATAAAATCTTGTGAAAATGAATAATGAGATTGTGCACATGAAGGTAAAGATATATGGTACCAGGATAGTTGCCTTTTTGAATCAGCTAGTGCAAACTTTTAGCCTAAGTTGCACTTGATATTGCTAAAATTCGTGTATCGTGAGATATTTATGTCATACTTTACTGAAACAACTAGCAATTTATTGACGAATCAATATGTTTGGGGTAATGTGGCGCAATTGTAGTCTAAAAGTAAAAATAAATGGAATAGTTATTATTACTTAGTAAACAAAAGGATCAAAATAACAATTGAAGAGCTTATAATTTGAAAGTATATTGACCATTGTAATCCGTTTTACTTGTAGCTAAGCTCTTAAATTTCATCAATTTCAAGTTAAATATTAAGGAAAATGGTTCTAGTTTTGAGTAAAACTACCATAAACACATCCATTGATTGATAATAGGGTAAATGTACAAGGAGTTAGAGTTTTAAAAACCTCCTCAAAGTATCTCATCACATTAGCTAAAAGAGTTAAATACGTCTAGTGAACGACGCAAAAAGTTGTGCACGATGCATGCTATTTTGTTAATTTATGAATCAGTAAAGCATGTTCAACTTGTCACATTTTCGTACGGATATCCTAGATATGTGAAAACTAATAATGTTTGTGGGTCTAAAAATTTCATGTCACAAAGTTGGTAAAAAGAATAATCATCTAGCTTGAGCCTTTAAGATAAAATCATCTTGCTTGACAAGACTCCCTCCTACTCAACTTTCTTTTTGACACCGCCCACCCCCCTCTTTGAGTTGGGTTGGGTAAAAGAAAAGGTAGGTTTGGATATAAGAGATCATGAAACTATAGCCGGTAATTATGTGTTGTGGTGACCGGTATCTTGTAATTTAGGTTATTTGTGATTAAATATTATGCGAAATATAGTCACGATATTAAAATAAAACAAAAAAATATTAAATAAAAATGTTATTGTGAAATGAGATATAGTAGCATGGTTCTAAAATGTTCGTAAAGACCTCGTATAGGTGTGAGACTTGGGTGCCGCCACGGCATGTCGTCACGCCGCTTTATGCCACATCTATTTGTAAACTCGATATAAATATGATTAAATATATAAATATTTTCATATTTTGTGTTGCCTTATGCCATACTTTATAAACGCAAAAGGTTCGCCTTAACCGCAAAGGCATTAGGCTTGGTCATGCCGCCACGACACGCCTCGCACTATTTATAACCTTGTATAGTAGTATACACACAAATATACCAACAATGAATATGCCAAATTGATTTACCGAGTAAAATGTGGTTCCAAGTTCCAACTGTTACATACATTAAACAATATTGCATGTTCTTTCAAACAAGCTTCATTAATTGGTTATAAGGGTGTTAATAGGGTCGGATTGACATGCCCCAAACCTAATAAGGCTTATATGATCGGGAGTAATCGTGTTTAAAAAGCTCAATGAGTTAGTTTGACCCAAACCAGATAAATCGATATTGTTATCGAGTCAAGTTATAGTTGAATTATATAAGATATCGGGTTATTTGGTCAACTCGATAAGACCCGAGAAGAATATATTTTTTTCTTGTATAATTATTATGTTGTCAAATTCTAGTACTCCATCATTTGTTGACTCCTATGTCACTTTTTGGCTTTTTTTTTTCCAGGTAACAGTCATTACTCCTTAGTTTATTAGTGGACGTTAGTGCTAGATCCTTTATCAATACTATAATTTTATGAAAACTATATCAAAACATTAAAGGGGAATTTTGTTTTGTAATTCTTAAAATAAGGCAAGGTAATTTGGTAATTTAACTACGTTGAATTTTCACAATTCAACAATATCCTTTATGGTTTATTAGATGAGTATTCCTATAAAGCCACGGTGTATATCAGTAAATAATTATATTTGCAAAATCGTGATTTTGCTTTAACGTTTGATGTAAAACTTTCGGGTTCAATTTGTAGTTATTACGAGAAAAAAATTATATACGTTAAAAACAAAAAATGATAAAGTTTAGGTATTAAACCGTATTTAAAGCATTATACCACTTTTTATAGTAGTCCACTAACATTATTTAATTTTAAAGCATTTTAAATTTTAAGAATGAATACACACTTTTTATCAGTAGTAGAGAGATGCAGCATAGATAGTATGTCAATATTTAAATTAATTTTTTTTAACAACGTACACTTCGATTAAAAGAAAAAAATAGGTATGAGCTAAAGACTTATGAGACACCTGAATAACTCTCGTTACACCAAACCTGCATGCCACCGTAAGTAAAAAGGGCACACAAATTTAGTAATCATTTGTTTAGCATGATGTAACCAATTATTAAAGACATTATCAGACATATTCTGTTAAAATTAACCCGATATCCCTTTTTGTATTTCTTTGTTTTGTGTCTTATGTTTCAGGTTGTATGAAGCCCAAGTTGCTCTCAAGCCCAAACCTTTCTCAGCCCACGTCTTCTCAGCCCAGCTTTGTTTTGTGACCGTTGGATGTCCAGTTATAAAAGTCTCTCTTCTCTCATTAGTTAGGGTTAGAAGAGTGTATTTGGTTTCTCAGCCGCTATAAAAAATCTCTCTCTCATTTCTGCTGAATCTTGTGACTTTAATTCAAGATCCATCTATCCTTTGTATTGTTGTTTATCTTGTAAAACTATTATCAAGTTAGATAATAGGATCACACCAGAGTAGCTGTGGTGATCTTTTGTGGTTGTAAGCTTCTGCTGTTGAACTTTGAGCCGTTGATCTATATAAAGTGTTTTGGTTTCTGCATATCATGTTTTTCTACATGGTATCAGAGACAGGTTCGTTTTAAAAAAAAAAAAAGGTATCTTTAGTTCTGGGGATCTTGGATCTGGTTGTTCGTGGCTTGGCGGTTATGTTGCCTCCTAGACTAAGTGAATCTGGGAGAAACAGTTCGATTGTGCTGCGGAGATAGCACTGTAACACCTCTTGTCTCTCTCCTTTTATTTATATTTTTTATCTTTCTGTTTAGATTGCTGGAGGATAGGTTGAGGGACATTTGAGAAGTTGCGATTGGTTGTTGGAGATTAATTGTTGTTTGTGGAGGTATAAGGTGTTCCTGCTTTTATTTATCTCTGTGTTAGATTGTTTGTTTGGCTGTCTTTAATTTTTGGTATTATGTCTGAACATGGTAATTCTGACGATGAGGGTGTCAGTGATCCTGTCACTCTTATTGGTAAACTTGATGTTAGTAATCCTCTTCATTTGCATCCTAATGACTCTGCTGTGCTTACTGTTATCTCTGTCAAACTTAGAGGGACTGAAAATTATCAAATTTGGGCTAATGCTATGCTTCTTGCCCTAGAAGGTAAGAATAAAATTGGTTTTATTGATGGCTCTTGTAAAAGGTCCATTACTGATGAGGTTCTAGCTAAGCAATGGGATAGAGTCAATGCTGTTGTTTTAGGATGGATTTTGAATTCTATCTCTGAGGAGTTATTCCTAGGCCAAATTTTCTCAAAAAAGGCTAAACATGTTTGGAATGAGTTAAAGGAAACATATCATAAAGTTGATGGTTCTGTTATATTCAACCTGCATCATAAAATCAGTTCTTTGAAACAAAATGGGTCGAATCTGTCTGACTATTATCATAACTTGAATTCCTTGTGGAAACAATATGATGCCATGGTTGAGTTGCCTAATTGTGTGTGCACTGCTTCTGATGAGTTTAAAAAGCATAATCAACTGCTGAAACTTATGCAATTTTTGATGGGTCTTGATGAGTCTTACATGAGTATTAGAAGTTCTATTCTGTCTAGAGAGACCTTACCTGATGTTAAAGGGGCTTATGCCATTATCTCTAGTGAGGAATCTCACAGAGTGGCATCTGGAACCAATTCTGGTACCTCTCAAAGGGTTCAAACCTCTGCCTTCTTAGCTAGTGGTCCTGCTAGAAACAACTTTCAAAAAAATCAGAACTCTTATACTAATGCTAGACATAACTCTACTGCATTCAGACCTAATTCTAACACTGGGTTCAAACCTGGTGGGAACAATGTGACAAGACCTAATATGAATGTCAATTCTGAAGTTGTGTGTGAGCATTGTGGTTATACTGGTCATACTATAGACAGATGCTTTAAAATCATTGGGTATCCTGCTGATTTTGGAAAAAAGAAAGGGGGACAAGGTGGAAAGAGTAAAAATGTTGCATACAACTCTGTTGGGTCCTCAGGGTCTGATAGTCCCTCTGGATCCTCAGGGTTCACTGATGAGCAACTTGCCACTTTGGTCTCCCTCATTAAGGAAACCAAAATGTCTGAGAAAAAAGTTCAAGCCAACATGGCAGGTACTTACTTTAATTCTAGCAAACTGTTCAATGACAATTTTGATAAATTTTTTTGTTCCAGTTCTAGGTCTATGACAAAAATGAAATATGTTGGAAAAGTTGTGGACTCTGGTGCTAATCAGCACATGACCAATAGTGAGAAAGAGTTAGAAAATGTTTATGATATATCTCATCTTAATATCAAAGTGTCCCACCCAAATGGCACTAGTGCCATCATCTCTAAAATTGGAAACCTTAGACTTGGAAATGGTCTTGTCCTGTTTGATGTGCTTGTCATTCCTGATTATTGTGTGACCCTGATTTCTGTTCATAAACTTGCTAAAGATAATAAGATCTTAGTTGTGTTTGATGAAAGTAAATGTTTCTTTGTGAATCAGGATTTGAATCTGAAAAACATTCTGGGGATTGGTAAACAATGTGGTGGTTTATACTATTTAGATACTGAAGGTACTAAATGTGATAATATTAATATTGAGTATAAGTGTTCTTTGTCTCTCTATGATTGGCACTGTAGACTTGGCCACCCTGGTGACCCTGCCCTTGATGTTCTAAAAAATTATTTGAAAATTGGAAAAAATGATAAATATGAGGTTTGTGAAATATGTCAAAGAGCTAAACAGACTAGAGAACCCTTCCCTCTAAGTGATCATAAATCTAAAATGCTTGGTGATATTGTTCATCTTGATCTGTGGGGCCCATATAAGGTGGTCAGTCACTCTGGGCACAAATATTTTCTTACCATTGTTGATGATTATACTAGAGCTGTGTGGGTGTATCTTATTAAATCCAAGGATGAAGTTTTTGAGTCTATTAAAATCTTTTACAATTTGATTAAAAATCAGTTCAAAAAAACTGTTAAAGTGTTTAGAAGTGACAATGGAACTGAATTTCAAAATCAAACCTTTAACAAGTTTTGTGATAACATGGGGATCATTCATCAAACTTCTGTTCCTTACACCCCACAACAAAATGGGGTGGTTGAAAGGAAACATAGACATCTCTTGAATGTGGCCAGATATCTTATGTTTCAGGGGGGAATACCTTTAAGATTTTGGAATGAATGTGTGCTAACTGCTACTTATCTTATTAACAGATTGCCATCTTCTGTGCTAAATGGAAAATCCCCTTATCATATGATTTATAATTGCCCTCCTAATCTCTCTCTTATCAGAATGTTTGGTTGTCTTGGTTTTGCTACTATTCTTAATAGTCATGATAAGCTTACCAGCAGATCTGAAAAATGTGTTATGATGGGTTATTCTAGTTCTCAAAAAGGATACAGGCTCTATAGTCTTGATAGATGTCAATTTTTTGTGTCTAGAGATGTCAAATTCTTTGAGTCCATATTTCCTTTTAAGGAATCTGTGTCAAATGGTATTAAGAACAAGCATATTGAAACTGATGTCTTTCATGAAAATAACCTGTTGAATTTTTTTGATCTGAATAACCCTGAGCTTCCTAATTATGATGAGAGAGATGTTTCTAGACATAATAGTGACCATGAGTCACTGAGTGGAGGTAGCCCCTCTGCAACTCTTGGCGACAATGTGCACACTGATGATTCCTCATCTGGATCATCCAGTGATAACATTGATGCCAGACTGCATGATGTTGTGGCAGCCACACTTGATGAAAACCATACTTCTGAAGGAAATGTTGATCCCAACATAAATACTCAGGGTACCCAAACCTTAAGAAGATCTTCTAGAACTTCTGTTTTTCCAAAAAACTATAATGACTTTGTTGTTAAAACCAATGTGAAATATGGAATTGAAAAATATGTTGGGTATTCTAACTTAAATGGTGAAAACTTGTGTTTTGTCACTCAATTGAATAAGAACTGTGAACCCAAGTCCTTCTTTGAAGCATCTCAAAACCCCTTATGGGTTGATGCTATGAACTTAGAAATTGCTGCCTTACTTGAAAATGATACTTGGGATGTTGTTGAACTTCCCATAGGCAGAACAGCCTTGAACTCCAAATGGCTGTGGAAACTTAAATATAAAGCCAATTGTGAAATTGAGAGGTACAAGGCTAGACTTGTTGCCATGGGGTGTGCTCAAAGGGAAGGGGTAGATTATGAGGAAACCTTCTCTCCTGTTGTTAAAATGGTCACTATGATATGTGTGCTTAATATTGCTGTTGTGAATTCCTGGCCCATCTTTCAACTAGATGTTAATAATGCCTTTTTATATGGTGAGCTTGATGAATCTGTTTACATGAGACCTCCTCAAGGGTTATATGTTGGTGATAAGAATCTTGTTTGCAAACTTAAAAAATCTATCTATGGTCTTAAGCAGGCCCCTAGACAATGGAATGCTAAGCTCACCTCTGTTCTCAGTGAGAATGGATTTAGTCAAAGTAAATCTGATTACTCTTTGTTTACTAAATCTGATAATGGTGTGTTTCTTGCTCTCCTTGTTTATGTTGATGATATAATTGTGACTGGAAATGATCTTGGTGAAATTGAGAAGTTTAAAATGTTTTTGAAAAGTAAATTCAAGATAAAGGATTTGGGAAAGCTTAAATACTTCCTTGGTATAGAAGTTGTTGATTCTGATAATGGAATTTTTCTGAATCAGAGGAAATATGTGCTTGATTTGCTATCTGAATATGGTATGCTTGCCTGCAAACCCTCCAAGACTCCCTTGATGTCTAAACTGTCTATATCCAACATTCCCACTGATACTGATCCTGCCCTTGTGAACATTGTTGATTATCAAAAGCTCATGGGAAAGCTTATATATTTGACCAATACCAGACCTGATATATCCTATGTCGTGCATTGTCTTAGTCAATTCATGCATTCTCCTTTAACTTCTCACCTCAAAACTGCTTTTAAAATTCTGAGATACCTTAAAGGATCTCCTGGTCTTGGGATTCATACTATTAAGAATACTGGTATGTCCCTTAAAGGATACTCTGATCTTTGATTGGGCCAAATGCATTGTTACTAGGAAATCTGTTACTGGGTATTGTGTGTTTATGAATGATAATCTCATCTCTTGGAAAAGCAAAAAACAAAATACTCTCTCCAAATCCTCTGCTGAAGCTGAGTATAGAGCCCTTGCATCTTTAACCAGTGAGATCATTTGGATTTTAAAAATCCTTCAGGATTTGCAATGTGTGAATCTGCTGCCAGTTGATCTGCACTGTGACAGTAACTCAGCAATCAAAATAGCTGCTAACCCTGTATTTCATGAAAGGACTAAACACCTTGAGATTGATCTCCTCTTTGTGAGAGAAAAAATCTTGAATGGTGTTGTTAAAACTGTCAAGGTAGATTCAGCAATGCAAATTGCTGATATCTTTACCAAAGGGTTGGACATTTCTCAGCATCAGTGTCTTGTTAGAAAACTTGGAATGATTGGCCTCTTTGGAATATCGGATTAAGGGGGGATGTTAAAATTAACCCGATATCCCCTTTTGTATTTCTTTGTTTTGTGTCTTATGTTTCAGGTTGTATGAAGCCCAAGTTGCTCTCAAGCCCAAGCCTTTCTCAGCCCACGTCTTCTCAGCCCAGCTTTGTTTTGTGACTGTTGGATGTCCAGTTATAAAAGTCTCTCTTCTCTCATTAGTTAGGGTTAGAAGAGTGTATTTGGTTTCTCAGCCGCTATAAAAAATCTCTCTCTCATTTCTGCTGAATCTTGTGACTTTAACTCAAGATCCATCTATCCTTTGTATTGTTGTTTATCTTGTAAAACTATTATCAAGTTAGATAATATGATCACACCAGAGTAACTGTGGTGATCTTTTGTGGTTGTAAGCTTCTGCTGTTGAACTTTGAGCCGTTGATCTATATAAAGTGTTTTGGTTTCTGCATATCATGTTTTTCTACATATTCACATAGCGATGGAATAGACATACAAGATATAAGAATGTGTCATTTACAACTTACACTTAGATGACATGTAAACGACTATAATGCATGTCGTCATTTTAGAATGTGTCATTAATCATTACATTGTTCAATGTTTGTAATATTCAAGCTATGTTGCAGTGTAGTTGTGTTCATGTATGTATGATCAGGTTGTACGTTGAGTCTAAATCGGTCACCGAAGCATGCACTCAAAAGGCCGGGGTCTATGAGGTTAGCGTTTCACCGTTGATCTAAACCTTTTGAGGATGTTTCCTATCATCATCTGTTTCATTTAATGATTTACGTTACAGCCAATTTCATAGCAAGAAAAACCAAAACGAAATTGAACATTTTAACAATTTGATAAGTCTAGTGCTAGGGTCCAAGACAAGAACATTTATCTAACAGATTTATTATAAATCAACCATTCTTTCGGATTACATTATATCAAGAAAGAAACATAACTAAAAAAAATCCAATAATGAATCTGTGCTAAATCAAGAGATCGAAGAACATCTGTTTTGTCATTTCGTAAAAAGTGTCGTAATGTTTATACCTTTTTTGTGCTGGACGATTGTTTTCATATTAATTATGTACTTGAGTATAACGACAAACGTCGTCCCATGTTCTAATGTTGCACCTAATGATATGTTAATAATACGTAAACATCTCTATGCTCAAAACCTAATGTCCTATATTCATTATTGTTGACGTTAAGTTCGTCATCATATAACGAAGACAAATGAAAAATGATTATAACGATTAGGGATTTCTAATATGTGCCACAATGGCATATGTTTAAATGTATTTATTAAACATAATAGTTTCTTAAATTATGTTAATTTCTTTATAAAACAATATTAAACATGATAAGTGAATACAAATTAGGAAATTATTAATAACAGATGACATTTAAACATGGTAATTTATGTTCATTTAATGGCTCTAATTGTGTACCACCATGGCACAAGTTAGAAAAAGCCCGATTAAAAATAAATCTTTTACCTTATTTGATCATTTAAATTTGTGTAAAACACTATTGTTTTCAAAAAGTTATTGTAGACGTTCATATATAGATGCCGAACATTGTAACTTACTAATGATATGATCAAGTGAGTGAGTAATGTATGCCTTCACGTTATGGAAAGGCAGTCGTTTATGTCATATAAGATAGTTGGCTTAAGCTCGCTTTTGGACTTCAGGTCTATTATCGTTTTGTAGGTTTGCTATGTATGTTGAATTATAAATAGTTAATTGATAAACACAATACCTTACGTGAAATTCTATAATCTAACATGGTGTACGAGGAGGTTGATCATCTAACCTAGTCGTTTTAGAGTCGACGCCTCTATGTTACCACATCAAACCCTAGTTACAAAGCTTAATCCCTCATAAAAAAATGTGGCTTCAACCTTATCTTGTCACTGTTACGACCATAACTCCTAAACTGTAATGAATTAACTGACGCCGTCAACGTTATTGGCTTCGTAATCAAACGCCGAAGAAAAACATACTAGAATCGACTCGTTAGACATAAGGATGCGGCGTTACGCGCTAAAACAATTTGATGGGTTCCGATAAAACAAACGACTCATAGTTTTGCTTATAACTCTCAAATTGATTAGAGTTAGCTTATTCCGTCAGGGGCCGTGGATTCGTAATTAAATTCCACAAAAAATGATACAGGAATCGCCGCTTCCACAGTCAGACGCGTATTCAAGCTTTATTATAAGTCTCGACAATCATTCACATACTATCTTTATATTTATCTTTAATGTTTTTAGTTGTTCTATTCCTGTTTAATTTTTCGCGATTTCGCCCCTTGAACTGTGAGTGAATGTTAAATGATAAAATAGTTAGCCCAAGCCGGCTTTTGGATTTCTGGTCCATTAGAGTTTTCTAGATTTACTATGTACGTTGCATTATAAATAGCTAATCAAGATACACAATACCATACGAGAAATCTATAATCTAACACGACGAGTTCTGTATCGGTTATTATCCTTTTACACATAACTAGTGATCAAGTGTCTCAATATCTTAGAAAAGACAAAACTCTAAAGAAATCACATAATAAAATATAAGTTCATCCATTTTGGAATAACTTTAAGGTTACATTAAACTAAATTGTTGTTATTTATTCCTAAATGCCTTCAACTCCTAAACTACCGGTAAAGCAAAGCATTAGCTCGGCTTTATAAAATATCTTAGTTTTTTTTTCACATATATCAAGTATTTTTTTCTTCACGTAGCTCTCATCCATATGCCAACTTGGCAACTTGACTTGACTATAACGATAAATTATGTATCTTTTCATTAGAAAACGAGTAAACTAGTTTTTATTTATATTGAGGTTTTTAAGGCTATACTTTTAGGTTTTCAAGATTCTACGAAGACTACAAGTTTTAACTCATGTGTTCGCCATCAAACTAGACATGCCAATAATTGTTTTTGACTTTTTCCTTTGCTACGAGTTTTTGACTCATGTGAATCTAATAAACACTTAGGGTGCGTTTGATATATGTTTTGAAAAATTGTAATTGTAATTGACAATTGTAATTAAATGTGTTGTAATTGTGATTGTAATTATGTGTTTCTTGGATGACGTAATTTAATTGATAAAAATCAAAAAACTTAATAATAATAATAATAATAATAATAATAATAATTAAATAAATATTAACCATAATATATTATATTAAATAGGAAGATTTTATTTTATTTATTATTATGTAAATATTATTATAATAATAAATAATTTTATTATTATAATTATTATAAAAATATTATTATAATGAATATTAATTATTATTAGTATTATTATTATATAAATATTATTATTTTAATATTTACATTAAATATTTATTATTATTATAATATTATTATTATTTCATTTTATTATTATTATTATTATTATTATTATTATTATTATTATATAATATTTATTTTAATAAATATTTATAATTCTAATAATAATAATAATAATTATTATTATTATTATTATTATATTATTATGTGTGTAAAAATATAATAATAATATTTTATTATTATTATTATTATTATTATTATTATTTTAATATTTATATTAAATATTTATTATTATTATATTATTATTATTTTATTTTATTATTTTATTATTACTATATAAATTTTATTATAATAAATATATAAAATTATTATAATTATAATAATAACAATAATAATAATAATTTTTACTATTATTATTATATAAATTTTATTATTTTAGTATTTATATAATAATAATAATAAATCGAATTCCAATATCCATCGAATTCCTCATAATGGCAATTACTTTTTGTACCAAAACCGAATTACATTCAATTCACTGCGAATGCAGAATCAAATTACAATTACATTACGGTTCAACAACACCCCCAGGTGGCAAACGTATAATTCGGCATCATCATGCGCATCATGCGGTGTGGCATGAGGAGCGGCTTCAATTGCCGCAGCGGTTTGGAAAGAAAGCATGAAGAGGAGCGTGTTCCAACGGTTAGAAAATTAGTGAGGTATGGAATGACCATTGCCACTAAAAAATTATAATGAGGTATGAGTGAGGTATGAGATTAGTTGGAATGATATTATTAGTGAGTGGTGAGGTATGGTAAGATATGGGTTTAGACTATTGACACCCCGTTACATGGTAATAAGTTTTGAACATGATACCTCATTAAGCGTTGATAAGAACAAAAACCAAAACAAGTAAAAAAAGTTGCTAAAAAGAAAACAGTTCATGTAATTCCTCTCAAACCACAGTTGAATACGTGTCGAATGGCATTCCTTTGTCAGAAACACTACACTCTTCACAAAAACAAATTATTATAGTACTACAACAAGAAGTAATATAAAAAGGTGAGAATTTAATGATTAATCCTCAAAAAAAGATTTAACTTAAAAAATTAACACTTAACCTAATTTCTAGATTCTAATACCACCATCTCAATCTTTCTCAAAGCCACCCACTAACATCTCAACCATCCATCTTTCACACCCTTTATTCCGTGTCCCAGATCATCAGTTTAATTTACTTTTCCCTTTTCTTTTACTGTCACGGTAAATAGTCACTAGAACAAGAGTTACCACCATGTGCCTTATTTTTCCCCGCAGTTTCCGCTGGAGCTGCTGACTCAACATCAGCTCCAGCTGAAACAGCGGGAAACTCCCCGCACTTCCTACACCTCGTCACCACCAAAACCTGCCTACAGCTCGGACAAGACGAATGCGAACTCAACCACAGATCAATACATCCCACATGAAACCCATGTCCACACTGAGGCAACACACGGATCTCATCTCCGTCAACATACTCACTCAAACATATCGCACAGTCGCCAGATATCTTTTTCTCACCGGAGACATTATAAATGAACTTGGGTAACGTCTCGACTATCTTCTTTTTGACACCCTTGTTGGCGGTGGGTGAGGTAGGGTTACGGCGAGCGGTGGTTGTGGAGCTGCGGCGGAGCCACGCGCAACGTGCCACGGCGATTAGGCCGAGAACGCAGATGAGTGCGCAAAGAAGCGCCGCGAGGATGACCACGAAGTCGGATTCTACCGCCACGGCTTCTGGTGGCTCTGCGGCTGTTTGATCAAACGAAGACGACGATGATGATGAGTTGGTTATGGTGGTTAGGAATCTGCTATAACGAGTCATGGTTTGTTTATATGAAATGAAAGTTTGGTGTGTGTTTTTGAAGGTGAAAACGGTGTGTGAGAGAGAAAGAGTAGATAGATTGTTGTTTAATGAGGAGATGAGGAGTATGTGAGTGTGTATTTATATGATGTGAGTTGTAGGTGGAGCTGCACATGGAGCTATTTAACTGACAAAAGGGTATTTATCTAGTACTGTATATTGCTAGTCCGCAATACTATGGTCCTGTCCATGTACTTGTTATCTTTTCTTTTTTGTTTTTCTGTATGTTTTCATCTTCCTCGCTAATCTTCATTTTAGCATCATCCTTAAACATTTTTAGATAATTCATTTTTCACTAAATAATCGTTTAACTTTTCAAAATATATATATATATTTTTTTTCTTCTTGAAAAAGCAATTATGTATTAATACAAAAACAAACAAGGATTCAAACAAAAGCATGCACTACTTAAACATATGATTTATAATAACTTCAAGTGAGAGAGTAATATTGTAAATTTGTAAAATATTCTTTATCTGTTTTTATGAGTACAATTAATTTGAATTAATCCGGGAAAATGAACATATGATTTATTATAGGAGTGTTATTTACATATATTTTTTTTTAAACTAAGAAAAAATTACACGTAAACATGTTTGACTGCTAGACATACCTACCATCAACTCGGCTGCCTCGAGATCATGCCTATGCAACTGCAACATTAACGGCAACACAAGCAATATATGTCAAGCTCATCTCAATTGTGGAGTCATAAAAACTAGCATCATATGTATGTAAAAGGCGACTGTTGGAATTCATTATGCTGTATAACATTTGGCAAAGTGAAGTTGTTGAGCCGGCACTGTTCTCAAGTAGCCTTTAAAAACTGAGCTAACTTCAACATTTTTAGAGAAGGAAAATAATTACAAATGGGTGAGCCAGTACTGTTCATACGCCAAGCCAAAGATGAGTCAGCCTTCTTCTTCCTTTATCTCATCCTCCTACCTCCTCCATCTTCCGTTTGGATTCCGCTATCATAATTTTTGTCTAGTTGCATGAAAACCACCTGTAATTCATTATCCATATCCATGAGCCTCTTTAACAAACACAAAAATAGAAACAACCTTAATCGACCTGATCTCTTTAAACACACTAGTTTTTGTCACTAGATCAAACATAGATTAAAACAGTGCCAAAATCCTTAATTTAACTGTTCTTCAAAGGATGGATCCTTATATTGAAGATTTCTTAATTATTGTCGCTCATGTCACTTTTTATGAATTTAATGTTTTTTGGGTAAAAGGTCAAAGACCCGGTAAATATATTACTACAAAAAACGTTTAAGTACAAAGGATATGGGTGAATCCCATATCTGAGCCCGTTACATAGGCAAAAAGCTTACATAACAAGATATTTTCTATTCTCTATATAAGAAAATAAACCACTACTCAAATTAACATTAGACTCCTATGGAGATAAAATTACTTCCTACCAAGGCCTTGGAGCTTGATACCATACGTGTCATAATAGGTATCCAAGTTTCCTGGAAGATCGTAAACCTGATCTGCATAGTTATCATAACCATAGTCATCATACTCATCTTCGCGATCATGACCACCACCAAATAGATTACTCGTCTCATCAAAGGTGTTCACAACCTCCTCATCATCACTATCAGAATCCACAATCTCTCCCACCTTAGTGAATTGGTTAACCCTCTTAGTAAACGAAGTAGCCGGTAAATCCTTATTATAACCCTGATAATCAACATTTTTAATAGGATTATCATTATCATCAACAAGAGTAGCTTTCCCATCAATAAGAAGCCTTTCAAATTCCCTAATCTTCTCAACAATAAGGGTAGGACCAGCCGCGTTAGCTACCATTGAATCACTCACAAGCGGATCACCTTTCTCGATAGACCCAACCTCCTTTGCTGCCATTGTATTACTAGAAACCTCTACATCAGTAGGATTGCCAGATTCATCAGAATCGATCGTATTAAGTGCAGCAAAAGGGTTAGATGTAGCAATCTTCGTCTCACTCGTACTTGCCACATCAGTGGTTGTCTTCTTCACACTATCCACCTTCTTGGGTTCAGGAGGAGGCGTTTTAGGTTGATACCTAAATTTAGGACCCACTTTAGTAAAACCTCCCTTACCCGGAACATTTGGACCACCATTCCTACCCTTATTCTTGTTAGTGACAGTTTGATAACCATCATTAACAGCCTGTTTAGGTTGAGTTGGAAGTGGAACAGATTTAGGACAATTAACCAGCGTATGACCAAACAATTTACATGTATCACACCGAGGCGGTTTCCATTCGTATTCCACCCGAATCTTTTCAATAGTAGATCCTGTCCCATCAAGTAATGGTATCTCAACAGTGATGCTCTCCCTAAGAACCTGATCTGCCTTAACTTCAATCAAGCACCTAGCGAAACTACTTCGACCCCATGATTCCAAGCACATTTGACTAGTATTAGAATCTAATATTTTTGGAGTACCAATCAATGTAGCTAGGAGACTGAGACCATCATCAGAAAACATAGCAAGGGGCACATCATGGAATTTAACCCATACCGAAATATTAGTCAAATCCTCTTTAAGTAGATTAGTATTTAAAGTCCACAGTTTAAGAATAATTGGCACATTCCTAATCATCCTCGGTCCGTTGAATTGAATTGAATCAATTGGTGGGTTTGTTTTCTTTTTTTTATTTTTAATGTTGAATTGAATCAATGGGTGGGTTTTTTTTTTCTTTTTTTTTTTTTTTTTTTTGGGGTTTTTATTAAAGATTCTAATATTATATGTAGGTTTTTCTGGGTATTTGTTTGTGATTATAAAGACGTAATCTTTATGAGAATTATGTTATTGTTTTAATCATTTTTAAGGTTTTTACTGGTTATTGTAATTTGTTTTGTATGGTTAAATATTTTTTTATATATTCAAATTATTGAATTTAATTTTGTCTTAAAGCATTTTCTAATGTTTCTAGGTTTCATAGCTTTTGCCTTGATTCAGTGGACGATGGTGTCGTGTTGGTATTGTATCTTTGAAGAAATACAATGAGTTTCATACATGGAAAACCTAAAAAGGTAAGATCAAAATATATTGTTAATGGTTAAATTTTCTTTCGATACTCTATATATAGTTTGTCTTTTGGTTGATTTCCCCCCGATGATGATGATGATCGAATGTTGAAAGTTCAGAAGAATTATGTTTCTCAAACTATTATTTAGTCTATGACAATGTAATAAGCAATTTTAATACGCAATTTCAAATTAGTTTATAACTGTTAACTTCAGTAGAGATTAGCATTTTTCATAGATTTTTCTCATGTAATTTCTATTAAATTATGTGCAGTGAAAGATAGTTGGTTTCAGAAAAAAGTAAACAGGTGAAAGAAAAGAATGAGTAAGTTACATTTTTCTTTGAAAGAAATTTGAACTTAACTGCTATATAAATGATTATAATTTTTATGGTCTTCTGCATGTTAGGAGATATGTTTCAAGCATGATTATGGTTGCTTTTTTGAATTTTAATAATTAGAATTTTCAGCCTCAGAGGAATGACGAGAAATGGTGGCTGCCAGTGCCCTATGTTTCTGTTGAAGTCCTCTCAGAACCGACCAGGAAGCATATGTGACAAAAATGCGATGCTACAATTCAAATATACAAAGCAACAATGGCTATTAACAATATCATTCTTTCTTATATGGAAATCCTGCGTATGAATACTGCTTCATTTCCTAAGGTTTGGCCCTACATTCTGAACACTTTAGTAAATACAATGATTGTTTCTACACGCATATTTACATATTCTTGATTGTGCTTCACTGTCCTATCATTCACCATCCAAACAATCTTGCAAATCAAATTTCCTAAAGCTTTCTTGTTTTTTTTCATAGTGGAAAAAGAAGTGTTGGGGATACAATAAAAAACTAGATCATATGACGAAACAAGAGCTTGGTATGGCTCACCGTTTAGTTGTAGAAATGGAAAGTTTACTGTTGAAAAGGTAAGCTAAACGATTAAAGCTCATTATGACGAAAATGATATTAACTATGTTTTTGAGAGTGTAATTTATATGTAGTAATGTAATAGATTTCTTTTTTATGACCGTATCAAACCAATTGCGACCTGCATATACAGCCAAAATATGGAATGAAGCCCTTAACAAGTGTCTTGGTATCGAAGTTCATTTCAAATTCAACAAACTTTGTTCCTATAATGGTACTGGACTTAAAATTAGCTTCAACTATTTTGACCTGTATATGTCAGGCTTAATGAACTCGGGTACTAATTAATTAGCAACGAACAGTAACCGGGACAGAAATGAACGAGTGTGTTATAACAGTTTCGACCAATTTACTAACGAATGAGTTGATACATGTTGTGTTTTATGTGAGTCAAATGTGTTAAATAAAGAAAAGACTAAAAGAATTTAGCCAAAAATGTTATAGGATCCTTCAATGATTACCTTACTCAACGTATTGTTGAATGGATAGGTCGCGTGCATCATTTCTTAGGTCTTTCCGTTGCCTTTATCCAAGTAAGTTGATAGGCCTGTGTGCATATACGAAATAACATGCATAGGCTACTCCTGCTTACTTAGATTTTTTATTGCCACTAGAGAGGGATGAAATATGATGAAAACAGGCCTAATTACAGATTTGATATCACATACATCAATAATTCATTAAGTGTCTCTTTGAGTTTTGTGCTGCAACTGTGTGCGACTTTAGTGTCTTATAGTTGTACATTGAATTGTGTCAAGAACTTGGTTTTGACTATCTAAGGAAAAATCTTGCCGGAAGCGGTAGGTAATTAGGTATAACATGGTACTATCATTTTTTTTCATAGAGTGCGGAATTTGAATTAAATTGTCTAGGTTAATAGCAGGAGTTTCATCAGGACAATAACCATTTAGTTTTGCAATAGTAGATGAAGTTGATTTAGTCCTAATTGATGAAGGGATGAACCCATTGCTAATTAGCGGTGGGGTATTAATCCTCTTTGCTGCAAGCCTGAATATATAAATGGTGATATTGATCAGATGTTGCCCATGTGTTCAAATGTTAAGACTTCATATTTTTGTGTGTCTAATGTGTTTTTGTTGGTGTCTTAAGAGAGGATTATTTGCAGCACATGATGTTGATAAATGTGAATCGATACTTAAAGGTCTGAAATCATTTTTGATGACTTCTCCATCCTTAATATAACCTTAAGTTGTTCGTGACTTTCTAAAAATGTGTCTTTCATCTACATAGGTAAAATTTAATGTATTTAAAGCTTAAATTTGAACTTAAAACTTACTTAGTTGTTTAGGATTTGCTTATTTTTTTTAGGCATAATTTCATATATATCCTTCTCTGGATGAATAATTACATGTATATCCTTTGTATCGTTTTTATGCATAAAATACAATGCTTTTAATAAATCAAAAAGATATATATGTAATTTCTGAAATTTTCAAAGATATATATGTAAAAGCCCCCCTTTTTTTTTATGTAATTAGTGTGATTTTCTAATATTTGATTGTTGTGGAGTGTATTTAGTTGATTTTTCTAAAACTTTGTGTATTATGAATGTAGATACTTTTTGGTATAAATATTATGAGATAGTTAAATTTAACATTTTAAATAAATAATTGTAGACACTTAATATAAGAACCAGAGATTATATTTAACCAAGGATTTTATTTATTTATTTTATTTTATTTATTTATTTATTTATTTTTATTTTTTTTTATAACTTAATTCAACCAAGATTTGAACATGACTTCTCCACTACTGATTATATATTTCAGTATTAATCTTTTTCAGATGATAGTGACACAAACTTGTATTCGTCCCCATTAATGAACTACCAAAAAAATCTCCCTTTATGTTTGAAAAGAAAAGTAAACCACGATTAGTTTATTATATATATATCGAAATAAGATAAGATTACTTTTTGCTAGTATTCCTGTAGAACAAAAGTGTGAACATGCGCTTACCGACTAAAATCAAATTTACTAGTTTTAGAATTACTAATTGCCAAATTAACCAAGATACATTTAAAAAGTGATGTTATAGTGTTGCAATTACAATCCTTTGATCGTCACAAAACAATTATGCGACTCATTTTAATGGATAATTGGCTCAAACTTTGTCATATTAGATAACATCCGAATCATAAATTAAAGTCCTCTTTTAAGTTTTATTCCAATAGAGGTCTAAATTTTAAGCCAAAAAGATAAGATAAAAAGCGAGTGGTTTTGTTACCGGAATACCTAATTCTATTTTTTACAAAAGAAGATCCCATGTCTTTTAGTTTTGAGTAACGATATCTACTATATATAGCTACAAGCTTGTAAGTGCTAGAATTCGATGTAACCGGTATGACATTTCGTTTTTGCTTAAAACCTACCAAGAAAATATCATTAGCATTTATAATTATATCTTGAATTATTATACGATTATTATGTTTTCGCGGAATAAGAAATGTACATCCAATTATGGGTTCAACCATTGAGAGACTTTATATGGAAACTAATGCAAGAGTGTCCTAACTCAGATAGGTACACACCACTTGGTTAGCCCACTTTACAGTTTACACACCCAAACTAGGCATACAAGTGCAAAACTTATTGACATGTTTTAATGATAACATACATGCATCTAAAACAAACAAGGGGACCGGACATTTTATGATGGGCATGCAACCAAATTTGTGAAAAATAGTTGGACAAAACATATCCAATATATGATAAAACCGCTAAACCAAACAATATTCATCATTTCATCGACTGCAACTTGTCTCGAACATTTGTCGTGTTTTTGTTTTAACCTGATCGACATATTCGGTATCCTATCAGAATGCAGCATTTATTTTGGCAAGGAGTTAACTAAATTAGTTTTTCTTGTCCTTTTAGCTGCATATACTTCGATAGTGAAATAATCATACTATTTTAATTTTACTACATTTGCTATATGAATTGTCATGAATGATCCATATGTTTTTTTTTTACTAATTAAAAAACGGAAGACCGAAATCGCCAATGTCAATAGTGACACATAAAAAAGGTGGTAACGGAATTTTCCTAGCAGTTTTCTGTTTACAAATTGGCAAAACGTTTTTTTTTAAAGAACTATTTACTACTGTAATCGATCCGTAGTATAGAATATCAAAGAAACGAATATAGATATAGAGTATGAAAACTATAGGAGCTAGAAAACAATTTGCAATTGATTAACTTGTCTTCAATTATTGATTCCTACACTTCAAGTTAAAATAAACGGATTATAACTTGTTTATACAGTAATAAAAGTCAAACACAATAATATAAACTTCAATCAAATTACACTACAAAGAACTAACAAAATTAGTACACCAAAAATGATATTCAGAGATGAAATTGAACGATTTTGTTTGGGATAATTGCGATAATAAGGAATTGAAAGATAAGTTCAAAATGCCACTAAAAAAACAGGACACAAGCGCTGCTTAAAACTTTACTTTACATTTTTTTATTATGAAGCAAATGATGAGAAAAGGACAAGATAAGAAAAAAAGATAGGATATACTCCATTTGAAAAACAATGTGCTATATAGTTCTGCTGTATTATAATCCCACTGAAATGTAGAAAATCAGTCCCTATCATGCATGCACCTATATGTGGCTAACAGATAAACCGTAATAGCAATAGGTGAAGTAACTTAAGTTATGGAATAACACGGCGTCACATCAGTTTTAAAATTTTAAAAACATACGCTTTATTATAACACCACCTCAACATCACATTTTGAGCCCCGTTTTATTACATGATTCAAGCTATAAGTTTTTTTATTCTTTGGCTAGATTGCAAGCTACACAAGTAAATCAAGTTTTTCACAAGTCCTAGCACAAGCTCTTAAGTGTACAAGAGGGTGTTGAAAGATTCCTAGAGTGGAAGTTGTTCTAGTTTCTAGTCCTTTGATTCTTGATCTCCCTTTTAAGTAAGGCCAAAAGTTGTAAGCTAGACTCATGATCATCACCCTCATTTCTATGATTTCATGTTTATTAGTTATGTTATTCTATGTTATATATGTTAGTTATATTGATCATGTTGTACTAAAGCCTTATAAACAAGTAAGCATATGTAAACTTGCTTATGATTTCATGTGAAAGTTTAGTTTAGTAAACTAGTAAATCAAGTATGTTATGCTAGTTATTATCACCAAAATATAAACACAATGTGGAAAACTAGAAGGGGGGTTGACTAGTTTTGCCAATTAAAACTTCCTTTTAATCTATTTAGATTGACTTATGACAACCTATTTGGATGTGTGTGTTGGATGTTGATAAACAAGCATATAAAGGTAAGTAATGAAAAGATAAGAGTAAGAAGCACAAAACCACAACACGAGTATTTATAGTGGTTCGGCTACAAGGACACCTTCCTTACCCTTTTTCCGGTGCTAGGCTAACCACCGGGTTCTTTCACTCCAAGATGAACCACACCTACACAACGTCGCCTACCCTTTATAAGGTACTAGGCTAAGTACCTAGTTCTTTCACTCCAAGGTGAACTACACCTACACAACGTCGCCTACCCTTTATTAGGTACTAGGCTAAGCACCTAGTTCCATTGCAATGGAGGAACTACTACCACACTACACCAACGACTAATCCCAAAGGAGATCTACTCCTTTACAACATCATCAAGGATATCAATATCCTTGGATCTAATACTAGTCTATCTTGTACATCGAAACACACCATATCGAGTGTACATCTAAGGCACCTTTCACTAATGTCTTTGACTAGATCTACAAGACACCTTTCACTAATGTCTTGTGTCTTCACTTCTAAGCACCTTTCACTAATGCTTCTTTGTCTTGACTTCTAAGCACCTTTCACTAATGCTTCTATGTCTTGACTTCTAAGCACCTTTCACTAATGCTTATCCTATAGACGATAGATACCCTTCACTAATATCTTCGTCTTGACACTTGAGACATCTTTCACCAATGTCTTCAACACTTCACTTCTTTGAAGAAAGAAAGGAATCCTCAACAAGAAGACTTCAGTAGCCTTGATGATGAGGAAGCATGGCAAATCATGGACTTGAGCTTGCTCGACTTCAAAGGTGGTGATCTTGCCTTTAAGAGGAACCTAAAATATCACACAAAAACAAAACTACAAACATAGATCTCTTGGATCTAAGGTTAGTGAGATTTAACTCAGGGAGAAAAGTGTGTTAGAGAGGGATAATTAATAATGAAGAAATTGCTCACTATTTATAGAGGAAAAATCCTACTGTTCCCCGGATCCCACGGATCCCTTCCACTTGGGATCCGGCTAGCACAAAGCTAGGGATCCGCGGAACGCTCCTCTTTGCCCATGGTTATTTTGGTTATGGGTCATGGGTCATGGGTTGAACCATGGATCTTTGGCTAGATACAATGTATCTTTGAGTGCATTGCACTTAGTCACTTGGGTATGGGTTGATCCATGGGTTATGGGTATTATCCATATGTGGTATAAGCATGATGTCATGCAATGGGTTATGGGTCAAGATCCATGTGTTATGGGCTTTGGGTTGTACCCAACTACATTTAATGTCTTTTCCCAATGGGTTGTGATACTTAAGTTTCTACCCATTTATATTATCCAATATACTACATGCTAGTTATGTGTATATTTTATCCCAATATGTAAACACTAGTTGTTGTACATATGTATTACTTAATCATAAAATCACTTATACTTGTTTTAGTGTTTTATGTGAAAATGTGAATATGTTAGAAACTATTAGTTCAAACCATTTACGTATTTTACTTGTTTCGTTAATATGATTTTACGTTTGTTATCGACAAAACAATAGAAGATTGTAAAATATAAATAAACGTTTTTACGGCTTATTTGTATTATGTTAGGTCACTAGATTTACAACACAAGCTTAATAGAAAGAGATAAAGGCGATTGAACAATAAACCAAACACACACACACGTTAGACTATGAAAGGTTATGCGTAGAGATGTGAGTGAAAGAGTAAATTGAACAACCAACCTTCAAATGAAGGTTTACAAAGGGTATTTATAGGAGAGGGAGCTAGGGCAACACTCCTAGTCCCTTCCTTTTACTTATTGGACTAGGCCTAGGCTTATGGGCCTTCTACATAAGCCTAAGGCTAATAACAAACATAAAGGCCATAATAAGCTAACTATTACATGTTAATCACTAACACTTGATTAAGGTTTAGGAGTGATTCCAACAATCTCCCTCTAAGTGTTGGTGATGAAAACTATAAACGGTGAAGGCGTTGATGTAATAGTAGCTGTAACGTCTTCTGACATTCTTCTTTCTTGTGAGAAGATTTGCCTTGATTCGGACAATCTCTCCAGTGTAGAGAAATTGTCTTCTTTGAACAGTTCTGCTTTGACGTCATCTTTGTCTTTGTTCTTTTATCATTGTTCTTTGTGATGGTAGTGATAGTATGTCGTAGTTGTTCGCGCATCAAGTCGCCTCAGTGCTACTTCATCGCTCCAGTTTCTCCACGTCATTCTTCAACATGCTCATACGCTCTTTGACGTTAGATTTCAGATGATGAAGTTCTTTAAGTCTTTAACTTTGTAGATTCTTTGGTTTGACGAAGAATCATTCTGACTTTTGTGTTGCCTTTCGAGAGAACTTCCATTAGTGATGAAGTTGGCATGAGCATGTGAAGAATCTGCCGCGATCATCCGCTCCGAGCTTCCATAAGAAGAAAACATTAAAACGGTTAGTAATAAGCGGATTCCGGCACTTACAAGTTTGATTTTCGAGAGTGTTAACAAAGATAGTGTGAAACACAACTCTAATTCTCACAAAGACCGCTCCTGAACGAGTCCCACAAGTGAGATAACGCGATGTACCGAAGTACACCTACGGTTAAGATGAGTCGCTGAGGTACACCGAAGCATCACCTCACGACTGCAGACCGTTTGAGACCACTAAGCGTAATCCACGGGAGTTACCGCGACCGCCTGTCGGCTGTTTGATGTTGACCCTGGCAGGAGTTTCCATTCAATTATTGAGGATCACAATTGTGAACCTCTCATAAATGTTCTCGACAGATTGCTAAGATCTGTGAAGGACTCGATAACATACCACTGATGTTCTTATTGTTGAACAGCAAGTGATGAAATGTCAAGTGTACCTTAGAGATCTTTTGATGAATCTCGTGGCTCTAGACTCAATAGTGCGTTTTGGTTTTCCTGAGCGGAGACTAGGGAGAGGGTCTCCTTCTTCAATACCAGCAATCTCTAAGAGAAAGCCGATAGTTTACGTAGGGTTCCCTGTGAGAATGAAACAAGCTCCTGTTGAGAGAAACTTGAGTGGCTAAGAAGGTTTAGTGCATGCGTCACTGGGTCCATGACGACTTTTAATCTTCAATACCGGTGTCATCTAGTGACAACCAGTAGCATATGAATTGATCCCGGCGCCCTAAGTTGAATAACTGGAGGGCTATTTCTTTTCACCCTTTTCTTTACATTTCTTTTAATTCTTCAACTCCTTCTTTCTCCGATTCTCATTTCTCCTTTTTATAATCATACCTAAGGACTTCTAATTCTAACTATTGGTAGTGTCCTTGGGTAGATCCCTCCGACTCTGGCGGATCATAGGACGGTTATTCCTAACCTTAATCACCTTATAACTCCATTGCCATAAAACCATTTTCAAGAAAATCTCTCAAAGGGTTTGTAAATGAAAACATGTTTGAACCACTGTGAGAGTTTTATCTTTTAGCAGAAATACTCCCTCTCCACATGTGCTTTAGAGTTTTGACGGAAATCTGCACAGTGAGGAAAGAGCGCGCACTTTTTGAATTGATCGACTCAAGATAGACAATCCCCCGCGAGACACGGTTACGTGGCATAGTTAAAGAGTTACATTGTCAGCTTTTAGGTGACAACTAGCTCTAATAACTATCTTGAAGGTGTGGACAACCCCGAAAGGTTGTCAAACCCGTCAAAGTTCATGTCTACCAAGAGTTTCTCGAATGGTACATTCTACTCGGACAAGTCCTTTTCGAGACACGTTTACATTACTAGCGAACTAGCTTGAAATTATTACCCGTCCAGGATAAGTCTTTTCGAGTTACTAACAGTTAAGATCTCGTCAATTCGTTGGTTAAGTCTATAGCACAAGGATTCATTTGCAGTTACACAACATATTTCTTATCACATAAATTTTCTCCCCCTAAAAATGGCATATAAGTGTTATTTTTGAAGAAATGTTGAGAATAAATATGACCATTTTGAGTTTTGTGGGAAGATGACCACTGTGAACAATTAGTGAACAAAGTTTTAAAGTCAAATACTCCCCTCAACAAGTGATATAAACGGTTGAGGTTTTGAAAATCATAAGGGAAGTACTTGTTCTTTTGAGCAAAACCTTGAAAAGTGAAAGGTTTGATAGGTTTTACTCAAAAGTAAGAAGCTTTTGCTACTTTAATAAGGATTGTGGCAATCGGCGCACCACAGGGTCCTTTATTTACAAGTGCGGGTTGTACACTGTAATGTGTGCACAAGCCACGGGCATAATAAATCATACATCCAAAGTTATAATGAAAGAAGCAGTTCAAGGGGTACCAGTTAGTCCAGAGATGTTGCCAGGAGTGTGAATCGGGCGTTGAAAGCCGGTGATGTTAATCCAGGGTCGACCTCCAACATAGCTTTCCAATCTTCTGAACCGATCCTTCGATACAACCGTTCATCAATCATCGTGATGATCCTCTTCACATCCCTTCGATCCTGAGAATTACATCGCTTAGGAGACCCAATCTTCTAATGTATATCCTTCAACCGATAAGCCAATCTGTCCCTAACCATCTTCAAAGTGTGATCTCCAAACTTGTGAAGATCTCTACATGCCATTAAGCAATTTCTTTGAAGTTCACTGCGGTAAACGACGCCGAATGGTTTGCTGATGAGCGTATATTGGGAGAGCTGGTTGATGTCAGGAAGATCAAGCTGCGGTGGAGTGAAGTTGACACGGTCCGATAAGATTCTACGCAAGTTGGAGATCTTCTACACGTTCATTGATGACTATGCGTCTGATGAAGATGAGCAATGACTTGATGAATTCACGTTGTACTTCAGTGAAGAATTGTCTCATGCGACCCCGTACTTTGGCAAGGTACATGTCTTCAATGTCGTTGATAGACAAATTCTCAAAGTCAACTTCAGAGAATGCATAATCCCTTTCGTCTTGCCTTTTGACCACAATCTTCTTGAGAAAAGTGTAGTCCCATTTGGACGAAAGATCAACGTGTTTGATGGCAACGATACTTTTAGGATTGAACACTTCATGTTGAGATTTCTGAACCTGGCAGCTTCCGTAGTAGATTCTTCGGCGTTCCGGCCAATGGTGAATCCCATACATTGCATCTCGGTTGTACTCTTCCACTTGGTTGGAGAACAAGTGGTTAGATCGTTCCTCGATGGCTATGCGCTAGAGAAAATTGCTGCCGGGAATGGAAGTGTCAAAGATGTAGCGTATTTCCTTGAACCATCGCCACCGTGAAGAAGAAATTCCAAGTCTTTGTTGAAGAAATATCCGAATGGAATTCTAGGCTCATTTGGTTGGCCGATTGTTGGTAGTGGTTTAGACCAATCGGTGTAATATGGAGGGTTGTCCCGCTTGGTAAAGTCGATGTTTGCTTCCGGGTTGAGCCAATCCATGTTATTAGACATAGCTCGAGCAATGTTTTCAAAGTGATATTCGACCTCGATGGCACTTTCGAGCTATCTTTTAACAGTTGAAAAGCTTCATTCTTGATTCGCCTCAACTCAGATTTCGTCATCTTCTTTATTCAGAATTTTTCTTGCAATAACTTAGCATGCTCCAATGTATTACCGTCTACCAGATCTTGACCTTCAGCAGGGTAGGGAGTGGAGTTAACAAGTGTAGAAAACCATTCAAATTCCTCTGTAGTGTCTTCATCTAGCCATGATAGGACGTCACCTTGGGCCCTTCTTCTTCTATTTCTTAGGCCTAGATGAGGGTTCTGGTTTCTGTACTTTGTCGGGAGAGGCGGGTTGTTGTTGGGGCTCATGGTATTCCTCATCGTCACCACCCGTATACTCAAAGTGATCGCCGGTTTTCTGAGTCTGGGGTGGTGGGTCAGATGAATCGAGGTTTTAGTAGAAGAACGAGGGGGGGATCTTTGTTGAGCTGGAGTCCTTTGGGGTGGAGGTTGCATCGAAGTACTTGAATGGAAGATGATTCACCGGACTTCTTTGTACGCGTTTAGGCACCTTATCCTTATCTTGATCTTTGTCTTCGTTGTCTCTTTAACGTTTGGGCCTTACAGCTTCTTCTCGGAATGCGGACCTGAGTTGGTATTCCAAAGAGAGCTTCAAACAGCTTTAGCTTCATGTGAGGCAAATATTGCGGAGCGTTTCGACATTTGAGCTACTGAGCGGTTCACCAATTCATCATCTGAGAAGATTGTGGATTCAACTGGATTGATGCTCAAACTCATCGGAGTTGATTTCATGGCTTACTTGGCTAAATGTAAGAGATTTGGATACGGTTGTCTGGTATACATCTCCTTTGTTAGTTTCGGAACGACCTCCATAAGGAACTTATGAGAGTATCCTTTGATCATCTCATCCATGCTTCCTTGAAGATCATCCTTCATAAGCTTCTGTTCATACTCCCTTTCAACTTTCATCTCGTCTTGCTCATCATGAAGATGTGTATTTGGTCGCAAGGAAATTCAACTTTCAGAGAATATCTTTCTTCGACTCGCTTTACGGCTTTAACGATTCGATTCTTTGATTGAGAGATCCAAGATGGAGTTGGCTTTTTTACTGATTTGGATGATGATTTGGTTGATTTCTTTGATGGTGGTGGTGAAGAGTGAGAAGATGAATCTGATGACGATGAGATGTGAGGAGACTCCGGGTCCTTTGGTGGCTCGAAGTTTCTTCCTTTGACCGTGCAGGACTATCTAGAAGAAACTTATCATACTCAACATCTTCTTCATTTCCAGATTTAGCTTGTTCATCTGTCTTTGTTTCATCACCATAAGTCTTTTCAGTCTTTTCCTTTTCTGGTTTTTCAAAGTCATACTCAAGAGTGTCCTCCACACGTGTTTGTTTTTGAACCAAAGTGGTGGCACCAGATCCCTTATCGGGTTGATTAACCGCATCAGGACCTAGTGAAGGTTGAGCTCCACCACTCGACCCTCCGGGGCCACCCATTTGTTCTTGAGCAAATTGTTGTGCAACGTGTTGAAGTCTAACGAATTTGAACTTCTTCCTGTATGATTTATCCAGTTGATCTTCATCTGAGCTTGAGCTTTCTTCATAAGGCACAAGTACTCGAGTCTTCCTTTTCCTTGATCACCTGGAGGACTAGGAGGTTTAGATACCGTTGTAGTTTCATCTTCAGCAATTTCAGAGTAGAAAGTCTCTTCATCTGATGCAGTACCCTCGAGTCCTCGCTAGCTTTCTTTGCGGTTCGAGCTTAGATACGGGAATAGGAACAGCTTCCTTGGCGGAACTGCCCCTTCGTGGAGGATTCCTCCTAGGGAACATCCTCGACTCTCGCTTGCAAAGACTTCCGCACTTCCTCTTCGGTTTTCCTTATAGGTGTACCGAAGACTTCTCATCGAGATGACCAACTTTGCCTTCTCATCGCTACCGATACCTTTTGTATGTCTCGAGTTTTTGATTTCATTAGTCGAAGGTGATCGGGTAACACAGACTCGTTCTTTGTTGACGATTCCTTGATTCTGACTAATAGGGTAGGCTCAGTCAACATATCGTGATTGTCGGGGTCATTGAGCCTCTTGGGAATATCAGGATGAAGTCCAAGTGCTCTCTGGATCAACAGTTTTGTGTATCCGACATAGGGAATCTTTGAGCCAAGTTTCTTGAGAAATGACATCATGTCTTCCCATAACGGTGCTTCAATTTCGATGTCCTTTTTGTTGATTAATGACCAGAAGATTTGTAGTTCTATGAGCTTGGGATGCTCATAGCCACTATCGACCGAGACAGATTTGGTAATGATGATGTAGAGGGTTCTCCACGGTTGAGGAATGTTCTTAAGCTCTACATGAGAATGCTTAGTGATTATTCCTTAAGCTTCATCATAGCCAATATCAATCGGAATTTAACCTGTCTCTTCAAGAGGTGTGGCATAGAAGTCGGTTGGCTCGATTTCAAGAATTAGAAGAACGCGTAGATCCGCATGTGTGATGGTGATTTGTTTGTGATTGAGAGTCACAGTCACCGCACTTTGACCTTTGATCCTTTGCATTGAATTCCAGAATTGTTGAATGTAGATCTATGGAAGAGAGAGTGTGAGAGTATGTTCGTACGGATGATTCTTTAGAATATCCACAGAATCCGGGAAGACTCTAAGCATGTGAGGGTTTCAAAATCAACTCTTAGATTGTTCTTTCCAATCTTCCTTGGATAGCCATTAGGGAAGATATCGGAAATTGTGAGAACCTCAGGTGCATCCACATTCATTTGAGCAGCCATGGCGTGATTCGAAATAACATTAGCCAAAAGAACCAACATATCGAAAGACATAATGTTAGTCAACAGAAGGTTTTATTGTCTAATTATTGAACGTATAATATCAATGGTTGTTACGAGTCCAAAGTCACTTGTTTGTCTAATAGTCCAATGACGCCGTGAAAAGTTTCAGTGAGTTAGTTAACTTTAAGTTTTAAAGTTTATGTTATCACTTATTTAACACAACATATTGAACGATTAAACTTATTAGTGACATTATTGGTTTCGTGACGTTATGATTTATTTATTTACAAGTTTGCACGCGTAACAATTCATAACGAACGTTTGATCAAGGATTATGCGTAGAAATGGTAGCTTATGCGTAAACATGGTTTATATGCGTAGACACAAGCTTATGCGTAGGAATCTGACTTACGCGTAAGAAATGTTACGCGTAGGAACAGAGTATCCTTATGCGTAGAGCTTACGCGTAGGCGTACATAAAACCTTACGCGTAAGGCTTACTCGTAAGAGTAGACCTTATGCGTAGAGGTCATTGTTTACACATATCCTTCACAGGATACGCGTAGTCCCTTTGTAGAACCTTACGCGTAATAGCTACGCGTAAGATTTCTCTTACACATAACTTTCTACGCGTAAGGTGATCCTTATGCGTAGAGTATCAATGACCTTGATTCGAAGTTTTATGCATAGCAAGCCTGAAATATCATCATCATAACATCATTATTAACACTAACAATCATCTTATAACAGATCATGGCATGAAAGTTCATTAAACAGTTTACGCGTAGAAAGTCATACGCGTAAGTCAAAACCCTAAAGTTTATGAATTACGCATATTATTTCTAGCCATAGGAATTGCACCAAACGTTTCTCGGTAAGTCTTAGATGTTGTGAGAGTGTAATGACCAAGTTTTAACACTCAATATGTGGTGAATCAAAAATACCCAAAACTCAAGAACAGTAAACCCTAATTTCTAATTCTAACATAATTAGTGTTTCTGGGTTGTTTTAGAGCTTAGATAACATCAATTCATCATGATATTAACATCACACAACAATCTTTTGACCAAATACAATCACATTTGAAAACACCCAAAACTACACATAAACCCTAATTTTCAAATTCACTCAATTCGTTTAAAACGTTTTAACACTATCCTTTGAACCACAAACACATAAACAAGATTATGTGTTCATACGCATACGCGTAGAACACAAAATCGTCCATAGTTTAAGATCCAACCGTTAATTTTCAAAACGATTTAAAACCTTTGTTTGTAATCTTGTTAGGAACACAAAGACACTTACAAATTGAAGATCTAAAACACGGATTTCTTGAACGAATTTTAAGCGTAGGATTTGTTAGTTTTGTGTATTAAATGTAAGGATAAAAAGTTAGGTGGGGTGGTTTTATTAAAATGACTTTAACCTTTTGGCAGTTTTGGTCCCTCCACCTTTTCTTTTTTCAACCAAAGCCATTTAACTTCCATTTTGGTTACCAAACGAAAGATTTTAAGAAAGAAACTGGACGACACTCCCCCTCGACTTAAGAAACAATGAAAGGTTACAAATTTTAGTCCGAGGAGTGCCAGTGAACCAGGAATGTCACCAAAGATTGATAAAAGAAATAACCAGAATATGATAACATGCAAGTACACGGATGTTTTGAAACAGTTAAGTGTTTATATTCTCCCCCTCAACACTTGATCGGAAAAATACTAAATTTTGAAAGATTATAGTGTTGACGAAAGAAATGTACTTACCATGTTGAAAGGAAAATAGATAGAAGAATATTTTTGTTGTTTTATCAGGTTTTATATTTTTGTATTTTGTTTTTGAAAAATTTATTTACAAAATAGATTTTGGTGTTTGACGTGTTTTAAGATTGTTTTAGGAGGTCATCCCATTCCTCTTGAGTCAAACACCTCATACCAATCCGGTGGACCAACTCATTGAACCTAGCAGGAGCTAAGGCTTTGGTGAGAAAATCTGCCAATTGGTATTCTCACTCCAGTATAATTCAACTGCCTGCTCCACGTGATCCTTGATGAAATGATATCGAATATCGATGTGCTTTGATTTCAAGTGTTGAACTGAGTTGCACGAGATCGCAATAGCACTCCGATTGTCGCAAGACATCATTCTGTCAAATACGTAACCATAGTCTTTGAGTTGTGTTCTCATCCAAATGACTTGAGCACAACACGCCAACATGGCTACATATTCTGCTTCGATTGAGGGCAATATGTACAATCATGCTTCTTCGATTGCCATGACACTAGTTTGTCACCAAGAAATTGTAAAGCTCCGGAAGTGCTTTTCCGTGAATCTAAGCATCCTACGTCGTCTAAAAGCGATTAGTTCAAAACCGTAATATTTCGGATACCCGATTCCCAAATTAATAGTTCCCTTGATGTATCGAGATTCTTTTAGCCTCGAGAGGTGAGTTTCAGCTTGGTCGCGATCGATAACGAGAGCAAAGATATACAACAAAGACAATATCAGGCTCGCTAGCTGTTAGATACATGAGAGACCCAATAATACTACGGTATTTTGTAGGGTACACCAATTTACTATGTAAACCAAATGCCTAGCTTCTTGGTATGAGCCATTGGTGTGGCATAGGTGTCACAGTTTTGCATTCCAAATTTGTGTAACAGTTCAAGGGCATATTTGATCGACTCAGATAAATACCACGGGGTGATTGATGAACTTGCAGTCCTAGAAAGAACGTAAGTTCACCCATCATGGACATTTCAAAATGTTTCTTCATTAGTTTTGCAAAAGCGATTGAGTACTTTTTTATGAGTTGGCCCAAAAATGATGTCATCCACATAAATTTGAACAAGTAAAATATGTTCCCCGTGATATTGTATGAAAAGAGTTGGGTCGACCGAACCTTTGGTAAAGTTATTGGCAATGAGGAAAGATGATAGCTTATCATACCATGCCCGAGGAGCTTGTTTGAGACCGTAGAGAGCTTTCTTCGCTTTGTAGACATGATTAGGGAACTCGATCAATGAATCCTTCGGCCGACTAACATAAACCGCTTCTTTCAGCTTGTCCATTGAGAAAAGCAGCTTTTACATCCATCCGAAAGACCGTGATGTTCATGTGAGCCGAAATGCCGTAGAAAAATCCTAACACCTCAAGACGAGCAACCGGAGCAAATGATTCTTCAAAGTCAATACCCTCTTCCTGTCTATAACCCTTAGCCACCAAGCGTGACTTGTTTTCGATAACGTTCCCTTCAAAGATCCAATTTGTTTTTCCAAATCCATTTAAGACCAATGACGAAGACCCCTGTTGGTCTTTCAACCAGCTCCCATACTTCAAGACGTTTAAATTGGTTGAGTTCTTCCTGCATGGATTCAATCCAGTTGTCCTTTGTCATTGCGTCTTTAATGTTTTTAGGTTCAGATTGGTAGACAGTGAGTGCATAAATGCAATGTTCACCGTCTGTGTGAAGACGTTGTCTCGTAACGACTCGTTGATTCGGGTTGCCAATAATATTTTCCAGAGGATGGTCTTTTGTCCATCTATGTGTGGAGGGTTGATGTTGGTATACATTGTGCAGATTCTGAGGATTCAAATGGTTTGTTGAAGATTTTGCGACATCCGGTGCAGCATAGCTCATTAGCAAACGGGTTAAAGAACGCATTTGGATCAAACTCGCAGTGGGGGTACTTCATTCGAACATCATCACCGTTCATCATTGTTGGAAGCGGTTTGTTCAACTGTTGTCGTAGAGTCAACTGGTGGTGCTTCTTCAACCGTAGTTGTTGTAGCAGGTGTATCAGGTATAAGAGTAGTATCGGGTTGAGCAGCGGAAACATCGGATACACCGAGCACGCTCATCAATATCGTCACTGAACAGCGGAGCAAATAGCCTTTCCATTTGTTGACGAGTTAGTTGGGGGCTTTGTTCAGGATGATGGGGTTTGGGGAAAGTTTAAGCGGTTGTGACCGGGTTCCAAGCTGTTATACTCAGAAGCCATTTCCGTAAGTTCATCAAAATGAGCATGAATCGCTTCCATAACCTCCTTTGTTCGACGATTCCAGATTCGGAAACCTTTAGAATTATCACAATATCCAATAAAGACTCCAATGTCCGCTTTGGCTTTGAGCTTTCCAAAGTCATCACGATCATTATTCGGATAGCAAAGAGATCCAAATACATGAAAGTGTTTGAGATTCGGTTTTCTGTTATGGACAAGATCGAAAGGCGTTTTGTAATCATAGAACGGTTTTGAGTATAGCATGCAGAGATACACTTCGCCCTAAGTAATCTGGAAGTTTAGCATTGATTAAGATTGTTCTTTGATTTCGATTTTACGCTTAGTTTGGGAGCTTGTGAAAAATCATGGACGATGTATTCTATCTCAGATGGTCACTTCACGCTGTGTTGTGTTTCCTACTCCGTGATCCTAACGGGTCGTTTGAAAAATGTTGGAGTTATTGATCGACATGAAAGTTCAACAAACCGTCACACAAAAAGGAATGTGCTTAATGATATATCTATATATGAAATAAAATGGTTTAAAGCGGGCGCTTTCAAAGATAAAGATTTTGTACCTCTTGATGAACATCTTTCTCGCTCTTGTTTGATGTGAGGGATTATTAGTTAAGGGGTTTTAAAAGATTTTCTTTCACTACGTGTGTAATTAACATTGCGTGTGGGACCAAGAATGGTTTTAGTGCGGGGTATTTTGATGAGTGCTAAAACACACATCATTTTATATCTAAAAATATGCTAGATCAGACTAATAACCATGAAATATGTCAAATTATATTGCAAAAATGTTGTATATGTGTTATTATGTCTTGCAGGTACAAGGGTTTGAAAACAAAGCAAAAACGGTGATTTTTCGGATTAGTTTTGACGATGTTTTCGCGTATTTCAAGATTCAAAAGAAGTCATAAAGATTAACCGAGCACACCATTGGAAAGATCACGGAAAAACGATTCAAATGGTTATTTTATTTGGAGCATCAAGGAAGAGAAGAAAATTTGAAGGATTAAATGGAGCATGAACGAAGATTATTTTAAAGATAATGGCTAAAATTGGATCAAGGAAAAAAGGGCTAAAAAGAATTAAATGCAAAGACTTAACACAAAAGGGCTCTTGGTCTAGTGGTTGGGTGCATGCTTTCTAAGCAAGAGGTCAAGGGTTCAATTCCCACTTGTGGCATATAATTTTTGTTATTTATTATAGCAGGCCCAAACAATAGTCCTAGCCCAAGCGAGCCCAGGTATCCTTGCGCAGCCCAATGAAGATGAGGCCCAATTCCATCATGAGCCCAGCTATTCCACTCATCCAAGCCCAGCATTGATCTGTAAAGGAAATTGCAATTAAGTAGTTTGTCTGGTCCAACGAAAAAATAAAGAGAGAGTGAAATTTTAACATTAAAATTATTGAAAGCGTGTAGCAGCATCTGCTCTTGTTTGCATGCGTGTCTTACACCCTCTAAAATTAATTCATCTATGGCGCGTGAGCTGCTCCTCTCTACCATTTTCGCATGCACACTTTTTCTCCAGCCAATTAACTCGCGCCACATGGCCACCATCACATGCAAAGCTTACCTTGGAAGGATCGAGATAATGAAGAGGGCTATATAAAGCACATGATCCGAGACTCTTAGGAGACACATTAATTTCACACACTTGTTTTATTTATTAGTAGTAGTAGTAGTTTTAGTAGCTTATTTTCTTTAGCTTATTGCTTAAGCTTTTAGCTTATTTTTAAGAACTTATTGTACTCAAATCTCTTTTACTTATTAATGATAATGATGTTTATGGAGTTTACTTAAGTGCTTATTTTCTTTTCATCTCTTTCTTTCTTTTCTTTTCTTTTTCTTATCTAAATAAGCCATAATAGCTTATTAGCTCTTTGTGGTTTATTAGATTAGCTTTTTAGTGATAAGCTCTCTTATAGCTTTTTCACTTTAAGCTTTTTACATATCTTTTTATCTTGAATAAGCTCTTCCTTATAGCTTATTTTTAGATATAAAAGACTAGCTTTTTGGGTAAGCTTTTCATATAGCTTATTCAATAAGCACTTTTTATTTTTAGTTTCTTTTCAAAAACTCTTTTATTTACTTAGATTTATTTTCTTTTTCAAACTTCTTTTATAAAAAAAAATAAAATAAAATAAAAAAAAAATAAAAAAATAAAAATAAAAAAAGGTTTTAATCTTTTTATCTTATTTCTAGCTTATTTATTTAGATCTAGTCCTTAAATATACCTAACTCACGTTTAATCTTCGGATTTGAACCTCTTAGTTTTGGGTGGATATTTGATCTAATCTTTAAGCCTTTTTCTTTACTTATTTTGTTGAAAGTTTAGTACTTTTTAGATCAATAAGCTTTTCCATAGCTTATTTGATCCATAATATTGCTTATTCTCTAACCTTTGATAAAGTTGTGATCTTGCTTAGTTTCTCATCATTTTCATCCTAAGGCGAGGAGCTTAAGGGTTTTATAAGCTTTCTTATTAACTAAAGTTTAAAGCTTTTTAGTCTTAATAAGTTATTTAGTTAATAAAGTCACAAACTTTATTAAATATTTGGTCTTATTAAAGCTTATAAAGAAGTAAACTTTAGGGTTTGATAAGTTTATAAAATCGGGTGGTTTTATTCGCCTCGTATTGTAGATCGGGTTCTATTTTCCTTACTTTTTCTTTTAGCTTGTGGAAAAATGATGTTTGTTGAGCTTATTATTATTATCTTTGTTGGTTTACTTATGATTATTAGTGAGTAGATTTTTATTATGCTTGTTAAGTGATTGGTGAATTGTGAAATTTAGTGTGGAATATTAGAGATTATTAATTGGTAGCCTTTGGTTTACTTGGTTTGATTTTTAGAATCTTTAACGGGCAAAACCGTAAGGATTTTAACTATTTAACCAAGTAGATTTTATCTAGATTAAAAGTAGGATTTTCAATATAAACCAACGTTGTGAGAAAAATCTACTTTTTAAACGGATAATTAAAGGTTGTTAATTAATAATTTTCGGATAATCGATGATTTGAGTAGTTGGTTATTTTAACGGGCAAAAGCTGTTGGTATAATTAATTATTTAAAGTCTACTAATTTTTACCTCGAAAAAATAATTGTTTTCAATATAAGCCAATGTTGTGAGGAAATAATTTGTTTCGACGGGTATTAATTACATAAGTGCTTTTAAGGAAAAATCCACACTTAATGAACTTTTCATCACACTTGACAAGCATAGCTTTTTATCATATATTGTTAGTCGGTATTATTTGCTATTAGTTTAATTTTTATCTCTCTTATAATAGTTGCTTTATTAATTAGTATAAAAAGTTTTAAAAATTAGCCTACAAAACCACAAAAATCCAAAACGATAATCAAGCATCATTTTAAACGAACAAACAAATACATAAAATTCAATTCATCTCTCGCCTAGGAATACGACATCCGGAAGGTTGATTATTACTTGTCCTCAAGTAGTGATTGATTCTTAATCGGGAATACAAATTTTAAAACCGCCCTTCGCGCAAAATTAACGAATCGTTTTGCGCCAGTTGCTTCCACTAACGCTCGGTTTCGTCTTTCAACAACTTCGTTTTGTTCGTGCGGCAATAGATGTCTGATGCTGAATTCCCACTTTCTCATAAAATTTACGAAGAGTTTGGTTAACAAATTCAGTGCCTCTGTCTGTTCTAATTTGTCGGACGGTGTTTCGGAGCTGAACTTGTATTTTCGTGAGAAAGGTGATGATCATCTGTGGAGCTTGGTCTTTGCTTCCAAGAAAGTAGACCCAAGTCCAGCGTGAATAGTCATCAACAATTACTAAGATGTAGCGTTTGCCATTGATCGCTTGCACGCCAAGATCGGGCCACACAAATCCATGTGAAGAAGATGAAGCACATGCTGAGAGTTGTGTTCCACCTTTGAAGGAAAATGAGCACAAGTGCTTTTCCCTTGTTCACAAGCTGAGCAAAGGTGATCTTTAGAATACCCAAATCGTGGGAGTCCTTCAACTAGTTTGTGTCGAGCAAGGTTGGTGATGGTTTGAAAGTTTAGATGTGAGAGACGACGGTGCCATAGCCATGATTTTGTTGATGTTGCCTTTGAAAGTAAGCAAATGGGAGATGAAGCAACCATGTCTTGCATAGAGATAGTGTAAAGACTGGAATTATGCGAGCCAGACATAAGGTCGTTTCCTTATAGATTACTTAATGAAACAAGATTTCTCCCTGAAAGCAACCTCCAAATCTCCATCACAGAACTGACCTACTTAAAACAGATTGTGACCGAGGCCTTCCACATAATAAACCCTGCTAATGTCGATGTTCCCATTGATGTAGTCTCCGTAGCCCATGATAGCTGCGAAGTGATCATTCCCGAACCGACAAAGTGCCAATGAATTTTGCAATAAAGTTTGATAACAGTTTAAGGTTGCCTGTCATGTGTCGGGAACATCCGCTATCAACAATCCAGAGAATGATTTGTATCACCTGCATTACACACAAACGACACAGATGGAATAGAAGTAGATGTGGAACCCGAAATGTTAGAGGGTTCCAGAGCACTTATAGTAGACATACACACATCAATAGCTTTAGGTATCCATTTAAATCCAAGTGTGTTATATATCCATTTCTGCCATCTCCAACTAGTATTTGCTTTAGTCTTAGTGAATTCACTAGGTGGTACTACATTCCTAGGAGGTGAAACAAGAGCTACAGGGACAAAGAATGCGTTTCTTGGAATTTAAAGAGGGCGGTCTACCAAACACAGACTTAGAAAGATTAGTGGGCCTAGAGGTATTCCGGTTCTTAGGATTCCTTAAACGAGAGATGATAGCTTTAGCAACACATTTATCATGACAATCAGAATTCATACTTTTACGACAAATAACACAAGGTGCATCAGATTGAATATCAAAAGTTCTTAAAGGTTTAGCATTCGTTACATCACTATTTCTATTACATTTGCTAGACACAATATCTATAGTGGAAGCAACGTGAGTCTTATTCATAGTCCTTGTCACAATTCTCAATTTCCGGTCATTTCTTAAAACAATTCACGTTTCACTATTTCATCATTTATCGTAAACTAGGTTTGCGTGTTCCAAATTCGCGTAACCTTAATGGTTTAGCGGCGAATTCATGATCATATCATCACGGACATTTCATATAGACTAAGTTTAGTCTGCATATCATTAACATCATTTCCATCATGTTAGTTCATTCATGATTTTTGCATTTCACATTAAACGCGTAAATTTCATATTAAATAAACGTTATCGCGTGAGTTATTATTTTGAGCATTTAATCCGTTACTTTCAAAAATGATCCCGATATATTTTTATACTTATGTTTATTTTATAAAACTATATTTTTAGTTTACCTAGTGTTTTAAATTTATTTTGTATATAAATCGTTGAATTTATATTATTACGACGTTTTTCTTAAAAAAAAAACTATACGATAATTATTTTATCACTCAAATTTTACAAGAAATGTATTTTTACAATTTTTATAACTACAATATACTTGACTTTGATCTATTAAAACTTATTTTTAGTCCATACTACTCTAATTTCACAATTGTATACAAGTTACAACACATTTGTACTTACCTATCTTTACTTACACAATTATTTACACAATAATATACATTATAAGAGAAGAAAAATAAAAGATATTTTGGGAAACACCCTCCCCAAAAATCCGCCTAAGGGGGATGAATCCAAGAGTTGTTAAATTTCTTTCATTCATTTACTTGCACACTCCAACTTCACTTCACTTACTTCATTCAACTCAATTATTATCAAGTCAAGTAAAGTTTTCTTTCTCTTTATTCTCTCTTCCAAAACCGGTTCTTCAAGAAGGAGTAGCAAGGGATCATCAAAGTTTTCCATTTTCAAAGTTAAACAATCTAGAATTACACTCTTATTAAGGTTTTGAAATAAAAACCTAGGGTGTTTAGGTTAATCCTTGTTCTAATCACCTCATCAAGTAACTAGTAAGCATATTACTTTCATTTTACATCTTTCATTTTCATTTCATATGTATTTCATCATTTTCTTAGCAAACATGCAAGACTTATGTTGATTTATACCATTTTTACATGATTTTTAGAGTTATATATATATAAAGGTCATCCTATAATTATTCCCTTGGTATATATTGGTCTTGATGATGTTTAGGAACCCATGACACCCTAAGAAGGTGTATGGTAGGATTATTATAGCTTTGGAGTTGATTTGAAGGGATTGGAATAGGTTTAGTACGAGAAAAACTATTTTCGACAAGTAATAAAAGTGGTCTGATCTTATTTTGTTTTTCTGGAAAATCCGACAGTAGGCACGAATTTTTGGCCTAGATATTTAGAAAATATACTTTAAAACGAATCCGTGGCCGCTTGAACGGATTAAAACGGAGTTATAACGAAGAAGTTATGAATTTTTCAAGTTTGACGACGAAATATATGTTTTCTGAAATTTCAGCAAGGTATTATTGTTTTGTACGAGTCAAGAACGAGTCCTAAGCTTTACAAATTATTTCGACTTATCAAAAATATATTAGTATACTTTGATACGAAGCTAAGGACGTATAATACGTAGAAAACGGATTTGAAACGACTAAGATATACACGTTTTCATAAAATTGCCGTAACTATTATTTTCTGAAAAACTATATTATTTTTACGAGATAAGTGTTACGGTAACTAAAACGACCATATTGAAGGCTGTTTTTAACATTGATGTGGAACTTTTTGTAACGAGATGTCTTCTAATAAAATCGAGATCATCAAGCATATTTTCTAAAACGACCATCCGTTTGTATAGCGGAGTTGTAATAAATTATTTACGGTTGCTTAAACTTTGACCGAAACTCATTTTAAACCACATTTGGACAAAATCACCATATTTAACCTCTATTATCTTTATGTTCGAGACCTCTATGACGAAAACTCATGTACTAAAACTTCTAGATTTTGATACAAGCTTTCCAAAACCGCTGAGTTCGTTTCCTAACGCTCGACGTGCACCATTTTACGACTAGCTTTTGAAACCATTTTGTCACTTTCAAGAAATTTCCAACGACATGATTTTTCGACGAAAAGTTAAAATTTCACAATAAATCATTAAGAAACTATTGTAGGATGACATTTTGACGTAAATACTTGTAAAGTAATTTAAGAATGGTCAAGACGTCCAAAGAGTATTTTTTCGACGAAGAGTATTATTTTCAAAACTCGCAAATGGTATAAATAACATACGAAATGCATACATAACGTTACATCATAACTCATTAAGTATCATATCATTCATTTTAGGTCGCGGATAGTTTCCGAGCCTCATTTTCTTGCACTTCATTTTGTTAGCATATCAATCACACCAGGTGAGTTTCATAGCCCCTACTTTTATACATTTTCAATTAATTTTGGGGGAGATACATGCTCAAACTATTTTACTTTACTTTCAAAAGTACTTTAAACTCTTACATATTACGTGAGTTCATACCCCGCTTTTACTCATTTAAATTCCTATAAACTATTTGAGGCGAGATATATGCTTATTCATCCAAACATTTAAACTCTTTTGTCAAGCAACATTACTTATACGTTACACTTGATTGCGTTATATACTTGATTGGGTTATACTTGATTTCATATGCATATTTGGAACAAACATACAAGAATTAGTGGCTCCAAATTAAGTTGTTGGAAGGCTATTAATTTACAAACATACAAGAATTAGTGGCTCCAAATTAAGTTGTTGGAAGGCTATTAATTTACAAACATACAAGAATTAGTGGCTCCAAATTAAGTTGTTGGAAGGCTATTAATTTACAAACATCCCAGCATTTATATGTTGGAAGGCCATTTTTATGGATACAGCTCAACGTGAGCGTTGGAGGAACATCCCAACACGAGTTGTTGGAAGACCCTTGTGGTGACATTTATACTTTTACTACTATGATACATGCATACATGATTGACATACTATTTTTAGCAGTAGGTTGTAAACACACAGGTTGCAAGTTTTGTATGGGCGGGACTTGGAACTGAGTGGATTTACGATGCCTTTGCTTTGCGAACTATTATATATGACCAAAAACTTGGCTTTGTTACATGAACGCTTTTAAGGCTTTACTTGTTAACCAAACTCTATGAACTCACCAACCTTTGTGTTGACACTTTTTAGCATGTTTTATCTCCGGTATCTAAGGCATTCACTTCATGGCATGCATATGGACATATCATAGAGTCGTGGTGACGACGCGTCTCACGTGGGATTTATACACTTTAAAAACATCGTTTGGCTTGTATCAAACCTATTACCGCATACATTGATTTTCATTTGGGACCTACATTTTGTAAACTCTGATTATTTTACTTAATCAAACGATGTATTTTCTAAACGACACTTTAGGTCGTTCGATATAACTGTAACTTTGATGCTATGACAGTCCTCCCCAAGGTATTCCATTCCGCTGCAAAACACGTAATTTGGGGGTGTGACAGTCCTAGTGTGATCTTCTACTTCAGCATTCGTTATTGTTCTTTTCTTAGGTCGCAACTTCCTATTCTTCCTTGTATTGCTCCTAGGCTGTGAAGTGCGAACATTTGGAAAAGAGGCAACTATTCCTGCTTCAGAGAAGGAAGCACGTTGGCAACTTGTGATTTGGCAGTAGGGATTCTAGGTTCATGATTACTAAGTGTTACTGGTGCTATTTTCTTAATCACTGTAGGCGGAAGTTGTTCATACTTTCCTAACATTTCTCTTAACTTGAAGATAGTATGAATCGGATCTTGATTTTCGATCGAATATTTCCAAAGAAAATGCATAACTTCTTTAGTGTGTGCAAGATAATGATCAAGTTCATTTGATGCTTTATCACGAGTCTTTTTGAGTAAATCAAATATGACACCATATTCCTTTTAACTTTTACAAGTTCTTGTTCATATTTTGAGATTTGACACTTAAAAGACACGTTTTGATCATCCAGTTGCTTAATGTTAGGATCAGAAGATTTTGCACACAATCAGGCGATTTTGTGTTGAAAAGCAAGTTGTTGATCGTGAATATCTTTTTGACACCAATTAAGACGACGGATTGCATTTGAAAGTTCGTTTGACAATCGTTTATTTTCAACTTTTAAGGACTCGACCTGAAGCACATTATCAGTGTTCTCAACATTTACCACATAATCAACAAGATCGCAGAGATATAATCAAATGCATATGACAAAGAATTCAATAACACAGCATTATGGACATCAGGACAGATGACATCTTCCAAGAGTCGATCAACATCTTTTCTCAACATTTTCTTTTTACGCTTAGTATTAGAAATAGATGTTTCTGGTTTCTCGAAAATGACCTTCATCAATCCAAGTTCCTTATGAAAGTCCCTTTCCCAAGACAATGCACAACTTTTCAAATTTTTAACATTTGGTAAAAGATTTTTCTAAAAGATGTCTCTTTGTTCTCGCGCTAGAGGCGATTGAAAATGTTAAACTTTGATTTCGAATGATATTCTATCTCATGTTGTAAAGTTTTGAGGTCAGCCATGAAAAGGTCAAAATATCTAAGAATTATGCGATTTTCGTGTTTTGAGTTTACTTCACCGATGGAAGGTAAAGGACCATAAGTTTGTGCATAATCTGGTTTGGGATTAACATTAGAAGACTCAGACGTTTTTGTGATAATCCTTGGTGTGTTAGAAGAATCGTTGTGTGAAAGTGACCGCTTTTGAATAGTTAAAAGATTTGTTGTAAACAACATTTTCTAATTTTGATCGACTCTCGTTTCTCGCATCTAATTCCTCTTGACGATGATATTCAACAATACTCATAATAGAATTATCAATTTTATATTCTCAGACCGAAACTTGATTTGGTTTGAATGCTTTGGTTGAAAGCTTAGGTTTGTAATCAGCAAGATTTGGTCCATAGCCATTTGGATTTGGTTTTAAAGTAAACTTTTCAATAGCTGTGACCGACTCACCATGTTTGTAAACAACAGTTTTAAACTCTTTAAGTTTGTTCTGCAAGCCGATGATTTCTTCTAGATGATCATCTATTCGTTTCGTTGAATGCTTTTTGTATGCAGAGAACTGTTTTTGACAAGTTAACAACTCAGCCTTAGCTTTTTGAGTTTCCAAGGTGAGAGCGTTAATTTGCTTTTTATGTTCATGTTTCAGTTGTTCTATTTCAGACAACAAAGCATTCTTCGAAGCGGCTAGATCACGAATCTGTCTCTCTAAATATTGTTCGTTTTGATGAGATTTGGCAAAGGCTGCTTCAAAACCTTTTTCACCTTTTTCTTGAGTTTTGAAAAAGTTGAGTTGCTTTTGTAAACATTCAAAATCCTTGGTTAAAGTGCATTTTACATTTCAAGTCCCGATTAATTGCACGACATTCTTCCACTATGGTTTGTTGGTCTTGTATTAAACGAGCAAAATCTGGACGAGGCAAAAGTTCGGCGTGTTCAACGTGAGTCACCACATGATCATTACTGAGATCTTCAAGTATAACCACGAGTCGTTTGATTATCAAGGGAAACCATTTGGTCATCTTGATCGTCAAATATAACTACGGGTCTAGTTGAAAATCGTCGGAATGAGATGTGGACAACTCATTTTGAACATTCTCGAGCCTTGCCGGATTCGGTGTTGGCGGAGATATTAGATCGAGATGAATATGGTTTGATCCGGTACCTGAGACAAGCCATCAGTGTCATACACTGGCCCTGTGTCACTCATTTGTAACTCATGCATATTAGCCATCAACATAACAGATGCATTGGCCTGCAAATCCTCCATATCATCATCTGAGTCTGCATTTGCCATAAAGCTCTGTTCTTTGTTTGTGAGAATTCCACCAGCTTCATCCTTAAGAGCCAAAAGAAGAGCCTCTTTGTGATAAGCATCGCCCTCGTCCTCTGCTTTGGGCATGCATTATCCAGTGTCCCTTCTCATTGCATTGTAGCATCGAAGACCATTCAATCCATTACGAGCATTTCCTGTTCCACCACTTGAGCTCTGTTGTTACTCCTTCCCACAAAGATTAAACCCTTGACCACCGCCCATCCGACGACCATAACCACGATTCTCAACTTCAAATCGCCCATTGTTCACAAATGCTTGATTCCGTGTGTTAGATGAGGAACGAATACGATTGTTGGATTTGTTGGTATAACGGCTAAAAGCATTAGCAATCATAACAAATCCTTGTTGCAATGCTTCGAACGGATCAGATTCCTCATTAGCTTCACTGACAAGTGCTTGAGCATTGTTGTTGTTGTATGGAACCAATTGAGTTTGTTGAGATTGATGCTGTGAAGGATCATATGGTGTGATTGTAGCAGTTGGTTGAGTTGCTGGTTGAGGAGGATAATTGTTTTGAGCATACAAGGCAAGTTGTTGATTTTCCGGATTTGACGTTGAAGCAATTTGAGCACGGAGAATCCTTTCCCTATCAACTTCCTTTTCATGAGGCTTCAAGTAATCGTACAACAATCCGTATGTATAATGATGCATGTTCTTCGCTTGACGAAGAAAAATGACATACTTCTCCCATTCAGGACCAAGACTACTCAGGAACTTAGTATTAACTGCAATTGTTGACATGATGATGTTGTGTTTGTCCAAATCATTTATGATGTTTGAGAATCGATGATGATAAGACTCTAGTGTCTCTCCAGGTTCAATCATGAAGTGTTCATAAGCCAAGTAAATTTTGGATTCCATATCCTCTTGATTGAGTGCAGATCCTTCCATAAGAAGATGAATATGTTCCCACATCGCCTTTGCAGTCTTTTGAGCATCAACACTTCGAAGAATTGGGTTAGGTAATCCTAAGAGGATATATTGCATTGCAAGCTCATCAACTTCATAGTGTAGAAGTTCCTATGCATTCAGGCCGGCAACAGTAGCAATGTTTGATTGTTCATCTCTTGGTGGATTAGCATTTGGATCTACGGGTACAATGACAGAGGCATCCAAACGGACCTTCTAAGATGACCTTCTTTAAGAACTTTCCATGTGGCTTCTTCAGATCACAAAACCTAAAGAACCTAATCACTCATTGATCGTAGTTTCCTGGAGTGAGCATTGGAGGTCTATCAAGTGATCCAGCCTCATGAATTGATTGTTGGCTGCTTAAAGCTTCACACATCTTTGCAAACCAAGTGGGTTCCTTCATAGTGTTCCTTGATGGATGTTGATTGAAGTCATTTGTGTAGGGTTGAACTTGAAGACTTGGTGGTGGTTGAACCATTTGAGGTTGTGGAATTGCAGCAAGTTGTGGAGTATGTTGTTGATAAATTGCTTGTTGTTGATTCCATTGTTGATGTTGTGGAGTTAGTTGTTGTTGACGTTGAGAATAAGTGTAAGGGAAATAGTTAGAGTATGGTGGTTGTGACATGTTGAAAACTTGTGTTGGTAAAAATGGATCTTTGTAGTCGAATGAACCTTTGTTGATGAAGTGTCCTTAGGCGTAGAAATCACAAGAAACCAAGTAGGACTTATGCGTAAAAACACCAAAGTTACGCGTAACAATGAGAGTTACGCGTAGTTTTAGCTTAAGCGTAAGTAGGGAAAAGACACTAAAGTTATTCGTAGACACAAAGTTAGGCGTAGAAACTTATGCGGAGGATTACCTTATGCGTAAGACTAGGCTTAGGCGTAAGATGAATCTTATGCGTAGGATTTCTACGCGTAAGCTTTATGCTTATGCGTAAGTTTAGGGTTTTGCCCAAATGATCTTTTACACTATCACAGTTCAAAAGATATCCAAAGTCGACGTGTTTTCAGGCTTATCCAAGCAAGAAACCACGGAGTAAACCACGAAACTGAAGATCAAACCAAGGATAAAGTTACGCGTAATATTAGGGTTTCTATACGCGTAGCTTTACTCGTAAAAGTGATTTTGCCCAAAGATGTTTCTAAACCAGATTTTTTGTGATGAGATAGCTTCAATATCACCGAAATAACACAATAGTGTGAAACTTGATGAGCCAAAACGCCTAAAACGGTTACGCGTAAATGAAACCCTCGTACAAAAAACTAGTGAAAAAACGATGATCCACGCATAAAGTTTGAAACTTTTTGCCAAAAATAGTTATTTTAACACCTTAAAACATTGAAAGTACAAGAATCTTGGATTGAAAAGTGTAAAAACGAGTTTTTAAGCGTACCCAAAGTATCAAACCGTTGTTTTACGCGTAGGACCAAAAATCCACTTCAAAAACAAAACGATTCACCCAACTATTAGGCGATTGATACCACTGTTAGGTCACTAGATTTACAACACAAGCTTAATAGAAAGAGATAAAGGCGATTGAACAATAAACCAAACACACACACACGTTAGACTATGAAAGGTTATGCGTAGAGATGTGAGTGAAAGAGTAAATTGAACAACCAACCTTCAAATGAAGGTTTACAAGGGGTATTTATAGGAGAGGGAGCTAGGGCAACACTCCTAGTCCCTTCCTTTTACTTATTGGACTAGGCCTAGGCTTATGGGCCTTCTACATAAGCCTAAGGCTAATAACAAACATAAAGGCCATAATAAGCTAACTATTACATGTTAATCACTAACACTTGATTAAGGTTTAGGAGTGATTCCAACATATTAACAATCTCCCCCTTTTTGTTGATGACAAAACATAAAATTATTTTAAGGAAAAGCTAAAATTCGTAAAAGTTTGAATTTTTAGTTTTTACTTTCTTCTCCCCCTTTTTGTCGAAACAAAAAGTGTTTGAAGGAAGGCAACACATCGTTTTTAAGAAAAACATGTGAAAGAAAAAATAAGTAAAAATAAATAGAGAGCAAATAACGGGATAGGATCTCGTCTTTACTCCCCCTTGACGAGTCTATCCCTATGTAAGGGCGTCAAGTAAGTGATACTAATCTAGTTTATTTGCAAATAAGTTTGCAAAAGATATTGTCTAAGAGACAAATGTACTCCCCCTTGATGATTGTAATTTTGCAAGGGGATGTCACGAAATGGAAACCTAGTATTGCAAGTAATTTGCAATGTATTGCTTTGACATAAAGCTCCCCTAGCTTTAGGATGTCAAAGTCTTCATATGTAAATTGAATAACCTCAAAACAAAGGTTAGAAAGCAAGTATAATTCACAATTTCTTGAAAATGTGATTCAAGTTAGTAGAAAGAAAGTTTTCTGTCTTACGGATCCCACGGTTCTCTCCTATTAGGGATCCGTCTAAGCAATTCTGAGGGATCCATATTAGTTGATTACCAAGGTGATATAACAAGTAATGTTATCACAAAAATCATATGCTCAACAAAATAACAAGTAGTATGTAATTCCATTTAATAAAACTAGAGTTATGATATACATGACTCTAAAAACTAAGAAAATAAGAAAATACATCACTAGGAATTTCTAAACCAACTATCGCTTGATGCTAGGACACCACTAAAATCTTCTAGCTCAAGTTTTGTTTAGGTTTGATCTTGTCCGAACGTTCGAGGAGATGATAGAACATGAAACGTTGGTCTTCTCGTACTTCATGTATCAAACTTTCAACATGTTGACAATGATAGCAATCTTTGTCATGGCTAGGTAGTGGTGGTGGAAGAAGTGAAATGGCTTGATGCGAAGGATCAAGTGAAGCGGCTTGTGGAGCTTCAAACGATGGAGGGATTGGTGGAGGTGCATTTGAGAATGACTCAACCAAAAATGATGGTGGTGGTAGAGAAGTGTCAACTTCCATATGGTCGGGTGGTTGACTTTGATGATTTCTCATAATCCAAATGGGATTATATGATGGAAACGGCGAAAAGGAAGCCGGAGCAAGTGTTGACTCAACACCTTGATTTTGAACCATTATTCCTCCTAATGAGGAGAATGTTGTCGGCGGAAGCAGATGAGATGGCCTAGGAGGCAAGTCCTCTAAATTGTAGAGGTGTGGTGCTGATGGTGGGGATGTAAATGAAATAGCTCTAGGAACCAATGGTGATGGTTTAGTGGAGATGATATTGTTTGGCCTAGGAGGTATGGTGGTGTTTGGTATAGGTTGTTTTTTGGGTAATATCTTTTTAGGAATTGGTTTGATTGGATGATGAAGAATTCTATCATTTGTTGGCTTGACGGGAGATGATTCTGTTGAAGAATTTTCGTGTATAACACGAGCCCTTTTCATGGGTGGTTCTTTGGTGGATAAGTTACTACTTGGGGTTTTCCTCATGATGAGATGATTTCAAGAGGTTGCAAGAGCTGAAAGTTAGGATGAGAGTGATGACTATGGAGGTCCTAACAAGGTGGTTTATAAACTAGGAGATTTGGCAAGTGACTTTAAGCCTTAAGCCACTAGGATTCATTGGAATGTGATGATTGACATGCACAAGAGTCAACTTCAGAGGTTGCACTAATCTAGGAACTCATTTAAGATGAGATGGAGTGTTTGAGTTAGGAAGATGAGTTGAAATGATTGTTTTAGCAAGATTTGACATAAACTGTCATCCGAATCCCATGGTTCCTTCCTCGAGGGATCCGTCTAGGCTAATCCTAGGGATCCGGCTTTCAGCAGTTATGAAAAGGTGGAAATGATGTTTCTAAGATCTAAGACCTATATCATCTTGAGTGTTTCAGTCCTCCTAAGTGTTTTAAATGAAGGGGTGCTTGAGTACTTGAAGGTAATGAATGATGTAGCTAATGATTGTTATTTATGGAAGGATTTGGAACTTTCAAGAGTACCAATGGATGAGCAAGGATGACACTAAATATTTAGAGTGTCAATTGAAGCTAAATGATCTAGAGATCAGGTTGTGTTTTAGGATAGTGTTTTGGAAAATATCCTAGAAGCTTTGAGATGGGAAAACTAGATTTTGATCAACTTTGATCAATTTTGAGGCGAGGATGATTAATGATCAATTTTGCCATAATCGAAAGATCTCTAAGGCTAGATGGGAGAGATCAAGTAAAAATGAAGTGTGAGTTTAAGAGCGGAAGAGTAATGGATTAAGGATGAAACGGTAGATCTACAATCGTCTTAGAGTGTGATCTAGGTGAGTTATGTATGAGTAGGAAAGATCAACCTATCTTGATAAGGACTTAATTTTGCCCTAAGATACTATGTTTAGCTTAGTGTGTGAGGTGTTCTAAGGATATGTTTGAAATATAATGCTTGCAATTGCATTTTCTGTTTGCCAGATCCCACGGTTCCCTAAGAGTAGGGATCCGTCTAGTATAATCTTTGGGATCCGCCTATCTGCTCAGCAAGACCTTTACTAAAGGTATGCAATGATCTTGACAATGCATTATATCTCAAGGATAGTCTAAAAAGAGTTCTAATACTAAGATGTCAAATGTAAAATGTTTTATTTCATGAAGGAAATTGGATTACATTAATAAAGCACGAGTACAAGAGATTTGATCCTATTTTGGAATACTATTAGTTTCCTTGAATGTTTTCGCTAGGAGGATCATTATGTGATTGATGAGTGTTGGTGGAATCAAGAATGAAGAAAGTCTTCATGAGAGATATGTTTAGCGGTTCCATCATCTTGTTCAAAAGTACGTACAACGGACTTTGAAATTGAGGATGGAAGTGCATAACATTATGGTAGAGGCGTGTCAAGAACATTCCATAAGGGATGAGTTTATTCTTGTAGCCTTGAAGATTTGAAATTCGCCTTGCGAAGAAGTAGGCGAGATTATATGGTTGTTGTGTTAGCAAACAGTACAACATGTGAGCACAACAAGCAGGAAGAATTTCTCGATTTCCCCTATGACTCCAAACATTTTCACGTAGGATGAGTGCAAGAGGCTTGTACTCTTCTCGGATATCCCTTGTAAATATAATGTTTGGATCGGTGTAATATGGTCGAGGTTTGCATATTATGCGATTTAAATCTTCCGGAGAGGGTATGTGTGAGCAATATGGACTATTTTCTTCACGAAAGTTGAAGAGAGAATCAAGAGACCAATCTTCGATGAAGGCACATTGTCCATGATTTGGAATCCGGAGGATGTGAGAAAAATCGATATGGTCATAGAAGATTTGGATTTGAAGCCAAAGGTCAATGCCATGATGGGGGAGTTTACGGAGTAGGTCCTTGAATCGAGTCCATGCTTTGTAGAGAGACTCACCTTGAAGTTGTTGAAACGTTAAGATATCTCGCCTAATTTTAGTGGTTCTCCCCGGTGGGAAAAATTGAGCAAGGAAGCGAGAAGTGAGATCATCCCAACTTGAGATGGAGCCGGCGGGAAGTCGCTCAAGCCAATTACTAGCTTGGTCCCGTAGAGAGAATTGGAAGAGACGCAGGCGCGTGGTATCCCGAGTAGTAGCATCACGGTCGATGGAATCGACAATTTTGAGAAAATCCCTTAGATGCTGATTTGGATCTTCGAAACGAAGTCCATGGAATGCACATCCGTTTTGCACCAACCGGATGGTGTCGGATCGTAGGGCCGTAGTTTGGGCTTGGTCGGGAAGCTCAATGGTGTTCCTATAGCCAAGAGAACGGGCTCTTGGCGGGTCATTTGGTGGTAGGTTGATGAATGGTGGTTGGTTATCACCTTCCATGATGAAAAGTGATGGGGTTTACGAACAAAGGTCACGAAGAAGGGGGAAAGACTACGAGAAAGCTAAAAATGAGAAAAAATTTACTTGATAGGAATCAAGCAAAGAAACCTAAACGAGGTGGACTACTAACTAGCTATTCTATTCCCCGGCAACGGCGCCAAAAACTTGATAACGCTACACGTGTCGTTCGGGGTCAAAGGAACTTCCTTTTCTTCGAGCAAGTTTTATAACACCCTAGGCAGTGAACCTAATCGTTGTAGTGTAGTATTAGGGTAAGCCACGGGTATTGATATCTAATCTAAGGTGTATGTAGTCTATGTCTAATTATTGTGTGCTCGTATGATAGTTTAAAGATGTGTTTACTTAGGTTTTATTACTCCTTAATTATCTCCTATTGATGGTTGAATTGTCACGTCCTTATTCTTAATTGCGTTGTGTATCTAAAGTCGTAGGGTATGCATTTATCCCGAACTCTTTGAACTTACCAAAGGGTCTCGTCTACAAAAACCTCTAGGAATTATAAACTCTAACTCTAAGGCACTCTTTGGATGGTTTAGCCTACAACTGATCTAAGTGTTATAGTCCAAGGTTCACAAAGATTAATCAAGCATTAATTACACAACGAATGACCTATCGCATTACTAGATCATTAACAATTAAGATAAGAGACAACCAATCAATATTCAATAATTAAGTTTCATATTCCCTAAGAAAACACACAAGTAAATTAGCCGGACATGGAGAACATGCAAGCATACACACAAATAATTGAAGACATAATTGAATTAATGAAGTAAAACACTTATCTTGATGTAAGACAGGGTTTGAAACCCTAAAATACTGTACAAGACAGCCTTGGTTCGGTTTAGGTTTTTACTCCAAAAGACTACACACTAAAACTGAAAAATTCGGATTCTATATATAATATTACAATCACGACGGCGTCACCTTATGATTTGTGACGCCGTCGGGTCGCCGTCATTAGGGTTTCGTCTTGGCCACGTTAGTCTTGCGACGGCGTCACCTTGTGCTTGTGACGTCGTCCCCTTCAGTCTCTAACGCCGTCTGGATCAAATCTAGGCCGTCTGAGTTGCGACGGCCTACTCTTTAAAGCTTGACATCGTCACTTGAAAATAAGTAATTTGGCTCTTGTCCCGTCACGAAGTGCTCCGACGGCGTCGCAGTTAAACAGTGACGCCGTCACCTTGTATTTCAGCAGCTTGAGTGTCTCGATTCTTGACTTTGGCCATTTTCTTCGTATATTCGCGCCTTTTAGTCCAAATAAGTGCCATTACAGCAATTTGCCTTCAAGAGACCTAAAAAGTGAAAAGGAACGATATTAAGTAATAACGGATACAAAAGTGATCAAATAAGGGCTTAAATGACCCCTAAAAAAGGTACATTTTAAAACCTTATTATCAACCTATGATGATCTAATGTTTTTACTAGATTTTTATTAACAATAGTATTTAACACTTTAACATACTCAAGGTTTTGACTTTCTAGTGGATTATTACTTTTAGAAAGATATTAGTTTTTAATCTTGCATGAAGACTGTTTTGCAGTAGGACGGATCCCACGGTTCTTTTACGAAAGGGATCCGGCTAGTATATCTTCCGGGATCCGTGGATCTGTAGTAACAGAAACAGATTTGATAAAAACATAGGTTTTACGGTTTTATACCACGAAATATATTTTATCCTACATTTTCTTTTAGCATGCATACATGACTTCTGTATCACGAAAGAATATAAAACATATAAATAAAAATAAGTGACAAACACATTATGATAAAAATAACCTAGATAAACTAGATTATTAATAATATTGCATTTTGATACTAAGGATGATACAAAGGATTGGGTATATGATCCCAATGTAGATTTACAACACAAAGTAAATGTCTCCATATGTGAACTTCCTCATAGGGAACACAAGTGCGATGAGTGTTAGGGCGATGAGCACGAGTGCGATGTAAACCATGTTGATGACGGATCTTCTTGGTTTCGGTTGAGATGAAATGAGGAGGAAGATGAAGTTTTTGAATAAGAGAAAATTTTGAAATTGGAGGATTTGAAAAAGTGAGGGTTTAGTAGAGTGGTCGACGATGGGGTTATTTATAGGGAAGGAGGAATTTTTGAAATTCGTGTTTTGTTTTATTATTGGATTTGAAAGGGACAAAACATAAGTTTTATATACCATGACTTTAGACGAGAAGTAAAACACGTATGTGAGAAAAAGGCTTCCTAATGAAGCTTCATGTAAAACATGTATGAGCACAAAAGATAATCATATAAATACCTAAATAGGTATACTTAATTATCAAGCAAAATAAAAAAGAAAATCATACTTCTAGCGCACTTAGGAATGTCTTTACAAATGACACAACAAGTGTCACTTAGACGATTCCCGCTCCTTTGCGATTAAGATACCTTCTTAAGGAAGGTATTCTTGTTACCAAGCGACTCCTAAAGCTTGGTAGGTATGAGCTTTGACTAATCAACATGACGAAGAAGATTAGTGCAATTAAATAAAAAAGTGAATAAGAAAAAATGTTGTTATCAAATCAACATCCAAACATATAGTTTTAAAAGACATGGTGTTTGTTTTTATGAAAAACCTTATTTGTAGTTTTCAATTAACCATGGATCGTATCAAATTTTTAAAGTACAATATACTTCAAGAAACTTGGTAACGAAGCTCTGATGCCAATTGTGGAAAACTAGAAGGGGGGGTTGAATAGTTTTGCCAATTAAAACTTCCTTTTAATCTATTTAGATTGACTTATGACAATCTATTTTGATGTGTGTGTTGGATGTTGATAAACAAGCATATAAAGGTAAGTAATGAAAAGATAAGAGTAAGAAGCACAAAACCACAACACGAGTATTTATAGTGGTTCGGCTACAAGGACACCTTCCTTGCCCTACTCCACTCCCCGAGTCACCTCTCGAGAGTTCGTAATCACTACACCAATCTCCTTATGGCGGAGAAGCCTTCACAATGTCGCCTACCCTTTTTCCGGTGCTAGGCTAACCACCGGGTTCTTTCACTCCAAGGTGAACCACACCTACACAACGTCGCTGATCCGTGCCAAACTAGTCAAGTCTAATCACACAAGCTAGCCACTTGTGAATGGCTAACCGTAATAGACTTAAAACTGCTCAAAACACAAATACAATGAAGATCGAGAATATAATGAATTCCCGGGTCGTTAAGTCCCACGGAGACTCAATGGTGTGTTAAAACAAACTCAGAGGATAGAATGATCACTAAGGATAGTGATCAGTAAAGGTTTGGATTGAGAAATTACACTACTGATTGATTGGAATGGAATAGGATACAGAACTGGAAAGCACAACAATCAGATGAAACAAACGTAAAACTTACGTTTAAAAACTACGTAAATGTACAAAATAAAAAGTGAAATCTAAGAAATAAAAGACCTAAAAATATAAAAATGACATTTTTGGAGACCTAAAAATAAAAGAAAATTATTAGAAAAAGAAAATTATTTTTATAACTTTTTAATTAATTATTATTAATTAAAAACTATTTTAACTATTTAAAAATACTCTAAAATTAAAGAAAATATGAAATAAGGTTAGAAAAATAAAATTATGATTCAGAAAAGTCTAAAATATTATAAAACTAATTTTAAAATTAAAAATATATTTTTCACTCTTTTTATCTAATTATTACTAATTATTTATTATTTAAAATACACGTGAATACTAGAAAATATAAAATAAAACTGGAAAAATGAAATTTTAACTTAGAAAAATCTAAAATATGATAAAACTAATTTTAAAACTGAAAAGATATTTTTATGCTTTTTAATTATTTATTACTAATTATTTACTATTTTTAACTATTTAAAATTATAATAAATACGAAAAAGATTAGGAAAATTTATGAAACTTTTTCTAAAAATACTATATTATGACAGAAAACTAAGAAAAATAGAAAAACAAGATTTGATTATTAATAAGCTAAAAGAAAAATCAAAAAGCTAAAAACTATTAAATAAACGCTATCACTATTTTTAAATTGATGTTTTCTAGATTTTCTTTTTGAAAACTACTTAACTACTGATTTTATGAAACTTTAATGAACACAAAAATTTTACCAACTACAAATAAGCTGTTTAACAAGCTTATAAGCCAATAGATGTGCTTTTGAGCTTATTTTGTGAAATAAGCTCAAACAAGCTCACAAGTTGAAACAAAAGCTCCAATAAGATAAAAACAAGCTAGATAAACAGAAATGAAGCTAAAAAGATCAATTAAAAACACTGATAAGCTACTAAAAAGGTAATAAGCACTTATTGACAACACAGAAAATGGGACAAACTTAGAGCTTATTGCAGCCCTACTAAACAGGCTTCAAAATGAAAAACAAGGCTTGATACCTCAAGATGGCTAGGTTGGCTACCCAAAGAACCAAGAATCACAGGATTTGAGCAACTAATAAGCTCTATGCAAGCTTATCAAAATGGTGCCATTCACTGTGCACAGGGCATGGTTTCAGACTAGGTACTCACAAGAAGCTAGTCAAAAAGCACTTAACAAGCTGATTCCAAGAGATCTAGTATTTTTCTAATTTTGTTAAGCAACTGAACTTTAATACCCTAAGAGCTTTTAAGCTAAAACTTATTATTAAGCACACAGTAAAAATATCTATTTTATTCAAAAACGACCCAAATGAAAATTTGACTTTTTAAGAAAAACTAAAAAGTTGACCAAGATGAACTTTGATTCACCACTACTCACTGATTTTGTTGTTTTAAGGTGATATAATACTGATTTGATCAAAAATAACAACTTATAAGCACAAAGTCAAGATCATGGATCATGAAGAATCCAACAGTTAACACAAAAATTGATCAAAAGCTAATTTTGACTTTTTGCTTATGAACACTGGTGTTTATGACTGAGATGAGTTATTAGATGTGTAGGTGACACAGACCACTCCAAACAAACAACACAAACAAGTCCTGCAATGTTTTGAACAGACAAATCCAAACACCCTTACTTGGACAGTTTAAGAACTTTACCAAGCAAATCACAAATATAAACCACAAAACTGATTGCAGATCTTATATAATCACTATATGAGACTAAATAGACCTGATCCAACAGTATTAACAATATAAAACACAAGAATTATGATAATGCCAATTTAACTGTTAAAACTAAGTTTTTATAAACTACAACTTTTAAAAGAACAACAACTTGATTTTAATGGTTAAATACACTTACTTATAACTAGTAAACAATAAAACACAAGAATTAAAGATACTAAATAACCAAGACAGTGAAACGTAAAAATGATCAAAAAGGCTTACAAATGGGTGTCTAACTGAAAACCAAGAACCAATGACCAAGACCAATCCTAATAGCTTTCCACAAAGCTTCTAACCCAAGGCCATCCAAGATTTACCCTGCTCCAGCTGTGTACACCATTTCCAATGGATTTTTGATTTTTTCACTATTTAATTTGTATTTTTAATGATTTTCTGATTTTGCTTCTAAACTGAATTTTAGTGTTTCTAATAGCTTAGAAAAGCTATATGGGAGCTTACATGATCTATTTCAGTCCATACAAACAACTAAAAACAATATTTGAAGCATATGAGATTTTTGAAGGAAAAATTGCATAAACTGAATTGGAACTTGATATTGAGATTGATGTTTCACAAAAGCTTTCTTATAACATAAAAACTTGAAATACAGAGTTTGAAGACTAAATCATACACTGAATTTAAAAGTAAGCTAAAAACGACAATGAAACTTAAAAATTATATTAGAGATAGTGATACATTGCTTCTTCTCTTTCCTTTATAGACTTTTAAGACTCTCTCTTGACCTCTGAATCTTTCCCACCACTTCTGAGCCATTGGATTGGCTAAAACCATCATATCCGTCCAAGTGTCTTTTTGGCGCCAAATTCTTCAAGGCAGGTTTTGATATTAATTGGAGTTGGTTTCAATCAATTAAGAGTCTTGGGTGTTAGTGGAGGTGGAGGGGACAAGGTGAGGGGGGGGGTTGAGAAAAAGGTGGGAAACCATGACTGGTTTTGGTGATTCAGTGGTGGTGAGGGAGAGCTACAGTAACCCTGGTTTTTAGGCGCGCGTAAGTCATTTTGACTTTTGTTGACCGGAGGGCTAATATTAAACGGGTTCGGGTCAAGGGTTTGGGCCAGCTGGGATTGGGCTTGGATTTTGGATAAATAATATAAAGGGTCCGGTTGGGTTTATCTAAGCACAAGGACCAAAAATGCAAATCTGCCAAACATGAGGACTGAAAATGCCAACTTTCCAAACTTATAACAAGGACCAAAATTGACAAACATTGATAGTACAAGGATAACTTTTGCATAAAATTCTATTTTAAAATGTCCAAGGACTATTTTTGCAATTTTCAAACTTTAGGGACCTTTTCCGCCATTTGACCAAAGAATCATTCAAGGATCATTTTTGACAACTTAGAATATTTTAGGGACCTTGAATGATAAAATTCCACATTTTGATATTCCAGGGACTAGATTTGACAACTTTTAAAACTTGGGGGACTAAAACTGCCAATTTTGCAAACTTGATACATTTTTCATCTGATTTTGATATTTTTGCATTTAAAACACATAAAACACTGATTTGTGATATTTTGATCATTTTGATGTGTTTCTGAGTGTTTTCAGATGATTTTGCAGTCTAGATAGTACAAAAATGATGAGTATTTAGACACTCATCAATCCCCCACACTGAGATATTGCTAGTCCCTAGCAATGATTTGAGAAAACTTAATGGATTTGAAAAACTCTTTACCAAAAGCCATTACTTCTGGAGTA
>OU343218.1:119548785-119598492 GCA_910596185.1 Chrysanthemum makinoi
AATGGAATTAACCATACCGAAAATTAGTCAAATCCTCTTTAAGTAGATTCGTATTTAAAGTCCACAGTTTAAGAATAATTGGCACATTCCTAATCATCCTCGGTCCGTTGAATTGAATTGAATCAATTGGTGGGTTTGTTTTCTTTTTTTTATTTTTAATGTTGAATTGAATCAATGGGTGGGTTTTTTTTTTTCTTTTTTTTTTTTTTTTTTTTTTTTTGGGGTTTTTATTAAAGATTCTAATATTATATGTAGGTTTTTCTGGGTATTTGTTTGTGATTATAAAGACGTAATCTTTATGAGAATTATGTTATTGTTTTAATCATTTTTAAGGTTTTTACTGGTTATTGTAATTTGTTTTGTATGGTTAAATATTTTTTTATATATTCAAATTATTGAATTTAATTTTGTCTTAAAGCATTTTCTAATGTTTCTAGGTTTCATAGCTTTTGCCTTGATTCAGTGGACGATGGTGTCGTGTTGGTATTGTATCTTTGAAGAAATACAATGAGTTTCATACATGGAAAACCTAAAAAGGTAAGATCAAAATATATTGTTAATGGTTAAATTTTCTTTCGATACTCTATATATAGTTTGTCTTTTGGTTGATTTCCCCCCGATGATGATGATGATCGAATGTTGAAAGTTCAGAAGAATTATGTTTCTCAAACTATTATTTAGTCTATGACAATGTAATAAGCAATTTTAATACGCAATTTCAAATTAGTTTATAACTGTTAACTTCAGTAGAGATTAGCATTTTTCATAGATTTTTCTCATGTAATTTCTATTAAATTATGTGCAGTGAAAGATAGTTGGTTTCAGAAAAAAGTAAACAGGTGAAAGAAAAGAATGAGTAAGTTACATTTTTCTTTGAAAGAAATTTGAACTTAACTGCTATATAAATGATTATAATTTTTATGGTCTTCTGCATGTTAGGAGATATGTTTCAAGCATGATTATGGTTGCTTTTTTGAATTTTAATAATTAGAATTTTCAGCCTCAGAGGAATGAACGAGAAATGGTGGTGCCGTGCCCTATGTTTCTGTTGAAGTCCTCTCAGAACCGAGACAGGAAGCATATGTGACAAAATGCGATGCTGCTACAATTCAAATATACAAAGCAACAATGGCTATTAACAATATCATTCTTTCTTATATGGAAATCCTGCGTATGAATACTGCTTCATTTCCTAAGGTTTGGCCCTACATTCTGAACACTTTAGTAAATACAATGATTGTTTCTACACGCATATTTACATATTCTTGATTGTGCTTCACTGTCCTATCATTCACCATCCAAACAATCTTGCAAATCAAATTTCCTAAAGCTTTCTTGTTTTTTTTCATAGTGGAAAAAGAAGTGTTGGGGATACAATAAAAAACTAGATCATATGACGAAACAAGAGCTTGGTATGGCTCACCGTTTAGTTGTAGAAATGGAAAGTTTACTGTTGAAAAGGTAAGCTAAACGATTAAAGCTCATTATGACGAAAATGATATTAACTATGTTTTTGAGAGTGTAATTTATATGTAGTAATGTAATAGATTTCTTTTTTATGACCGTATCAAACCAATTGCGACCTGCATATACAGCCAAAATATGGAATGAAGCCCTTAACAAGTGTCTTGGTATCGAAGTTCATTTCAAATTCAACAAACTTTGTTCCTATAATGGTACTGGACTTAAAATTAGCTTCAACTATTTTGACCTGTATATGTCAGGCTTAATGAACTCGGGTACTAATTAATTAGCAACGAACATGTAACGGGCAGAATGAACGAGTGTGTTATAAAGTTTCGACCAATTTACTACGATGAATGAGTTGATACATGTTGTGTTTTATGTGAGTCAAATGTGTTAAATAAAGAAAAGACTAAAAGAATTTAGCCAAAAATGTTATAGGATCCTTCAATGATTACCTTACTCAACGTATTGTTGAATGGATAGGTCGCGTGCATCATTTCTTAGGTCTTTCCGTTGCCTTTATCCAAGTAAGTTGATAGGCCTGTGTGCATATACGAAATAACATGCATAGGCTACTCCTGCTTACTTAGATTTTTTATTGCCACTAGAGAGGGATGAAATATGATGAAAACAGGCCCTAATACAGATTTGATATCACATACATCAATAATTCATTAAGTGTCTCTTTGAGTTTTGTGCTGCAACTGTGTGCGACTTTAGTGTCTTATAGTTGTACATTGAATTGTGTCAAGAACTTGGTTTTGACTATCTAAGGAAAAATCTTGCCGGAAGCGGTAGGTAATTAGGTATAACATGGTACTATCATTTTTTTTCATAGAGTGCGGAATTTGAATTAAATTGTCTAGGTTAATAGCAGGAGTTTCATCAGGACAATAACCATTTAGTTTTGCAATAGTAGATGAAGTTGATTTAGTCCTAATTGATGAAGGGATGAACCCATTGCTAATTAGCGGTGGGGTATTAATCCTCTTTGCTGCAAGCCTGAATATATAAATGGTGATATTGATCAGATGTTGCCCATGTGTTCAAATGTTAAGACTTCATATTTTTGTGTGTCTAATGTGTTTTTGTTGGTGTCTTAAGAGAGGATTATTTGCAGCACATGATGTTGATAAATGTGAATCGATACTTAAAGGTCTGAAATCATTTTTGATGACTTCTCCATCCTTAATATAACCTTAAGTTGTCTGTGACTTTCTAAAAATGTGTCTTTCATCTACATAGGTAAAATTTAATGTATTTAAAGCTTAAATTTGAACTTAAAACTTACTTAGTTGTTTAGGATTTGCTTATTTTTTTTAGGCATAATTTCATATATATCCTTCTCTGGATGAATAATTACATGTATATCCTTTGTATCAGTTTTTTATGCATAAAATACAATGCTTTTAATAAATCAAAAAGATATATATGTAATTTCTGAAATTTTCAAAGATATATATGTAAAAGCCCCCCTTTTTTTTTATGTAATTAGTGTGATTTTCTAATATTTGATTGTTGTGGAGTGTATTTAGTTGATTTTTCTAAAACTTTGTGTATTATGAATGTAGATACTTTTTGGTATAAATATTATGAGATAGTTAAATTTAACATTTTAAATAAATAATTGTAGACACTTAATATAAGAACCAGAGATTATATTTAACCAAGGATTTTATTTATTTATTTTATTTTATTTATTTATTTATTTATTTTTATTTTTTTTTATAACTTAATTCAACCAAGATTTGAACATGACTTCTCCACTACTGATTATATATTTCAGTATTAATCTTTTTCAGATGATAGTGACACAAACTTGTATTCGTCCCCATTAATGAACTACCAAAAAAATCTCCCTTTATGTTTGAAAAGAAAAGTAAACCACGATTAGTTTATTATATATATATCGAAATAAGATAAGATTACTTTTTGCTAGTATTCCTGTAGAACAAAAGTGTGAACATGCGCTTACCGACTAAAATCAAATTTACTAGTTTTAGAATTACTAATTGCCAAATTAACCAAGATACATTTAAAAAGTGATGTTATAGTGTTGCAATTACAATCCTTTGATCGTCACAAAACAATTATGCGACTCATTTTAATGGATAATTGGCTCAAACTTTGTCATATTAGATAACATCCGAATCATAAATTAAAGTCCTCTTTTAAGTTTTATTCCAATAGAGGTCTAAATTTTAAGCCAAAAAGATAAGATAAAAAGCGAGTGGTTTTGTTACCGGAATACCTAATTCTATTTTTTACAAAAGAAGATCCCATGTCTTTTAGTTTTGAGTAACGATATCTACTATATATAGCTACAAGCTTGTAAGTGCTAGAATTCGATGTAACCGGTATGACATTTCGTTTTTGCTTAAAACCTACCAAGAAAATATCATTAGCATTTATAATTATATCTTGAATTATTATACGATTATTATGTTTTCGCGGAATAAGAAATGTACATCCAATTATGGGTTCAACCATTGAGAGACTTTATATGGAAACTAATGCAAGAGTGTCCTAACTCAGATAGGTACACACCACTTGGTTAGCCCACTTTACAGTTTACACACCCAAACTAGGCATACAAGTGCAAAACTTATTGACATGTTTTAATGATAACATACATGCATCTAAAACAAACAAGGGGAACGGACATTTTATGATGGGCATGCAACCAAATTTGTGAAAAATAGTTGGACAAAACATATCCAATATATGATAAAACCGCTAAACCAAACAATATTCATCATTTCATCGACTGCAACTTGTCTCGAACATTTGTCGTGTTTTTGTTTTAACCTGATCGACATATTCGGTATCCTATCAGAATGCAGCATTTATTTTGGCAAGGAGTTAACTAAATTAGTTTTTCTTGTCCTTTTAGCTGCATATACTTCGATAGTGAAATAATCATACTATTTTAATTTTACTACATTTGCTATATGAATTGTCATGAATGATCCATATGTTTTTTTTTTACTAATTAAAAAACGGAAGACCGAAATCGCCAATGTCAATAGTGACACATAAAAAAGGTGGTAACGGAATTTTCCTAGCAGTTTTCTGTTTACAAATTGGCAAAACGTTTTTTTTTAAAGAACTATTTACTACTGTAATCGATCCGTAGTATAGAATATCAAAGAAACGAATATAGATATAGAGTATGAAAACTATAGGAGCTAGAAAACAATTTGCAATTGATTAACTTGTCTTCAATTATTGATTCCTACACTTCAAGTTAAAATAAACGGATTATAACTTGTTTATACAGTAATAAAAGTCAAACACAATAATATAAACTTCAATCAAATTACACTACAAAGAACTAACAAAATTAGTACACCAAAAATGATATTCAGAGATGAAATTGAACGATTTTGTTTGGGATAATTGCGATAATAAGGAATTGAAAGATAAGTTCAAAATGCCACTAAAAAAACAGGACACAAGCGCTGCTTAAAACTTTACTTTACATTTTTTTATTATGAAGCAAATGATGAGAAAAGGACAAGATAAGAAAAAAAGATAGGATATACTCCATTTGAAAAACAATGTGCTATATAGTTCTGCTGTATTATAATCCCACTGAAATGTAGAAAATCAGTCCCTATCATGCATGCACCTATATGTGGCTAACAGATAAACCGTAATAGCAATAGGTGAAGTAACTTAAGTTATGGAATAACACGGCGTCACATCAGTTTTAAAATTTTAAAAACATACGCTTTATTATAACACCACCTCAACATCACATTTTGAGCCCCGTTTTATTACATGATTCAAGCTATAAGTTTTTTTATTCTTTGGCTAGATTGCAAGCTACACAAGTAAATCAAGTTTTTCACAAGTCCTAGCACAAGCTCTTAAGTGTACAAGAGGGTGTTGAAAGATTCCTAGAGTGGAAGTTGTTCTAGTTTCTAGTCCTTTGATTCTTGATCTCCCTTTTAAGTAAGGCCAAAAGTTGTAAGCTAGACTCATGATCATCACCCTCATTTCTATGATTTCATGTTTATTAGTTATGTTATTCTATGTTATATATGTTAGTTATATTGATCATGTTGTACTAAAGCCTTATAAACAAGTAAGCATATGTAAACTTGCTTATGATTTCATGTGAAAGTTTAGTTTAGTAAACTAGTAAATCAAGTATGTTATGCTAGTTATTATCACCAAAATATAAACACAATGTGGAAAACTAGAAGGGGGGTTGAATAGTTTTGCCAATTAAAACTTCCTTTTAATCTATTTAGATTGACTTATGACAACCTATTTGGATGTGTGTGTTGGATGTTGATAAACAAGCATATAAAGGTAAGTAATGAAAAGATAAGAGTAAGAAGCACAAAACCACAACACGAGTATTTATAGTGGTTCGGCTACAAGGACACCTTCCTTACCCTTTTTAGGTGCTAGGCTAACCACCGGGTTCTTTCACTCCAAGATGAACCACACCTACACAACGTCGCCTACCCTTTATAAGGTACTAGGCTAAGTACCTAGTTCTTTCACTCCAAGGTGAACTACACCTACACAACGTCGCCTACCCTTTATTAGGTACTAGGCTAAGCACCTAGTTCCATTGCAATGGAGGAACTACTACCACACTACACCAACGACTAATCCCAAAGGAGATCTACTCCTTTACAACATCATCAGGATATCAATATCCTTGGATCTAATACTAGTCTATCTTGTACATCGAAACACACCATATCGAGTGTACATCTAAGGCACCTTTCACTAATGTCTTTGACTAGATCTACAAGACACCTTTCACTAATGTCTTGTGTCTTCACTTCTAAGCACCTTTCACTAATGCTTCTAGTCTTGACTTCTAAGCACCTTTCACTAATGCTTCTATGTCTTGACTTCTAAGCACCTTTCACTAATGCTTATCCTATAGACGATAGATACCCTTCACTAATATATTCGTCTTGACACTTGAGACATCTTTCACCAATGTCTTCAACACTTCACTTCTTTGAAGAAAGAAAGGGATCATCAACAAGAAGACTTCAGTAGCCTTGATGATGAGGAAGCATGGCAACTCATGGACTTGAGCTTGCACGACTTCAAAGGTGGTGATCTTGCCTTTAAGAGGAACCTAAAATATCACACAAAAACAAAACTACAAACATAGATCTCTTGGATCTAAGGTTAGTGAGATTTAACTCAGGGAGAAAAGTGTGTTAGAGAGGGATAATTAATAATGAAGAAATTGCTCACTATTTATAGAGGAAAAATCCTACTGTTCCCCGGATCCCACGGATCCCTTCCACTTGGGATCCGGCTAGCACAAAGCTAGGGATCCGCGGAACGCTCCTCTTTGCCCATGGTTATTTTGGTTATGGGTCATGGGTCATGGGTTGAACCATGGATCTTTGGCTAGATACAATGTATCTTTGAGTGCATTGCACTTAGTCACTTGGGTATGGGTTGATCCATGGGTTATGGGTATTATCCATATGTGGTATAAGCATGATGTCATGCAATGGGTTATGGGTCAAGATCCATGTGTTATGGGCTTTGGGTTGTACCCAACTACATTTAATGTCTTTTCCCAATGGGTTGTGATACTTAAGTTTCTACCCATTTATATTATCCAATATACTACATGCTAGTTATGTGTATATTTTATCCCAATATGTAAACACTAGTTGTTGTACATATGTATTACTTAATCATAAAATCACTTATACTTGTTTTAGTGTTTATGTGAAAATGTGAATATGTTAGAAACTATTAGTTCAAACCATTTACGTATTTTACTTGTTTCGTTAATATGATTTTACGTTTTTATCGACAAAACAATAAGATTGTAAAATATAAATAAACGTTTTTTACGGTATTTGTATTATGTTAGGTCACTAGATTTACAACACAAGCTTAATAGAAAGAGATAAAGGCGATTGAACAATAAACCAAACACACACACACGTTAGACTATGAAAGGTTATGCGTAGAGATGTGAGTGAAAGAGTAAATTGAACAACCAACCTTCAAATGAAGGTTTACAAAGGGTATTTATAGGAGAGGGAGCTAGGGCAACACTCCTAGTCCCTTCCTTTTACTTATTGGACTAGGCCTAGGCTTATGGGCCTTCTACATAAGCCTAAGGCTAATAACAAACATAAAGGCCATAATAAGCTAACTATTACATGTTAATCACTAACACTTGATTAAGGTTTAGGAGTGATTCCAACAATCTCCCTCTAAGTGTTGGTGATGAAAACTATAAACGGTGAAGGCGTTGATGTAATAGTAGCTGTAACGTCTTCTGACATTCTTCTTTCTTGTGAGAAGATTTGCCTTGATTCGGACAATCTCTCCAGTGTAGAGAAATTGTCTTCTTTGAACAGTTCTGCTTTGACGTCATCTTTGTCTTTGTTCTTTTATCATTGTTCTTTGTGATGGTAGTGATAGTATGTCGTAGTTGTCTGCATCAAGTCTGCCTCAGGTCTGCTTCACTGCTCCAGTTTCTCCACGTCATTCTTCAACATGCTCATACGCTCTTTGACGTTAGATTTCAGTACTGATGAAGTTCTTTAAGTCTTTAACTTTGTAGATTCTTTGGTTTGACGAAGAATCATTCTGACTTTTGTGTTGCCTTTCGAGAGAACTTCCATTAGTGATGATGTTGGTATGAGCATGTGAAGAATCTGCACGATCAGTCCGCTCCAGAGCTTCCATAAGAAGAAAACATGAAAACGGTTAGTAATAAGCGGATTCCGGCACTTACAAGTTTGAACTTCGAGAGTGTTAACAGCATAGTGTGAAAACACAACTCTAATTCTCACAAAGACCGTTCCTGAACCGGAGTCCCACAAGTGAGATAACGCGATGTACCGAAGTACACCTACGGTTAAGATGAGTCGCTGAGGTACACCGAAGCATCACCTCACGACTGTAGACCGTTTGAGACCACTAAGCGTAATCCACGGGGAGTTACCGAAGCGACCTGCTGTCAGGGCTGTTTGATGTTGACCCTGGCAGGAGTTTCCATTCAATTATTGAGGATCACAATTGTGAACCTCTCATAAATGTTCTCGACAGATTGCTAAGATCTGTGAAGGACTCGATAACATACCACTGATGTTCTTATTGTTGAACAGCAAGTGATGAAATGTCAAGTGTACCTTAGAGATCTTTTGATGAATCTCGTGGCTCTAGACTCAATAGTGCGTTTTGGTTTTCCTGAGCGGAGACTAGGGAGAGGGTCTCCTTCTTCAATACCAGCAATCTCTAAGAGAAAGCCGATAGTTTACGTAGGGTTCCCTGTGAGAATGAAACAAGCTCCTGTTGAGAGAAACTTGAGTGGCTAAGAAGGTTTAGTGCATGCGTCACTGGGTCCATGACGACTTTTAATCTTCAATACCGGTGTCATCTAGTGACAACCAGTAGCATATGAATTGATCCCGGTGTCTGCCCTAAGTTGAATAATCTGGAGGGCTATTTCTTTTCACCCTTTTCTTTACATTTCTTTTTAATTCTTCAACTCCTTCTTTCTCCGATTCTCATTTCTCCTTTTTATAATCATACCTAAGGACTTCTAATTCTAACTATTGGTAGTGTCCTTGGGTAGATCCCTCCGGCTCTGGCGGATCATAGGACGGTTATTCCTAACCTTAATCACCTTATAACTCCATTGCCATAAAACCATTTTCAAGAGAATCTCTCAAAGGGTTTGTAAATGAAAACATGTTTGAACCACTGTGAGAGTTTTATCTTTTAGCAGAAATACTCCCCCTCCACATGTGCTTTAGAGTTTTGACGGAAATCTGCACAGTGAGGAAAGAGCGCGCACTTTTTGAATTGATCGACTCAAGATAGACAATCCCCCGCGAGACACGGTTACGTGGCATAGTTAAAGAGTTACATTGTCAGCTTTTAGGTGACAACTAGCTCTAATAACTATCTTGAAGGTGTGGACAAACCCCGAAAGGTTGTCAAACCCGTCAAAGTTCATGTCTACCAAGAGTTTCTCGAATGGTACATTCTACTCGGACAAGTCCTTTGCGAGACACGTTTACATCACTAGCGAACTAGCTTGAAATTATTACCCGTCCAGGATAAGTCTTTTCGAGTTACTAACAGTTAAGATCTCGTCAATTCGTTGGTTAAGTCTATAGCACAAGGATTCATTTGCAGTTACACAACATATTTCTTATCACATAAATTTTCTCCCCCTAAAAAATGGCATATAAGTGTTATTTTTGAAGAAATGTTGAGAATAAATATGACCATTTTGAGTTTTGTGGGAAGATGACCACTGTGAACAATTAGTGAACAAAGTTTTAAAGTCAAATACTCCCCCTCAACAAGTGATATAAACGGTTGAGGTTTTGAAATTCATAAGGGGAAGTACTTGTTCTTTTGAGCAAAACCTTGAAAAGTGAAAGGTTTGATAGGTTTTACTCAAAAGTAAGAAGCTTTCTCTCCTTTTATAAGGATTGTGGCACTGAAGCGTACCACAGGGTCCTTTATTTACAAGTGCGGGTTGTACACTGTAATGTGTGCACAAGCCACGGGCATAATAAATCATACATCCAAAGTTATAATGAAAGAAGCAGTTCAAGGGGTACCAGTTAGTCCAGAGATGTTGCCAGGAGTGTGAATCGGGCGTTGAAAGCCGGTGATGTTAATCTGGGTGCGACCTCCAACATAGCTTTCCAATCTTTCTGAATGATCCTTCGATACAACCGTTCATCAATCATCGTGATGATCCTCTTCACATCCCTTCGATCTCGAGAATTACATCGCTTAGGAGACCCAATCTTCTAATGTATATCCTTCAACCGATAAGCCAATCCATCCCTAACCATCTTCAAAGTGTGATCTCCAAACTTGTGAAGATCTCTACATGCCATTAAGCAATTTCTTTGAAGTTCATCGCGGTAAACGGCCGAATGGTTTTGATGAGCGTATATTGGGAGAGCGGTTGATGTCGGGAAGATCAAGCTGCGGTGGAGTGAAGTTGACACGGGTCCGATAAGATTCTACGCAAGCGGAGATCTTCTACGTTCATTGATGACTATGCGTCTGATGAAGATGAGCAATGACTTGATGAATTCACGTTGTACTTCAGTGTAGAATTGTCTCATGCGACCCTGTACTTTGGCAAGGTACATGTCTTCAATGTCATTGATAGACAAATTCTCAAAGTCCGCTTCAGAGAATGCATAATCCCTTTCGTCTTGCCTTTTGACCACAATCTTCTTGAGAAAAGTGTAGTCCCATTTGGACGAAAGATCAACGTGTTTGATGGCAACGATACTTTTAGGACTGAACACTTCATATTGAGATTTCTGAACCAGGCAGCTTCGTAGTAGATTCTTCTTGTTCCGGCCAATGGTGAATCCCATACATTGCATCTCGGTTGTACTCTTCCACTTGGTTGGAGAACAAGTGGTTAGATCGTTCCTCGATGGCTATGCGGTTAGAAAATTGCTGCCGGGAATGTAAGTGTCAAAGATGTAGCGTATTTCCTTGAACCATCGCCACCGTGTAGAAGAAATTCCAAGTCTTTGTTGAAGAAATATCGGAATGGAATTCTAGGCTCATTTGGTTGGCCGATTGTTGGTAGTGGTTTAGACCAGTCGGTGTAATATGGAGGGTTGTCCCGTTTGGTAAAGTCGATGTTTGCTTCTGGGTTGAGCCAATCCATGTTATTAGACATAGCTCGAGCAATGTTTTCAAAGTGATATTAGACCTCGATGGCACTTTCTGAGCTATCTTTTAACAGTTGAAAAGCTTCATTCTTGATTCGCCTCAACTCAGATTTCGTCATCTTCTTTATTCGGAATTTTTCTTGCAATAACTTAGCATGCTCCAATGTATTACCGTCTACCAGATCTTGACCTTCAGCAGGGTAGGGAGTGGAGTTAACAAGTGTAGAAAACCATTCAAATTCCTCTGTAGTGTCTTCATCTAGCCATGATAGGACGTCAGCCTTGGGCGCCTTCTTCTTCTATTTCTTAGGCCTAGATGAGGGTTCTGGTTTCTGTACTTTGTCGGGAGAGGCGGGTTGTTGTTGGGGCTCATGGTATTCCTCATCGTCACCACCCGTATACTCAAAGTGATCGCCGGTTTTCTGAGTCTGGGGTGGTGGGTCAGATGAATCCTGAGGTTTTTTAGTAGAAGAACGAGGAGGGGATCTTTGTTGAGTTGGAGTCCTTTGGGGTGGAGGTTGCATCGAGTACTGAATGGAAGATGATTCACCAGACTTCTTTGTACGTTTAGGCACCTTATCCTTATCTTGATCTTTGTCTTCGTTGTCTCTTTAACGTTTGGGCCTTACAGCTTCTTCTCGGAATGCGGACCTGAGTTGGTATTCCAGTAGAGCTTCAAACAGTTTAGCTTCATGTGAGGCAAACGTTGCAGAGCGTTTCGACATTTGAGCTACGAGCCGGTTCACCAATTCATCATCTGAGAAGATTGTGGATTCAACTGGATTGATGCTCAAACTCATCGGAGTTGATTTCATGGCTTACTTGGCTAAATGTAAGAGATTTGGATACAGTTGTCTGGTATACATCTCCTTTGTTAGTTTCGGAACGACCTCCATAAGGAACTTATGAGAGTATCCTTTGATCATCTCATCCATGCTTCCTTGAAGATCATCCTTCATAAGCTTCTGTTCATACTCCCTTTCAACTTTCATCTCGTCTTGCTCATCATGAAGATGCTGTATTTGGTCAGCAAGGAAATTCAACTTTCTGTAGAGAATATCTTTCTTTCTGACTCGTTTTACAGCTTTAACGATTCGATTCTTTGATTGAGAGATCCAAGATGGAGTTGGCTTCTTTACTGATTTGGATGATGATTTGGTTGATTTCTTTGATGGTGGTGGTGAAGAGTGAGAAGATGAATCTGATGACGATGAGATGTGAGGAGACTCCGGGTCCTTTGGTGGCTCAGAAGTTTCTTCCTTTGACCGTGCAGGACTATCTAGAAGAAACTTATCATACTCAACATCTTCTTCATTTCCAGATTTAGCTTGTTCATCTGTCTTTGTTTCATCACCAGAAGTCTTTTCAGTCTTTTCCTTTTCTGGTTTTTCAAAGTCATACTCAAGAGTGTCCTCCACACGTGTTTGTTTTTGAACCAAAGTGGTGGCACCAGATCCCTTATCGGGTTGATTAACCGCATCAGGACCTAGTGAAGGTTGAGCTCCACCACTCGACCCTCCGGGGCCACCCATTTGTTCTTGAGCAAATTGTTGTGCAACGTGTTGAAGTCTAACGAATTTGAACTTCTTCCTGTATGATTTATCCAGTTGATCTTCATCTGAGCTTGAGCTTTCTTCATAAGGCACAAGTACTGGAGTCTTCCCTTTTCCTTGATCAGCTGGAGGACTAGGAGGTTTAGATACCGTTGTAGTTTCATCTTCAGCAATTTCAGAGTAGAAAGTCTCTTCATCTGATGTAGTACCCTCAGAGTCCTCGTCAGTTAGCTTTCTTTGCGGTTCAGGCTTAGATACGGGAATAGGAACAGCTTCCTTGGCGGGAACTGTCCCCTTTCGTGGAGGATTCCTCCTAGGGAACATCCTCTGACTCTCAGTGCTTGCAGCACTTCCTGCACTTCCTCTTCTGGTTTTCCTTATAGGTGTACCAGAAGACTTCTCATCGAGATGACCAACTTTGCCTTCTCTTACTGCTACCAGATACCTTTTGTATGTCTCGAGTTTTTTGATTTCATTAGTCAGAAGGTGATCAGGTAACACAGCACCCCGTTTCTTTGTTGACGATTCCTTGATTCTGACTAATAGGGTAGGCTCAGTCAACATATCGTGATTGTCGGGTCATTGAGCCTCTTGGGAATATCAGGATGAAGTCCAAGTGCTCTCTGGATCAATAGTTTTGTGTATCTGACATAGGGAATCTTTGAGCCAAGTTTCTTGAGAAATGACATCATGTCTTCCCATAACAGTGCTTCAATTTCGATGTCTTTATTGTTGATTAATGACAGAAGATTTGTAGTTCTATGAGCTTGGGATGCTCATAGCCACTATCACGACCAGAGACAGATTTGGTAATGATGATGTATAGGGTTCTCCACGGTTGAGGAATGTTCTTAAGCTCCACATGAGAGTGCTTAGTGATTATTCCCGAAGCTTCATCATAGCCAATATCAATCAAGAATTTCAGAACTGTCTCTTCAGTAGGTGTGGCATAGAAGTCGGTTGGCTCGATTTCAAGAATTAGAAGAACAGCCCGTAGATCTGCATGTGTGATGGTGATTTGTTTGTGATTGAGAGTCACAGTCACCGCACTTTGACCTTTGATCCTTTGCATTGAATTCCAGAATTGTTGAATGTAGATCTATGGAACATGAGAGTGTGAGAGTATGTTCTGGTACGGATGATTCTTTAGAATATCCACAGTAATCCGGCAGGAAGACTCTAAGCATGTGAGGGTTTCAAAATCAACTCTTAGATTGTTCTTTCCAATCTTCCTTGGATAGCCATTAGGGAAGATATCGGAAATTGTGAGAACCTCAGGTGCATCCACATTCATTTGAGTAGCCATGGCGTGATCTGAAATAACATTAGCCAAAAGAACCAACATATCGAAAGACATAATGTTAGTCAACAGAAGGTTTTATTGTCTAATTATTGAACGTATAATATCAATGGTTGTTACGAGTCCAAAGTCACTTGTTTGTCTAATAGTCTAATGACGTCGTGAAAAGTTTCGTGAGTTAGTTAACTTTAAGTTTTAAAGTTTATGTTATCACTTATTTAACACAACATATTGAACGATTAAGCTTATTAGTGACATTATTGGTTTCGTGACGTTATGATTTATTTATTTACAAGTTTGCACGCGTAACAATTCATAACGAACGTTTGATCAAGGATTATGCGTAGAAATGGTAGCTTATGCGTAAACATGGTTTATATGCGTAGACACAAGCTTATGCGTAGGAATCTGACTTACGCGTAAGAAATGTTACGCGTAGGAACAGAGTATCCTTATGCGTAGAGCTTACGCGTAGGCGTACATAAAACCTTACGCGTAAGGCTTACTCGTAAGAGTAGACCTTATGCGTAGAGGTCACTGTTTACACATATCCTTCACAGGATACGCGTAGTCCCTTTGTAGAACCTTACGCGTAATAGCTACGCGTAAGATTTCTCTTACACATAACTTTCTACGCGTAAGGTGATCCTTATGCGTAGAGTTGCAATGACCTTGATTCTGAGTTTTATGCATAGCAAGCCTGAAATATCATCATCATAACATCATTATTAACACTAACAATCATCTTATAACAGATCATGGCATGAAAGTTCATTAAACAGTTTACGCGTAGAAAGTCATACGCGTAAGTCAAAACCCTAAAGTTTATGAATTGCGCATATTATTTCTAGCCATAGGAATTGCACCAAACGTTTTCTGGTAAGTCTTAGATGTTGTGAGAGTGTAATGACCAAGTTTTAACACTCAATATGTGGTGAATCAAAAATACCCAAAACTCAAGAACAGTAAACCCTAATTTCTAATTCTAACATAATTAGTGTTTCTGGGTTGTTTTAGAGCTTAGATAACATCAATTCATCATGATATTAACATCACACAACAATCTTTTTGACCAAATACAATCACATTTGAAAACACCCAAAACTACACATAAACCCTAATTTTCAAATTCACTCAATTCGTGTATCTGGGTTCGTTTTGAGGATAGAAAAAGTATCATTGATGTTATTAAAACGTTTTAACACTATCCTTTTAACCACAAACACATAAACAAGATTATGTGTTCATACGCATACGCGTAGAACACAAAATCGTCCATAGTTTAAGATCCAACCGTTAATTTTCAAAACGATTTAAAACCTTTGTTTGTAATCTTGTTAGGAACACAAAGACACTTACAAATTGAAGATCTGAAACACGGATTTCTTGAACGAATTTTAAGCGTAGGATTTGTTAGTTTTGTGTATTAAATGTAAGGATAAAAAGTTAGGTGGGGTGGTTTTATTAAAATGACTTTAACCTTTTGGCAGTTTTGGTCCCTCCACCTTTTCTTTTTTCAACCAAAGCCATTTAACTTCCATTTTGGTTACCAAACGAAAGATTTTAAGAAAGAAACTGGACGACACTCCCCCTCGACTTAAGAAACAATGAAAGGTTACAAATTTTAGTCCGAGGAGTGCCAGTGAACCAGGAATGTCACCAGCATTGATAAAAGAAATAACCAGAATATGATAACATGCAAGTACACGGATGTTTTGAAACAGTTAAGTGTTTATATTCTCCCCCTCAACACTTGATCGGAAAAATACTAAATTTTGAAAGATTATAGTGTTGACGAAAGAAATGTACTTACCATGTTGAAAGGAAAATAGATAGAAGAATATTTTTGTTGTTTTATCAGGTTTTATATTTTTGTATTTTGTTTTTGAAAAATTTATTTACAAAAGAGATTTTGGTGTTTGACAGGTTTTTAAGACTGTTTTAGGAGGTCATCCAATTCCTCTTGAGTCAAACACCTCATACCAATCCGGTGGACCAACTCATTGAACCTAGCAGGAGCTAAGGCTTTGGTGAGAAGATCTGCCAATTGGTATTCTGTACCCACGAAGTATAATTCAACTGTACCCTGTTCCACGTGATCCTTGATGAAATGATATCGAATATCGATGTGCTTTGATTTCAAGTGTTGAACTGAGTTGCACGAGATCGCAATAGCACTCCGATTGTCGCAGTACATCGGAATTCTGTCAAATACGTAACCATAGTCTTTGAGTTGTGTTCTCATCCAAATGACTTGAGCACAACACGCCGACATGGCCACATATTCTGCTTCAGTTGAGGACAGCGATGTACAATCATGCTTCTTCGATTGCCATGACACTAGTTTGTCACCAAGAAATTGTAAAGCTCCTGAAGTACTTTTCCGTGAATCTAAGCATCCTACGTGGTCAGCGTCTGAAAAAGCGATTAGTTCAAAACCAGAATATTTCGGATACCAGATTCCCAAATTAATAGTTCCCTTGATGTATCAGAAGATTCTTTTAGCCTCAGAGAGGTGAGTTTCAGTTGGTCGCGACTGATAACGAGAGCAAAGATATACAACAAAGACAATATCAGGCCTGCTAGCTGTTAGATACATGAGAGACCCAATAATACTACGGTATTTTGTAGGGTACACCAATTTACTATGTAAACCAGCGTCTAGCTTCTTGGTATGAGCCATTGGTGTGGCATAGGTGTCACAGTTTTGCATTCCAAATTTGTGTAACAATTCAAGGGCATATTTGGACTGACTCAGGAAAATACCACGGGGTGATTGATGAACTTGCAGTCCTAGAAAGAACGTAAGTTCACCCATCATAGACATTTCAAAATGTTTCTTCATTAGTTTTGCAAAAGCGATTGAGTACTTTTTATGAGTTGGCCCAAAAATGATGTCATCCACATAAATTTGAACAATTAAAATATGTTCCCTGTGATATTGTATGAAAAGAGTTGGGTCGACCGAACCTTTGGTAAAGTTATTGGCAATGAGGAAAGATGATAGCTTATCATACCATGCCCGAGGGGCTTGTTTGAGACCATAGAGAGCTTTCTTCAGTTTGTAGACATGATTAGGGAACTCTGGATCAATGAATCCTTCTAGGTGACTAACATAAACTGTTTCTTTCAGTTGTCCATTGAGAAAAGCAGTTTTTACATCCATCTGAAAGACCGTGATGTTCATGTGAGCCGTAAATGCCAGAAAAATCCTAACAGCCTCAAGACGAGCAACTGGAGCAAATGATTCTTCAAAGTCAATACCCTCTTCCTGTCTATAACCCTTAGCCACCAAGCGTGACTTGTTTCTGATAACGTTCCCTTCAGCATCCAATTTGTTTTTCCAAATCCATTTAAGACCAATGACGAAGACCCCTATTGGTCTTTCAACCAGTTCCCATACTTCAAGACGTTTAAATTGGTTGAGTTCTTCCTGCATGGATTCAATCCAGTTGTCCTTTGTCATTGCGTCTTTAATGTTTTTAGGTTCAGATTGGTAGACAGTGAGTGCATAAATGCAATGTTCACCGTCTGTGTGAAGACGTTGTCTCGTAACGACTGGTTGATTCGGGTTGCCAATAATATTTTCCAGAGGATGGTCTTTTGTCCATCTATGTGTGGAGGGTTGATGTTGGTATACATTGTGCAGATTTTGAGGATTCAAATGGCTTGTTGAAGATTTTGCGACATCTGGTGCAGCAGTCTCATTAGCAAACGGGTTAAAGAACGCATTTGGATCAAACTCTGCAGGTGGGGGTACTTCATTCAGAACATCATCAGCCGGTTCATCATTGTTGGAAGCGGTTTGTTCAACTGTTGTCGTAGAGTCAACTGGTGGTGCTTCTTCAACCGTAGTTGTTGTAGCAGGTGTATCAGGTATAAGAGTAGTATCGGGTTGAGCAGCGGAAACATCGGATACACCTGGAGCACGTTCATCAATATCGTCACTGAACAGCGGAGCAAATAGCCTTTCCATTTGTTGACGAGTGAGCTGGGGGCTTTGTTCAGCTGATGATGGGGTTTGGGGAAAGTTTAAGCGGTTGTGACCGGGTTCCAAGCTGTTATACTCAGAAGCCATTTCCGTAAGTTCATCAAAATGAGCATGAATCGTTTCCATAACCTCCTTTGTTCGACGATTCCAGATTCAGAAACCTTTAGAATTATCACAATATCCAATAAAGACTCCAATGTCAGCTTTGGCTTTGAGCTTTCCAAAGTCATCACGATCATTATTCGGATAGCAAAGAGATCCAAATACATGAAAGTGTTTGAGATTCGGTTTTCTGTTATGGACAAGATCGAAAGGCGTTTTGTAATCATAGAACGGTTTTGAGTATAGCATGCAGTAGATACAGCTTCTGCCCCTAAGTAATCTGGAAGTTTAGCATTGATTAAGATTGTTCTTTGATTTCGATTTTACGCTTAGTTTGGGAGCTTGTGAAAAATCATGGACGATGTATTCTATCTGTATGGTCACTTCACGCTGTGTTGTGTTTCCTACTCCGTGATCCTAACGTGTCGTTTGAAAAATGTTGGAGTTATTGATCGACATGAAAGTTCAACAAACCGTCACACAAAAAGGAATGTGCTTAATGATATATCTATATATGAAATAAAATGGTTTAAAGCGGGGCGTTTTCAAAGATAAAGATTTTTGTACCTCTTGATGAACATCTTTCTGTTCTTGTTTGATGTGAGGGATTATTAGTTAAGGGGGTTTAAAGATTTTCTTTCACTACGTGTGTAATTAACATTGCGTGTGGGACCAGCAATGGTTTTAGTGCGGGGTATTTTGATGAGTGCTAAAACACACATCATTTTATATCTAAAAATATGCTAGATCAGACTAATAACCATGAAATATGTCAAATTATATTGCAAAAATGTTGTATATGTGTTATTATGTCTTGCAGGTACAAGGGTTTGAAAACAAAGCAAAAACGGTGATTTTTCGGATTAGTTTTGACGATGTTTTCGCGTATTTCAAGATTCAAAAGAAGTCATAAAGATTAACCGAGCACACCATTGGAAAGATCACGGAAAAACGATTCAAATGGTTATTTTATTTGGAGCATCAAGGAAGAGGAGAAAATTTGAAGGATTAAATGGAGCATGAACGAAGATTATTTTAAAGATAATGGCTAAAATTGGATCAAGGAAAAAAGGGCTAAAAAGAATTAAATGCAATGAATTGACACAAAAAGGCTCTTGGTCTAGTGGTTGGGTGCATGCTTTCTAAGCAAGAGGTCAAGGGTTCAATTCCCACTTGTGGCATATAATTTTTGTTATTTATTATAGCAGGCCCAAACAATAGTCCTAGCCCAAGCGAGCCCAGGTATCCTTGCGCAGCCCAATGAAGATGAGGCCCAATTCCATCATGAGCCCAGCTATTCCACTCATCCAAGCCCAGCATTGATCTGTAAAGGAAATTGCAATTAAGTAGTTTGTCTGGTCCAACGAAAAAATAAAGAGAGAGTGAAATTTTAACATTAAAATTATTGAAAGCGTGTAGCAGCATCTGCTCTTGTTTGCATGCGTGTCTTACACCCTCTAAAATTAATTCATCTATGGCGCGTGAGCTGCTCCTCTCTACCATTTTCGCATGCACACTTTTTCTCCAGCCAATTAACTCGCGCCACATGGCCACCATCACATGCAAAGCTTACCTTGGAAGGATCGAGATAATGAAGAGGGCTATATAAAGCACATGATCCGAGACTCTTAGGAGACACATTAATTTCACACACTTGTTTTATTTATTAGTAGTAGTAGTAGTTTTAGTAGCTTATTTTCTTTAGCTTATTGCTTAAGCTTTTAGCTTATTTTTAAGAACTTATTGTACTCAAATCTCTTTTACTTATTAATGATAATGATGTTTATGGAGTTTACTTAAGTGCTTATTTTCTTTTCATCTCTTTCTTTCTTTTCTTTTCTTTTTCTTATCTAAATAATCCATAATAGCTTATTAGCTTTTTGTGGTTTATTAGATTAGCTTTTTAGTGATAAGCTTTCTTATAGCTTTTTCATTTTAAGCTTTTTCCATATCTTTTTATCTTGAATAAGCTCTTCCTTATAGCTTATTTTTAGATATAAAAGACTAGCTTTTTGGGTAAGCTTTTCACATAGCTTATTCAATAAGCACTTTTTATTTTAGTTTCTTTTCAAAAACTCTTTTATTTACTTAGATTTATTTTCTTTTTCAAACTTCTTTTATAAAAAAAAATAAAATAAAATAAAAAAAAAATAAAAAAAATAAAAATAAAAAAAGGTTTTAATCTTTTTATCTTATTTCTAGCTTATTTATTTAGATCTAGTCCTTAAATATACCTAACTCACGTTTAATCTTCGGATTTGAACCTCTTAGTTTTGGGTGGATATTTGATCTAATCTTTAAGCCTTTTTCTTTACTTATTTTGTTGAAAGTTTAGTACTTTTTAGATCAATAAGCTTTTCCATAGCTTATTTGATCCATAATATTGCTTATTCTCTAACCTTTGATAAAGTTGTGATCTTGCTTAGTTTCTCATCATTTTTCATCCTAAGGCGAGGTGAGCTAAGGGTTTTATAAGCTTTCTTATTAACTAAAGTTTAAAGCTTTTTAGTCTTAATAAGCTATTTAGTTAATAAAGTCACAAACTTTATTAAATATTTGGTCTTATTAAAGCTTATAAAGAAGTAAACTTTAGGGTTTGATAAGTTTATAAAATCGGGTGGTTTTATTCGTCTCGTATTGTAGATCAGGTTCTATTTTCCTTACTTTCTCTTTTAGCTTGTGGAAAAATGATGTTTGTTGAGCTTATTATTATTATCTTTGTTGGTTTACTTATGATTATTAGTGAGTAGATTTTTATTATGCTTGTTAAGTGATTGGTGAATTGTGAAATTTAGTGTGGAATATTAGAGATTATTAATTGGTAGCCTTTGGTTTACTAGGTTTGATTTTTAGAAACTTTAACGGGCAAAAACCGTTAAGGATTTTAACTATTTAACCAAGTAGATTTTATCTAGATAAAAAGTAGGATTTTCAATATAAACCAACGTTGTGAGAAAAATCTACCTTTTAAACGGATAATTAAAGGTTGTTAATTAATAATTTTCGGATAATCGATGATTTGAGTAGTTGGTTATTTTAACGGGCAAAAGCTGTTGGTATAATTAATTATTTAAAGTCTACTAATTTTTACCTCGAAAAATAATTGTTTTCAATATAAGCCAATGTTGTGAGGAAATAATTTGTTTCGAGGGGTATTAATTACATAAGTGCTTTTAAGGAAAAATCCACACTTAATGAACTTTTCATCACACTTGACAAGCATAGCTTTTTATCATATATTGTTAGTCGGTATTATTTGCTATTAGTTTAATTTTTATCTCTCTTATAATAGTTGCTTTATTAATTAGTATAAAAAGTTTTAAAAATTAGCCTACAAAACCAAACAAAAACCAAAACGATAATCAAGCATCATTTTAAACGAACAAACAAATACATAAAATTCAATTCATCTCTCGCCTAGGAATACGACATCCGGAAGGTTGATTATTACTTGTCCTCAAGTAGTGATTGATTCTTAATCGGGAATACAAATTTTAAAACTGCCCTTCGCTGCAAAATTAACGAATCAGTTTTTGGCGCCGTTGCAGCTTCCACTAACGTTCGGTTTCGTCTTTCAACAACTTCGTTTTGTTCTGGTGTGCGTGCAATAGATGTCTGATGCTGAATTCCCACTTTCTCATAAAATTTACGAAGAGTTTGGTTAACAAATTCAGTGCCTCTGTCTGTTCTAATTTTTCGGACGGTGTTTCGTAGCTGAACTTGTATTTTCGTGAGGAAGGTGATGATCATCTGTGGAGCTTGGTCTTTGCTTCGAAGAAAGTAGACCCAAGTCCAGCGTGAATAGTCATCAACAATTACTAAGATGTAGCGTTTGCCATTGATCGTTTGCACGCGCATCGGGCCACACAAATCCATATGAAGAAGATGAAGCACATGCTGAGAGTTGTGTTCCACCTTTGAAGGAAAATGAGCACGAGTGCTTTTCCCTTGTTCACAAGCTGAGCAAAGGTGATCTTTAGAATACCGAAATCGTGGGAGTCCTTCAACTAGTTTGTGTCGAGCAAGGTTGGTGATGGTTTGAAAGTTTAGATGTGAGAGACGACGGTGCCATAGCCATGATTTTGTTGATGTTGCCTTTGAAAGTAAGCAAATGGGAGATGAAGCAACCATGTCTTGCATAGAGATAGTGTAAAGACTGGAATTATGCGAGCCAGACATAAGGTCGTTTCCTTATAGATTACGAATGAAACAAGATTTCTCCCTGAAAGCAACCTCCAAATCTCCATCACAGAACTGACCTACTTAAAACAGATTGTGACCGAGGCCTTCCACATAATAAACCCTGCTAATGTCGATGTTCCCATTGATGTAGTCTCCGTAGCCCATGATAGCTGCGAAGTGATCATTCCCGAATCTGACAGTGCCAATGAATTTTGCAATAAAGTTTGATAACAGTTTAAGGTTGCCTGTCATGTGTCGGGAACATCCGCTATCAACAATCCAGAGAATGATTTGTATCACCTGCATTACACACAGACGACACAGATGGAATAGAAGTAGATGTGGAACCTGAAATGTTAGAGGGTTCCAGAGCAGTTATAGTAGACATACACACATCAATAGCTTTAGGTATCCATTTAAATCCAAGTGTGTTATATATCCATTTCTGCCATCTCCAACTAGTATTTGCTTTAGTCTTAGTGAATTCACTAGGTGGTACTACATTCCTAGGAGGTGAAACTGGAGCTACAGGGACAGCAATGCGTTTCTTGGAATTTAAAGAGGGCGGTCTACCAAGCACAGACTTAGAAAGATTAGTGGGCCTAGAGGTATTCCGGTTCTTAGGATTCCTTAAACGAGAGATGATAGCTTTAGCAACACATTTATCATGACAATCAGAATTCATACTTTTACGACAAATAACACAAGGTGCATCAGATTGAATATCAAAAGTTCTTAAAGGTTTAGCATTCGTTACATCACTATTTCTATTACATTTGCTAGACACAATATCTATAGTGGAAGCAACGTGAGTCTTATTCATAGTCCTTGTCACAATTCTCAATTTTTGGTCATTTCTTAAAACAATTCACGTTTCACTATTTCATCATTTATCGTAAACTAGGTTTGCGTGTTCCAAATTCGCGTAACCTTAATGGTTTAGCGGCGAATTCATGATCATATCATCACGGACATTTCATATAGACTAAGTTTAGTCTGCATATCATTAACATCATTTCCATCATGTTAGTTCATTCATGATTTTTGCATTTCACATTAAACGCGTAAATTTCATATTAAATAAACGTTATCGCGTGAGTTATTATTTTGAGCATTTAATCTGTTACTTTCAAAATGATCCCGATATATTTTTATACTTATGTTTATTTTATAAAACTATATTTTTAGTTTACCTAGTGTTTTAAATTTATTTTGTATATAAATCGTTGAATTTATATTATTACGACGTTTTTCTTAAAAAAAACTATACGATAATTATTTTATCACTCAAATTTTACAAGAAATGTATTTTTACAATTTTTATAACTACAATATACTTGACTTTGATCTATTAAAACTTATTTTTAGTCCATACTACTCTAATTTCACAATTGTATACAAGTTACAACACATTTGTACTTACCTATCTTTACTTACACAATTATTTACACAATAATATACATTATAAGAGAAGAAAAATAAAAGATATTTTGGGAAACACCCTCCCCAAAAATCCGGCCTAAGGGGGGATGAATCCAAGAGTTGTTAAATTTCTTTCATTCATTTACTTGCACACTCCAACTTCACTTCACTTACTTCATTCAACTCAATTATTATCAAGTCAAGTAAAGTTTTCTTTCTCTTTATTCTCTCTTCCAAAACCGGTTCTTCAAGAAGGAGTAGCAAGGGATCATCAAAGTTTTCCATTTTCAAAGTTAAACAATCTAGAATTACACTCTTATTAAGGTTTTGAAATAAAAACCTAGGGTGTTTAGGTTAATCCTTGTTCTAATCACCTCATCATAGTAGCTTGTAAGCATATTACTTTCATTTTACATCTTTCATTTTCATTTCATATGTATTTCATCATTTTCTTAGCAAACATGCAAGACTTATGTTGATTTATACCATTTTTACATGATTTTTAGAGTTATATATATATAAAGGTCATCCTATAATTATTCCCTTGGTATATATTGGTCTTGATGATGTTTAGGAACCCATGACACCCTAAGAAGGTGTATGGTAGGATTAGTATAGCTTTGGAGTTGATTTGAAGGGATTGGAATAGGTTTAGTACGAGAAAAACTATTTTCGACAAGTAATAAAAGTGGTCTGATCTTATTTTGTTTTTCTGGAAAATCCGACAGTAGGCACGAATTTTTGGCCTAGATATTTAGAAAATATACTTTAAAACGAATCCGTGGCCGCTTGAACGGATTAAAACGGAGTTATAACGAAGAAGTTATGAATTTTTCAAGTTTGACGACGAAATATATGTTTTCTGAAATTTCAGCAAGGTATTATTGTTTTGTACGAGTCAAGAACGAGTCCTAAGCTTTACAAATTATTTCGACTTATCAAAAATATATTAGTATACTTTGATACGAAGCTAAGGACGTATAATACGTAGAAAACGGATTTGAAACGACTAAGATATACACGTTTTCATAAAATTGCCGTAACTATTATTTTCAGAAAAACTATATTATTTTTACGAGATAAGTGTTACGGTAACTAAAACGACCATATTGAAGGCTGTTTTTAACATTGATGTGGAACTTTTTGTAACGAGATGTCTTCTAATAAAATCGAGATCATCAAGCATATTTTCTAAAACGACCATCCGTTTGTATAGCGGAGTTGTAATAAATTATTTACGGTTGCTTAAACTTTGACCGAAACTCATTTTAAACCACATTTGGACAAAATCACCATATTTAACCTCTATTATCTTTATGTTCGAGACCTCTATGACGAAAACTCATGTACTAAAACTTCTAGATTTTGATACAAGCTTTCCAAAACCGTCGAGTTCGTTTCCTAACGTTCGACGTACACCATTTTACGACTAGCTTTTCGAAACCATTTTTGTCACTTTCAAGAAATTTCCAACGACATGATTTTTCGACGAAAAGTTAAAATTTCACAATAAATCATTAAGAAACTATTGTAGGATGACATTTTGACGTAAATACTTGTAAAGTAATTTAAGAATGGTCAAGACGTCCAAAGAGTATTTTTTCGACGAAGAGTATTATTTTCAAAACTCGCAAATGGTATAAATAACATACGAAATGCATACATAACGTTACATCATAACTCATTAAGTATCATATCATTCATTTTAGGTCGCGGATAGTTTCCGAGCCTCATTTTCTTGCACTTCATTTTGTTAGCATATCAATCACACCAGGTGAGTTTCATAGCCCCTACTTTTATACATTTTCAATTAATTTTTGGGGGAGATACATGCTCAAACTATTTTACTTTACTTTCACAAGTACTTTAAACTCTTACATATTACTGTGAGTTCATACCCCGCTTTACTCATTTAAATTCCTATAAACTATTTGAGGCGAGATATATGCTTATTCATCCAAACATTTAAACTCTTTTGTCAAGCAACATTACTTATACGTTACACTTGATTGCGTTATATACTTGATTGGGTTATACTTGATTTCATATGCATATTTGGAACAAACATACAAGAATTAGTGGCTCCAAATTAAGTTGTTGGAAGGCTATTAATTTACAAACATACAAGAATTAGTGGCTCCAAATTAAGTTGTTGGAAGGCTATTAATTTACAAACATACAAGAATTAGTGGCTCCAAATTAAGTTGTTGGAAGGCTATTAATTTACAAACATCCCAGCATTTATATGTTGGAAGGCCATTTTATGGATCAGCCGTTTCAACGTGAGCGTTGGAGGAACATCCCAACACGAGTTGTTGGAAGACCCTTGTGGTGACATTTATACTTTTACTACTATGATACATGCATACATGATTGACATACTATTTTTAGCAGTGGGTTGTAAACACACAGGTTGCAAGTTTTGTATAGGCGGGACTTGGAACGAGGGATTTACGATGCCTTTGCTTTGCGAACTATTATATATGACCAAAAACTTGCCTTTGTTACATGAACGCTCTTTTAAGGCTTTACTTGTTAACCAAACTCTATGAACTCACCAACCTTTGTGTTGACACTTTTTAGCATGTTTTATCTCAGGTATCTAAGGCATTCACTTCATGGCATGCATATGGACATATCATAGAGTCGTGGTGACGACGCGTCTCACGTGGGATTTATACACTTTAAAAACATCATTTGGCTTGTATCAAACCTATTACCGCATACATTGATTTTCATTTGGGACCTACATTTTGTAAACTCTGATTATTTTACTTAATCAAACGATGTATTTTCTAAACGACACTTTAGGTCGTTCGATATAACTGTAACTTTGATGCTATGACAGTCCTCCCCAAGGTATTCCATTCCGCTGCAAAACACGTAATTTGGGGGTGTGACAGTCCTAGTGTGATCTTCTACTTCAGCATTCGTTATTGTTCTTTTCTTAGGTCGCAACTTCCTATTCTTCCTTGTATTGCTCCTAGGCTGTGAAGTGCGAACATTTGGAAAAGAGGCAACTATTCCTGTTTCAGTAGAAGGAAGCACGTTGGCAACTTGTGATTTGGCAGTAGGGATTCTAGGTTCATGATTACTAAGTGTTACTGGTGCTATTTTCTTAATTACTGTAGGCGGAAGTTGTTCATACTTTCCTAACATTTCTCTTAACTTGAAGATAGTATGAATCGGATCTTGATTTTCAGACCGAATATTTCCAGCAAAATGCATAACTTCTTTAGTGTGTGCAAGATAATGATCAAGTTCATTTGATGCTTTATCACGAGTCTTTTTGAGTAAATCAAATATGACACCATATTCCTTTTTAACTTTTACAAGTTCTTGTTCATATTTTGAGATTTGACACTTAAAAGACACGTTTTGATCATCCAGTTGCTTAATGTTAGGATCAGAAGATTTTGCACACAACTGGGCGATTTTGTGTTGAAAAGCAAGTTGTTGATCGTGAATATCTTTTTGACACCAATTAAGACGACGTATTGCATTTGAAAGTTCGTTTGACAATCGTTTATTTTCAACTTTTAAGGACTCGATCTGAAGCACATTATCAGTGTTCTCAACATTTACCACATAATCAACAGTATCAGCAGAGATATAATCAAATGCATATGACAAAGAATTCAATAACACAGCATTATGGACATCAGCACAGATGACATCTTCCAAGAGTCGATCAACATCTTTTCTCAACATTTTCTTTTTACGTTTAGTATTAGAAATAGATGTTTCTGTTTTCTCGAAAATGACCTTCATCAATCCAAGTTCCTTATGAAAGTCCCTTTCCCAAGACAATGCACAACTTTTCAAATTTTTAACATTTGGTAAAAGATTTTTCTGAAAAATATCTCTTTGTTCTCGCGCTAGAGGCGATTGAAAATGTTGAACTTTGATTTCAGAATGATATTCTATCTCATGTTGTAAAGTTTTGAGGTCAGCCATGAAAAGGTCAAAATATCGAAGAATTATGCGATTTTCAGGTTTTGAGTTTACTTCACTGATGGAAGGTAAAGGACCATAAGTTTGTGCATAATCTGGTTTGGGATTAACATTAGAAGACTCAGACGTTTTTGTGATAATCCTTGGTGTGTTAGAAGAATCTGTTGGTGTGACGAAAGTGACCGCTTTTGAATAGTTAAAAGATTTGTTGTAAACAACATTTTCTAATTTTGATCGACTCTCGTTTTCTGCATCTAATTCCTCTTGACGATGATATTCAACAATACTCATAACAGAGTTATCAATTTTATATTCTGCACTGGAAACTTCAGGATTTGGTTTGAATGCTTTGGTTGAAAGCTTAGGTTTGTAATCAGCAAGATTTGGTCCATAGCCATTTGGATTTGGTTTTAAAGTAAACTTTTCAATAGCTGTGACCGACTCACCATGTTTGTAAACAACAGTTTTAAACTCTTTAAGTTTGTTTTGCAAGCCGATGATTTCTTCAAGATGATCATCTATTCGTTTCGTTGAATGCTTTTTGTATGCAGAGAACTGTTTTTGACAAGTTAACAACTCAGCCTTAGCTTTTTGAGTTTCCAAGGTGAGAGCGTTAATTTGCTTTTTATGTTCATGTTTCAGTTGTTCTATTTCAGACAACAAAGCATTCTTCGAAGCGGCTAGATCACGCATCTGTCTCTCTAAATATTGTTCATTTTGATGAGATTTGGCAAAGGCTGCTTCAAAACCTTTTTCACGTTTTTCTTGAGTTTTGAAAAAGTTGAGTTGCTTTTGTAAACATTCAAAATCCTTGGTTAACAGTGCATTTTTACATTTCAAGTCCTGATTAATTGCACGACATTCTTCCACTATGGTTTGTTGGGCTTGTATTAAACGAGCAAAATCTGGACGAGGCAAAAGTTCGGCGTGTTCAACGTGAGTCACCACATGATCATTACTGAGATCCTCAAGTATAACCACGGAGTCAGTTTGATTATCAAGGGAAACCATTTGGTCATCTTGATCGTCAAATATAACTACGGGGTCTAGTTGAAAATCGTCGGAATGAGATGTGGACAACTCATTTTGAACATTCTGAGCCTTGCCGGATTCAGGTGTTGGCGGAGATATTAGATCAGAGATGAATATGGTTTGATCGGGTACCTGAGACAAGCCATCAGTGTCATACACTGGGCCTGTGTCACTCATTTGTAACTCATGCATATTAGCCATCAACATAACAGCTGCATTGGCCTGCAAATCCTCCATATCATCATCTGAGTCTGCATTTGCCATAAAGCTCTGTTCTTTGTTTGTGAGAATTCCACCAGCTTCATCCTTAAGAGCCAAAAGAAGAGCCTCTTTGTGATAAGCACTGCCCCTCGTCCTCTGCTTTGGGCATGCATTATCCAGGTGTCCCTTCTCATTGCAGTTGTAGCATCGAAGACCATTCAATCCATTCTGAGCATTTCCCTGTTCCACCACTTGAGCTCTGTTGTTACTCCTTCCCACAGCATTAAACCCTTGACCACCGCCCATCTGACGACCATAACCACGATTCTGAACTTCAAATCGTCCATTGTTCACAACAGCTTGATTCCGTGTGTTAGATGAGGAACGAATACGATTGTTGGATTTGTTGGTATAACGGCTAAAAGCATTAGCAATCATAACAAATCCTTGTTGCAATGCTTCGAACGGATCAGATTCCTCATTAGCTTCACTGACAAGTGCTTGAGCATTGTTGTTGTTGTATGGAACCAATTGAGTTTGTTGAGATTGATGCTGTGAAGGATCATATGGTGTGATTGTAGCAGTTGGTTGAGTTGCTGGTTGAGGAGGATAATTGTTTTGAGCATACAAGGCAAGTTGTTGATTTTCCGGATTTGACGTTGAAGCAATTTGAGCACGGAGAATCCTTTCCCTATCAACTTCCTTTTCATGAGGCTTCAAGTAATCGTACAACAATCCGTATGTATAATGATGCATGTTCTTCGCTTGACGAAGAAAAATGACATACTTCTCCCATTCAGGACCAAGACTACTCAGGAACTTAGTATTAACTGCAATTGTTGACATGATGATGTTGTGTTTGTCCAAATCATTTATGATGTTTGAGAATCGATGATGATAAGACTCTAGTGTCTCTCAGGTTCAATCATGAAGTGTTCATAAGCCAAGTAAATTTTGGATTCCATATCCTCTTGATTGAGTGCAGATCCTTCCATAAGAAGATGAATATATTCCCACATCGCCTTTGCAATCTTTTGAGCATCAACACTTCAAGAATTAATTGGGTTAGGTAATCCTAAGAGGATATATTGCATTGCAAGCTCATCAACTTCATAGTGTAGAAGTTCCTATGCATTCAGGCCGGCAACAGTAGCAATGTTTGATTGTTCATCTCTTGGTGGATTAGCATTTGGATCGCCGGGTACAATGACAGTAGGCATCTGAAACGGACCTTCTAAGATGACCTTCTTTAAGAACTTTCCATGTGGCTTCTTCAGATCACAAAACCTAAAGAACCTAATCACTCATTGATCGTAGTTTCCTGGAGTGAGCATTGGAGGTCTATCAAGTGATCCAGCCTCATGAATTGATTGTTGGCCGCTTAAAGCTTCACACATCTTTGCAAACCAAGTGGGTTCCTTCATAGTGTTCCTTGATGGATGTTGATTGAAGTCATTTGTGTAGGGTTGAACTTGAAGACTTGGTGGTGGTTGAACCATTTGAGGTTGTGGAATTGCAGCAAGTTGTGGAGTATGTTGTTGATAAATTGCTTGTTGTTGATTCCAGTGTTGATGTTGTGGAGGAAATAGTTAGAGTATGGTGGTTGTGACATGTTGAAAACTTGTGTTGGTAAAAATGGATCTTTGTAGTCGAATGAACCTTTGTTGATGAAGTGTCCTTAGGCGTAGAAATCACAAGAAACCAAGTAGGACTTATGCGTAAAAACACCAAAGTTACGCGTAACAATGAGAGTTACGCGTAGTTTTAGCTTAAGCGTAAGTAGGGAAAAGACACTAAAGTTATTCGTAGACACAAAGTTAGGCGTAGAAACTTATGCGGAGGATTACCTTATGCGTAAGACTAGGCTTAGGCGTAAGATGAATCTTATGCGTAGGATTTCTACGCGTAAGCTTTATGCTTATGCGTAAGTTTAGGGTTTTGCCCAAATGATCTTTTACACTATCACAGTTCAAAAGATATCCAAAGTCGACGTGTTTTCAGGCTTATCCAAGCAAGAAACCACGGAGTAAACCACGAAACTGAAGATCAAACCAAGGATAAAGTTACGCGTAATATTAGGGTTTCTATACGCGTAGCTTTACTCGTAAAAGTGATTTTGCCCAAAGATGTTTCTAAACCAGATTTTTTGTGATGAGATAGCTTCAATATCACCGAAATAACACAATAGTGTGAAACTTGATGAGCCAAAACGCCTAAAACGGTTACGCGTAAATGAAACCCTCGTACAAAAAACTAGTGAAAAAACGATGATCCACGCATAAAGTTTGAAACTTTTTGCCAAAAATAGTTATTTTAACACCTTAAAACATTGAAAGTACAAGAATCTTGGATTGAAAAGTGTAAAAAACGAGTTTTTAAGCGTACCCAAAGTATCAAACCGTTGTTTTACGCGTAGGACCAAAAATCCACTTCAAAAACAAAACGATTCACCCAACTATTAGGCGATTGATACCACTGTTAGGTCACTAGATTTACAACACAAGCTTAATAGAAAGAGATAAAGGCGATTGAACAATAAACCAAACACACACACACGTTAGACTATGAAAGGTTATGCGTAGAGATGTGAGTGAAAGAGTAAATTGAACAACCAACCTTCAAATGAAGGTTTACAAGGGGTATTTATAGGAGAGGGAGCTAGGGCAACACTCCTAGTCCCTTCCTTTTACTTATTGGACTAGGCCTAGGCTTATGGGCCTTCTACATAAGCCTAAGGCTAATAACAAACATAAAGGCCATAATAAGCTAACTATTACATGTTAATCACTAACACTTGATTAAGGTTTAGGAGTGATTCCAACATATTAACAATCTCCCCCTTTTTGTTGATGACAAAACATAAAATTATTTTAAGGAAAAGCTAAAATTCGTAAAAGTTTGAATTTTTAGTTTTTACTTTCTTCTCCCCCTTTTTGTCGAAACAAAAAGTGTTTGAAGGAAGGCAACACATCGTTTTTAAGAAAAACATGTGAAAGAAAAAATAAGTAAAAATAAATAGAGAGCAAATAACGGGATAGGATCTCGTCTTTACTCCCCCTTGACGAGTCTATCCTATGTAAGGCGTCAAGTAAGTGATACTAATCTAGTTTATTTGCAAATAAGTTTGCAAAAGATATTGTCTAAGAGACAAATGTACTCCCCCTTGATGATTGTAATTTTGCAAGGGATGTCACGAAATGGAAACCTAGTATTGCAAGTAATTTGCAATGTATTGCTTTGACATAAAGCTCCCCTAGCTTTAGGATGTCAAAGTCTTCATATGTAAATTGAATAACCTCAAAACAAAGGTTAGAAAGCAAGTATAATTCACAATTTCTTGAAAATGTGATTCAAGTTAGTAGAAAGAAAGTTTTCTGTCTTACGGATCCCACGGTTCTCTCCTATTAGGGATCCGTCTAGGCAATTCTGAGGGATCCATATTAGCTGTTCAGTTACAGCCAAGGTGATATAACAAGTAATGTTATCACAAAAAATCATATGCTCAACAAAATAACAAGTAGTATGTAATTCCATTTAATAAAACTAGAGTTATGATATACATGACTCTAAAAACTAAGAAAATAAGAAAATACATCACTAGGAATTTCTAAACCAACTATCGCTTGATGCTAGGACACCACTAAAATCTTCTAGCTCAAGTTTTGTTTAGGTTTGATCTTGTCCGAACGTTCGAGGAGATGATAGAACATGAAACGTTGGTCTTCTCGTACTTCATGTATCAAACTTTCAACATGTTGACAATGATAGCAATCTTTGTCATGGCTAGGTAGTGGTGGTGGAAGAAGTGAAATGGCTTGATGCGAAGGATCAAGTGAAGCGGCTTGTGGAGCTTCAAACGATGGAGGGATTGGTGGAGGTGCATTTGAGAATGACTCAACCAAAAATGATGGTGGTGGTAGAGAAGTGTCAACTTCCATATGGTCGGGTGGTTGACTTTGATGATTTCTCATAATCCAAATGGGATTATATGATGGAACGGCGAAAAGGAAGCCGGAGCAAGTGTTGACTCAACACCTTGATTTTGAACCATTATTCCTCCTAATGAGGAGAATGTTGTCGGCGGAAGCAGATGAGATGGCCTAGGAGGCAAGTCCTCTAAATTGTAGAGGTGTGGTGCTGATGGTGGGGATGTAAATGAAATAGCTCTAGGAACCAATGGTGATGGTTTAGTGGAGATGATATTGTTTGGCCTAGGAGGTATGGTGGTGTTTGGTATAGGTTGTTTTTTGGGTAATATCTTTTTAGGAATTGGTTTGATTGGATGATGAAGAATTCTATCATTTGTTGGCTTGACGGGAGATGATTCGGTTGAAGAATTTTCGTGTATAACACGAGCCCTTTTCATGGGTGGTTCTTTGGTGGATAAGTTACTACTTGGGGTTTTCCTCATGATGAGATGATTTCAAGAGGTTGCAAGAGCTGAAAGTTAGGATGAGAGTGATGACTATGGAGGTCCTAACAAGGTGGTTTATAAACTAGGAGATTTGGCAAGTGACTTTAAGCCTTAAGCCACTAGGATTCATTGGAATGTGATGATTGACATGCACAAGAGTCAACTTCAGAGGTTGCACTAATCTAGGAACTCATTTAAGATGAGATGGAGTGTTTGAGTTAGGAAGATGAGTTGAAATGATTGTTTTAGCAAGATTTGACATAAACTGTCATCCGGATCCCATGGTTCCTTCCTCAGAGGGATCCGTCTAGGCTAATCCTAGGGATCCGGCTTTCAGCAGTTATGAAAAGGTGGAAATGATGTTTCTAAGATCTAAGACCTATATCATCTTGAGTGTTTCAGTCCTCCTAAGTGTTTTAAATGAAGGGGTGCTTGAGTACTTGAAGGTAATGAATGATGTAGCTAATGATTGTTATTTATGGAAGGATTTGGAACTTTCAAGAGTACCAATGGATGAGCAAGGATGACACTAAATATTTAGAGTGTCAATTGAAGCTAAATGATCTAGAGATCAGGTTGTGTTTTAGGATAGTGTTTTGGAAAATATCCTAGAAGCTTTGAGATGGGAAAACTAGATTTTGATCAACTTTGATCAATTTTGAGGCGAGGATGATTAATGATCAATTTTGCCATAATCGAAAGATCTCTAAGGCTAGATGGGAGAGATCAAGTAAAAAATGAAGTGTGAGTTTAAGAGCGGAAGAGTAATGGATTAAGGATGAAACGGTAGATCTACAATCGTCTTAGAGTGTGATCTAGGTGAGTTATGTATGAGTAGGAAAGATCAACCTATCTTGATAAGGACTTAATTTTGCCCTAAGATACTATGTTTAGCTTAGTGTGTGAGGTGTTCTAAGGATATGTTTGAAATATAATGCTTGCAATTGCATTTTCTGTTTGCCAGATCCCACGGTTCCCTAAGAGTAGGGATCCGTCTAGTATAATCTTTGGGATTCGCCTATCTGCTCAGCAGGACCTTTACTAAAGGTATGCAATGATCTTGACAATGCATTATATCTCAAGGATAGTCTAAAAAGAGTTCTAATACTAAGATATCAAATGTAAAATGTTTTATTTCATGAAGGAAATTGGATTACATTGATAAAGCACGAGTACAAGAGATTTGATCCTATTTTGGAATACTATTAGTTTCCTTGAATGTTTTCGCTAGGAGGATCATTATGTGATTGATGAGTGTTGGTGGAATCAAGAATGAAGAAAGTCTTCATGAGAGATATGTTTAGCGGTTCCATCATCTTGTTCACAAGTACGTACAACGGACTTTGAAATTGAGGATGGAAGTGCATAACATTATGGTAGAGGCGTGTCAAGAACATTCCATAAGGGATGAGTTTATTCTTGTAGCCTTGAAGATTTGAAATTCGCCTTGCGAAGAAGTAGGCGAGATTATATGGTTGTTGTGTTAGCAAACAGTACAACATGTGAGCACAACAAGCAGGAAGAATTTCTCGATTTCCCCTATGACTCCAAACATTTTCACGTAGGATGAGTGCAAGAGGCTTGTACTCTTCTCGGATATCCCTTGTAAATATAATGTTTGGATCGGTGTAATATGGTCGAGGTTTGCATATTATGCGATTTAAATCTTCCGGAGAAGGTATGTGTGAGCAATATGGACTATTTTCTTCACGAAAGTTGAAGAGAGAATCAAGAGACCAATCTTCGATGAAGGCACATTGTCCATGATTTGGAATCCGGAGGATGTGAGAAAAATCGATATGGTCATAGAAGATTTGGATTTGAAGCCAAAGGTCAATGCCATGATGGGGGAGTTTACGGAGTAGGTCCTTGAATCGAGTCCATGCTTTGTAGAGAGACTCACCTTGAAGTTGTTGAAACGTTAAGATATCTCGCCTAATTTTAGTGGTTCTCCCCGGTGGGAAAAATTGAGCAAGGAAGCGAGAAGTGAGATCATCCCAACTTGAGATGGAGCCGGCGGAAAGTCGCTCAAGCCAATTACTAGCTTGGTCCCGTAGAGAGAATTGGAAGAGACGCAGGCGCGTGGTATCCCGAGTAGTAGCATCACGGTCGATGGAATCGACAATTTTGAGAAAATCCCTTAGATGCTGATTTGGATCTTCGAAACGAAGTCCATGGAATGCACATCCGTTTTGCACCAACCGGATGGTGTCGGATCGTAGGGCCGTAGTTTGGGCTTGGTCGGGAAGCTCAATGGTGTTCCTATAGCCAAGAGAACGGGCTCTTGGCGGGTCATTTGGTGGTAGGTTGATGAATGGTGGTTGGTTATCACCTTCCATGATGAAAAGTGATGGGGTTTACGAACAAAGGTCACGAAGAAGGGGGAAAGACTACGAGAAAGCTAAAAATGAGAAAAAATTTACTTGATAGGAATCAAGCAAAGAAACCTAAACGAGGTGGACTACTAACTAGCTATTCTATTCCCCGGCAACGGCGCCAAAAACTTGATAACGCTACACGTGTCGTTCGGGGTCAAAGGAACTTCCTTTTCTTCGAGCAAGTTTTATAACACCCTAGGCAGTGAACCTAATCGTTGTAGTGTAGTATTAGGGTAAGCCACGGGTATTGATATCTAATCTAAGGTGTATGTAGTCTATGTCTAATTATTGTGTGCTAGTATGATAGTTTAAAGATGTGTTTACTTAGGTTTTATTACTCCTTAATTATCTCCTATTGATGGTTGAATTGTCACGTCCTTATTCTTAATTGCGTTGTGTATCTAAAGTCGTAGGGTATGCATTTATCCCGAACTCTTTGAACTTACCAAAGGGTCTCGTCTACAAAACCTCTAGGAATTATAAACTCTAACTCTAAGGCACTCTTTGGATGGTTTAGCCTACAACTGATCTAAGTGTTATAGTCCAAGGTTCGCAAAGATTAATCAAGCATTAACTACACAACGAATGACCTATATCATTACTAGATCATTAACAATTAAGATAAGAGACAACCAATCAATATTCAATAATTAAGTTTCATATTCCCTAAGAAAACACACAAGTAAATTAGCCGGACATGGAGAACATGCAAGCATACACACAAATAATTGAAGACATAATTGAATTAATGAAGTAAAACACTTATCTTGATGTAAGACAGGGTTTGAAACCCTAAAATACTGTACAAGACAGCCTTGGTTCGGTTTAGGTTTTTACTCCAAAAGACTACACACTAAAACTGAAAAATTCGGATTCTATATATAATATTACAATCACGACGGCGTCACCTTATGATTTGTGACGCCGTCGGGTCGCCGTCATTAGGGTTTCGTCTTGGCCACGTTAGTCTTGCGACGGCGTCACCTTGTGCTTGTGACGTCGTCCCCTTCAGTCTCTAACGCCGTCTGGATCAAATCTAGGCCGTCTGAGTTGCGACGGCCTACTCTTTTAAAGCCTGACACCGTCACTTGAAAATAAGTAATTTGGCTACTGTCCCGTCACAGAAGTGCTCCGACGGCGTCGCAGTTAAACAGTGACGCCGTCACCTTGTATTTCAGCAGCTTGAGTGTCTCGATTCTTGACTTTGGCCATTTTCTTCGTATATCCGCGCCTTTTAGTCCAAATAAGTGCCATTACAGCAATTTGCCTTCAAGAGACCTAAAAAGTGAAAAGGAACGATATTAAGTAATAACGGATACAAAAGTGATCAAATAAGGGCTTAAATGACCCCTAAAAAAGGTACATTTTAAAACCTTATTATCAACCTATGATGATCTAATGTTTTTACTAGATTTTTATTAACAATAGTATTTAACACTTTAACATACTCAAGGTTTTGACTTTCTAGTGGATTATTACTTTTAGAAAGATATTAGTTTTTAATCTTGCATGAAGACTGTTTTGCAGTAGGACGGATCCCACGGTTCTTTTACGAAAGGGATCCGGCTAGTATATCTTCCGGGATCCGTGGATCTGTAGTAACAGAAACAGATTTGATAAAAACATAGGTTTTACAGTTTTTATACCACGAAATATATTTTATCCTACATTTTCTTTTAGCATGCATACATGACTTCTGTATCACGAAAGAATATAAAACATATAAATAAAAATAAGTGACAAACACATTATGATAAAAATAACCTAGATAAACTAGATTATTAATAATATTGCATTTTGATACTAAGGATGATACAAAGGATTGGGTATATGATCCCAATGTAGATTTACAACACAAAGTAAATGTCTCCATATGTGAACTTCCTCATAGGGAACACAAGTGCGATGAGTGTTAGGGCGATGAGCACGAAAGGGCGATGTAAACCATGTTGATGACGGATCTTCTTGGTTTCGGTTGAGATGAAATGAGGAGGAAGATGAAGTTTTGAATAAGAGAAAATTTTGAAATTGGAGGATTTGAAAAAGTGAGGGTTTGGTAGAGTGGTCGACGATGGGGTTATTTATAGGGAAGGAGGAATTTTTGAAATTCGTGTTTTGTTTTATTATTGGATTTGAAAGGGACAAAACATAAGTTTTATATACCATGACTTTAGACGAGAAGTAAAACACGTATGTGAGAAAAAGGCTTCCTAATGAAGCTTCATGTAAAACATGTATGAGCACAAAAGATAATCATATAAATACCTAAATAGGTATACTTAATTATCAAGCAAAATAAAAAGAAAATCATACCTCTAGCGCACTTAGGAATGTCTTTACAAATGACACAACAAGTGTCACTTAGACGATTCCCGCTCCTTTGCGATTAAGATACCTTCTTAAGGAAGGTATTCTTGTTACCAAGCGACTCCTAAAGCTTGGTAGGTATGAGCTTTGACTAATCAACATGACGAAGAAGATTAGTGCAATTAAATAAAAAAGTGAATAAGAAAAATGTTGTTATCAAATCAACATCCAAACATATAGTTTTAAAAGACATGGTGTTTGTTTTTATGAAAAACCTTATTTGTAGTTTTCAATTAACCATGGATCGTATCAAATTTTTAAAGTACAATATACTTCAAGAAACTTGGTAACGAAGCTCTGATGCCAATTGTGGAAAACTAGAAGGGGGGGTTGAATAGTTTTGCCAATTAAAACTTCCTTTTAATCTATTTAGATTGACTTATGACAATCTATTTGGATGTGTGTGTTGGATGTTGATAAACAAGCATATAAAGGTAAGTAATGAAAAGATAAGAGTAAGAAGCACAAAACCACAACACGAGTATTTATAGTGGTTCGGCTACAAGGACACCTTCCTTGCCCTACTCCACTCCCCGAGTCACCTCTCGAGAGTTCGTAATCACTACACCAATCTCCTTATGGCAGAGAAGCCTTCACAATGTCGCCTACCCTTTTTCCGGTGCTAGGCTAACCACCGGGTTCTTTCACTCCAAGGTGAACCACACCTACACAACGTCGCTGATCCGTGCCAAACTAGTCAAGTCTAATCACACAAGCTAGCCACTTGTGAATGGCTAACCGTAATAGACTTAAAACTGCTCAAAACACAAATACAATGAAGATCAGAGAATATAATGAATTCCCGGGTCGTTAAGTCCCACGGAGACTCAATGGTGTGTTAAAACAAACTCAGAGGATAGAATGATCACTAAGGATAGTGATCAGTAAAGGTTTGGATTGAGAAATTACACTACTGATTGATTGGAATGGAATAGGATACAGAACTGGAAAGCAAAACAATCAGATGAAACAAACGTAAAACTTACGTTTAAAAACTACGTAAATGTACAAAATAAAAAAGTGAAATCTAAGAAATAAAAGACCTAAAAATATAAAAATGACATTTTTGGAGACCTAAAAATAAAAGAAAATTATTAGAAAAAGAAAATTATTTTTATAACTTTTTAATTAATTATTATTAATTAAAAACTATTTTAACTATTTAAAAATACTCTAAAATTAAAGAAAATATGAAATAAGGTTAGAAAAATAAAATTATGATTCAGAAAAGTCTAAAATATTATAAAACTAATTTTAAAATTAAAAATATATTTTCACTCTTTTATCTAATTATTACTAATTATTTATTATTTAAAATACACGTAAATACTAGAAAATATAAAATAAATCTGGAAAAATGAAATTTTAACTTAGAAAAATCTAAAATATGATAAAACTAATTTTAAAACTGAAAAGATATTTTTATGCTTTTTAATTATTTATTACTAATTATTTACTATTTTTAACTATTTAAAATTATAATAAATACTAAAAAGATTAGGAAAATTTATGAAACTTTTTCTAAAAATACTATATTATGACAGAAAACTAAGAAAAATAGAAAAACAAGATTTGCTTATTAATAAGCTAAAAAGAAAAATCAAAAAGCTAAAAACTATTAAATAAACGCTATCACTATTTTTAAATTGATGTTTTTCTAGATTTTCTTTTTGAAAACTACTTAACTACTGATTTTATGAAACTTTAATGAACACAAAAATTTTACCAACTACAAATAAGCTGTTTAACAAGCTTATAAGCCAATAGATGTGCTTTTGAGCTTATTTTGTGAAATAAGCTCAAACAAGCTCACAAGTTGAAACCAAAGCTCCAATAAGATAAAAACAAGCTAGATAAACAGAAATGAAGCTAAAAAGATCAATTAAAAACACTGATAAGCTACTAAAAAGGTAATAAGCACTTATTGACAACACAGAAAATGGGACAAACTTAGAGCTTATTGCAGCCCTACTAAACAGGCTTCAAAATGAAAAACAAGGCTTGATACCTCAAGATGGCTAGGTTGGCTACCCAAAGAACCAAGAATCACAGGATTTGAGCAACTAATAAGCTCTATGCAAGCTTATCAAAATGGTGCCATTCACTGTGCACAGGGCACTTTTCAGACTAGGTACTCACAAGAAGCTAGTCAAAAAGCACTTAACAAGCTGATTCCAAGAGATCTAGTATTTTTCTAATTTTGTTAAGCAACTGAACTTTAATACCCTAAGAGCTTTTAAGCTAAAACTTATTATTAAGCACACAGTAAAAATATCTATTTTATTCAAAAACGACCCAAATGAAAATTTGACTTTTTAAGAAAAACTAAAAAGTTGACCAAGATGAACTTTGATTCACCACTACTCACTGATTTTGTTGTTTTAAGGTGATATAATACTGATTTGATCAAAAATAACAACTTATAAGCACAAAGTCAAGATCATGGATCATGAAGAATCCAACAGTTAACACAAAAATTGATCAAAAGCTAATTTTGACTTTTTGCTTATGAACACTGGTGTTTATGACTGAGATGAGTTATTAGATGTGTAGGTGACACAGACCACTCCAAACAAACAACACAAACAAGTCCTGCAATGTTTTGAACAGACAAATCCAAACACCCTTACTTGGACAGTTTAAGAACTTTACCAAGCAAATCACAAATATAAACCACAAAACTGATTGCAGATCTTATATAATCACTATATGAGACTAAATAGACCTGATCCAACAGTATTAACAATATAAAACACAAGAATTATGATAATGCCAATTTAACTGTTAAAACTAAGTTTTTATAAACTACAACTTTTAAAAGAACAACAACTTGATTTTAATGGTTAAATACACTTACTTATAACTAGTAAACAATAAAACACAAGAATTAAAGATACTAAATAACCAAGACAGTGAAACGTAAAAATGATCAAAAAGGCTTACAAATGGGTGTCTAACTGAAAACCAAGAACCAATGACCAAGACCAATCCTAATAGCTTTCCACAAAGCTTCTAACCCAAGGCCATCCAAGATTTACCCTGCTCCAGCTGTGTACACCATTTCCAATGGATTTTTGATTTTTTCACTATTTAATTTGTATTTTTAATGATTTTCTGATTTTGCTTCTAAACTGAATTTTAGTGTTTCTAATAGCTTAGAAAAGCTATATGGGAGCTTACATGATCTATTTCAGTCCATACAAACAACTAAAAACAATATTTGAAGCATATGAGATTTTTGAAGGAAAAATTGCATAAACTGAATTGGAACTTGATATTGAGATTGATGTTTCACAAAAGCTTTCTTATAACATAAAAACTTGAAATACAGAGTTTGAAGACTAAATCATACACTGAATTTAAAAGTAAGCTAAAAACGACAATGAAACTTAAAAATTATATTAGAGATAGTGATACATTGCTTCTTCTCTTTCCTTTATAGACTTTTAAGACTCTCTCTTGACCTCTGAATCTTTCCCACCACTTCTGAGCCATTGGATTGGCTAAAACCATCATATCCGTCCAAGTGTCTTTTTGGCGCCAAATTCTTCAAGGCAGGTTTTGATATTAATTGGAGTTGGTTTCAATCAATTAAGAGTCTTGGGTGTTAGTGGAGGTGGAGGGGACAAGGTGAGGGGGGGTTGAGAAAAAGGTGGGAAACCATGACTGGTTTTGGTGATTCAGTGGTGGTGAGGGAGAGCTACAGTAACCCTGGTTTTTAGGCGCGCGTAAGTCATTTTGACTTTTGTTGACCGGAGGGCTAATATTAAACGGGTTCGGGTCAAGGGTTTGGGCCAGCTGGGATTGGGCTTGGATTTTGGATAAATAATATAAAGGGTCCGGTTGGGTTTATCTAAGCACAAGGACCAAAAATGCAAATCTGCCAAACATGAGGACTGAAAATGCCAACTTTCCAAACTTATAACAAGGACCAAAATTGACAAACATTGATAGTACAAGGATAACTTTTGCATAAAATTCCATTTTAAAATATCCAAGGACTAATTTTGCAAATTTTCAAACTTTAGGGACCTTTTCCGCCATTTGACCAAAGAATCATTCAAGGATCATTTTTGACAACTTAGAATATTTTAGGGACCTTGAATGATAAAATTCCACATTTTGATATTCCAGGGACTAGATTTGACAACTTTTAAAACTTGGGGGACTAAAACTGCCAATTTTGCAAACTTGATACATTTTTCATCTGATTTTGATATTTTTGCATTTAAAACACATAAAACACTGATTTGTGATATTTTGATCATTTTGATGTGTTTCTGAGTGTTTTAAGATGATTTTGCAGTCTAGATAGTACAAAAATGATGAGTATTTAGACACTCATCAATCCCCCACACTGAGATATTGCTAGTCCCTAGCAATGATTTGAGAAAACTTAATAGATTTGAAAAACTCTTTACCAAAAGCCATTACTTCTGGAGTAGCCAATTGTTTTGATTCAAGTAAGAACCTTGGTACAATGATAACCATCTGATTTATTGGCAAATCATAAACCATATAACGGATTTGATGTGTCTTTACCAGAAGCCGTACCCTTCTGGAGTAGCCAACTCTTAGATAAATTATCAATATTATCTTTGGTGAGCTGATTACCAATTATGGATTTTCCACTGCCTTTACCACAAGCCATAATCTTGCGGGCTAGCCAACTCTTCACTTTTTAGGATATGGAGAGTTGAGAACCATACAATTTTGGGCAAATTGCAAGCCATATAAACGGATTTGAGAAATATTTACCAAGAGCCGTTTGCTCCTGGATTAGCCAATCCTATTGTCTTACAGACATGGCGGACTGATAACCAAGATGAGTAAGTGAAAAACACTTACTCCAAAAAAAAATTTTGGCCAAAAATGGGGGTATTGGGTGGATAATATATGATAAAATTCGCGAGAATTCCCCCCCCACACTTAGAAATGAATATTGCCCTCAATATTCAAAGTACCGGGGGTTATGCCGAAACAAAGAACGTAAAAGGGAAATACTACGGCCATTATTTTAAAAGATTTTTTTTTTTTTTTTTTTTTTAAGAACATGATTTTATATACAACAGCGTGGGGAAACTCCCCCACACTATGGTGGTAGAAAGAGGTAAGAAGACAGAAATATGAGTGAAAACCCATATGGTGCGTGCTAATGTTTTTGATTACCGAGTCACTAGCTTGACTCGATCCCGCATTCATTGGTTCATGGGGAAAGTTTGTAGATCTGGGACAATCACAGGGGGAATGTCCTCTCCAAAGTAGTGCTTCAGTCGATGACCATTCACTTTAAAATTAGGACCATCGGGTTGAGATAACTCAACGGTACCATAAGGATAAACCTTAGCAATAGTGAATGGACCAGACCAACGGGACTGGAGCTTTCCCGAGAAAATCTTCAATCTTGAATTGAAAAGAAGGACTCGATCACCAACGTTGAAAACGCGGTTCTTGATTTTAGAGTCATGAATCTTCTTTGTCTTTTGTTTATAGATCAAAGAGTTCTCGTATGCTTGATCACGAAGTTCATTTAGTTCATTCATTTGAACTTTTCTGTGATCATCAGCTGTGCGTATATCGAAGTTTGCATGCTTCAAGGCCCAGTAAGCCTTGTGCTCTAACTCAATCGGAAGATGACATGCCTTTCCGTACACTAGCTTGTATGGAGTACACCCAATGGGTGTTTTGTAAGCTGTACGAAAGGCCCAGAGGCGTCATCGGTTTATCCGACCAGGATGCACGATTTTCGCCCTACGTCCTTTCAAGGATTCTTTTAATACCACGGTTTGAAACTTCCAACTGCCCACTTGTTTGGGGGTGGTATGCAGTAGAGAGACGGTGGGTAACACCATAATTTTGCATGACTCTTTCAAATTGGTCATTGCAAAAATGTGTACCACGATCACTGATTATCGCTCTCGGGGTTCCAAACCGGCAAAAGAGATTTCAAAATTTCACAACAACTCGGGCATCATTGGTAGGTAAAGCTTTTGCTTCAACCCATTTCGACAGATAGTCAACAGCCACGAGTATGTACTTGTTTCCACGAGACGAAGGAAATGGCCCCATAAATCAATACCCCAGATGTCAAATATCTCACAAACTTGAATGGCATTTTGCGGCATTTCATTTCTTTGAGATATATTTCCGTGACGTTGACAAGCGTCACAGGCTTTGACAAATTCGTGGGCATCCTTATAGATTGTGGGCCAATAAAACCGGAATCAAACACCTTTTTGGCGGTGTAGTTTGGACTATGATGGCCCCGGTGGGTCCAGCATGGCAAGCTGTGAGAATGTCAATAGCTTCCTGTCCATAAACACACCGTCGGATGACTTGATCCGCACAGATTTTGAATAAGTAGGGGTCGTCCCCGAAATAATGTTTAACATCTTTGAAGAATTTGTTCTTCTGTTGGGTCGACATCCCTTTCACAATGAAGTTACCCGCATGGTAATTTGCGAAGTCAGCAAACCATGGGGTGGTAGAATTTCCACGAAAAGAAACCGCATTGAGTGTCTCGAGAGGAAATGTTTCATTTATTTCCTTTTGCTCGAAAACATCTTGGTGAGGGTTCTCTAATCGGACGAGATGATCAGCAGCCAAGTTCTCAGCTCCTTTTTTATCACGTATAATGATATCAAATTCTTGGAGGAGGAGAATCCAACGGAGCAATCTCGGCTTTGCATCTTGTTTTGCAAAGAGATATTTAAGAGCTGAGTGATCCGTATACACCACGCATTTGGTCAAGATTAGTATGCGGCGAAATTTCTCAAATGCATACACCACGGCTAATAGCTCTTTTTCTGTGGTGGTGTAATGAGTTTGAGCTTTAGTCATAGTCTTACTTGCGTAGTGAATTGGCTGAAAATGCTTGTTTCTTCGTTCTTAGGAGGCTGCAGATAGCAAAATCACTTGCATCGCACATGAGCTCAAAGGCAAGTCCCAGTCGGGAGCAACGAGAATGGGTGCTTCATAAGCTTTTCTTCAATGTTTCAAAAGCTATGATGCACTCGGGTGAGAAGATAAAAGGAGCATCCTTTTCAAGAAGATGAGTCATAGGGCGGGCGATTTTAGAAAAATCTTGTATGAATCTACGATAGAAACCGGCATGACCTAATAAACTCCTAATACCTGCGGTAGTAGGATGAGGTAATTAGCAATAACATCGACTTTTGCTCTATCTACCTCAATACCGTTCTTGGAAATCTTATGGCCAAGGACTATGCCTTCTTTGACCATAAAGTGGCTTTTCTCCCAATTTAGACAAAGATTGGTGTCTTCACACCTTTGAAGCATTTTTCTAAATGGGAGAGACATGTTTGAAACGAATCCCCAATGACCGAGAAGTCATCCATAAACACCTCAATTGTTTCCCCGATCATGTCGTGGAATATGGCCATCATACATCGTTGGAACGTGCCAGGGGCATTACATAAGCCAAAAGGCATACGTTTGTAGGCAAAAGTTCCGTATGGGCAGGTGAATGTAGTCTTCTCTTGATCCTGTGGATCAATGGGAATCTGAAAGTAACCCGAGAAACCATCAAGGAAACAATAGTATTCATTCCCTGCTAATCTCTCAAGCATCTGGTCCATGAAGGGTAGAGGAAAATGGTCTTTACGGGTGGCGTCATTTAACTTACGATAGTCAATACACACACGCCATCCCGTAACCAATCGAGTTGGAATTAACTCGTTATCTTCATTTGTGATAACAGTTATGCCACCCTTTTTAGGAACACAATGAATTGGGCTAACCCAAGGACTATCTGAGATCGGGTAAATCAATCTTGCATCAAGAAGTTTGATAACCTCTTGTTTGATAACATCATGGATTTTTGGATTCACTTTCGTCTCGATGTTGAACTGCTGGTTTAAGTCATCCTCCATCAAGATTTTATGAGTACAGAACTCGGGTTGATACCCTTATGTCGGAGTTTCCAAGCAATTGCTTGTTTGTGTGACTTCAAGATTTTTATGAGAGCAACTTTTCATCTTTACTCAAATCTCGAGCAATAATGACGGGTAATTTATCATCACCCTCAAGAAATGCATACTCGAGATGAGGAGGTAAGTCCTTAAGCTCAACCTCATGAAATTCTTCAGTTTTCTCAACTGACTTGACTTCCTTGTTATGAAGCTTGACGGGAGGGAGAGGAGGAGAAGTGTCTTGATTTAACAATTTCTCAGAAGAATATCTCCCTCCAGATTAATCTCATTTTGATTAATCTCATCAGGAATTGAATCACTAGGGTGAGGGGTTGATGATGGATCATCATTGAGCAACTTCTCAATAAGAAGTATGTCCCCCTCAATGTCAATTGGAGCGTGATCAATTTCCCATGGAACAGAATCACTAGCCAAGTATGCTTCAATCTCATCTAAGATGAAGTCGCTTCCCTCAAACGGAGTGAGGGAAGGAGTAGAATTGGCTATGATAGGTTGAAAAGATGTGGTGGGATCCCACTCACGAAATTATGAGAATAACCAAGAACTTCTTGAGTACTCTTCAGTAGCAACATCAATGATATCTATTCGGTTAACCGATTCAGAATCATAATTTGCGGAGTACCTCGAAGTTTGATCAAGGTTGAAGGTTACAGCTTCATTACCAACACGCAATGTGATTTCCTGCTCAAATACATCAATGAGAGCACGGCCGTTCTCGGAATCCTCGACCAACAATGAGAGGAACCCGATGATCGGCATCAAAATCAACAACCACGAAGTCAGCTGGAAATGGAACTTTCCTACTTTCACAAATCGCGTCCTCGGCAATGCCAAGTGGACGGGATAGTGTACGATCTGCAAGCTCGAGAGTCATGCATGTAGGTGAGTTCGGAAGAAAGTTTCTTCCACACTGAATAAGGCATAAGGTTGATGCTTGCACCAAGATCTGCTAGGGCAAAGCATTCAACCATTCCTGGAAATACACAAGGTAGGAGAAATTTTCCAGGATCTCCAAGCTTTTAAGCTTCTTCGGATAACTGCAGAGCAATTCTCGTTCAAGGAGTTTTGCCATTTCAAACAGCTTTTCCTTATTGCTTAACATGTGTTTGAGAGTTGATGCAAACTTGGGCATCAGCATGATAGCATCCGCAAAGCTTATGTCAAAATGTAACTCTTGGAAAATTTGAAAAAATTTGTCTATTTGATGACTGGCTTTCTGCGGAGCTTTTCTCATTCAAACGTGATGGGTAAGGAATAGAAGATTTGGATTTCTGATTCTCAACAGGAGCTACAGGAGGTTCAAATACAACTCCTTGACTTGGGTTGGGTTGGTGGGGCAGGTTGGCGTTGTTTCCTTGGTAACTTGACTCATTGCCACAGGTGGAGGGGGCATTGGAGTCGTAGGTCCATTGTGTGTTGGAGGTTCACTTTCCACTACCTTTGGGAGAGAAGAAGAAGTAGGAACAGCAGGGTCCATCATATGAAACACCACTTCTGGTTGTGATCGCCTTTGCATCGCCCTCGGGTTAGCGATCGTGTTGCTCGGAAGTTTTCCAGAGCCCGAGGGTTGATCATTTAAAGACTTCTTGAGATCAGCAATCTGACACCACAACCTTCATTTCATCTTGGGATTTCATGAATTGCTTCAGTAACTCATCAGATGATGGTCTGGAGGAACAATGCGGGAGGAGCTGGAGGATAATTTGAGGCCGTATGTTTTGATTATAGCCAAAATTCCCTTGATTAGGATTCATATTCCCATGAAATTGATTCCCTCGATTGAAATTGTTTTGATTAAGTTTCCCTTGATGTTGGAAACCTTGATGGGGTCGGGATAGAAATACCTTGGTTTTGATAACCTTGGTTCATTCTTGGTTGGTTGATTCGGTTTTGCATGTTATGATTCTGGTTAAAACCGGGTGGTGCCTGATTAGTGTTAGCACGGTAGTGTGGTTCATTTTGAGGACGGTATTGATTACCTCCTTGCTGTGAACTACCGGCTAGAGCATTGGCTTCAAACGGACTACCATGGTGGCATACAATTGTAGTATGCATGAGGACCACCACAAGTAACACAACTCTCGACTTTCTTCACTTCACATGTGTTGGTGTGCGAGTGAAGGTCACTTTCTTTCTGGTTAGCAAGAACCAAAGCTTGAACAATGTCTGAGTTTGTCAATCTTAGCATCGGTGCTAGATGTACTCACGGGAGATGAAGAAGAAGAGGTCCGCATGAGGCGATATGTCTTTGCTCGGAAAGGGCGGACCTGAGACTTGTTCTCAATGATTTGCAAGGCCTCTTTTGTGGTCTTGCTCAGGAAATTACCTCCCGCGGAGGCATTCAGAGAGTCTTGATTGGTATAGAAAAGTATCCATTTGCATTAACTCGGTAAAACCATGATGCGGACACTTGCGACAACTCTTTTTGTAACGATCCCATGCCTCCCCGAATGATTCATCAAATATCTGAGAAAATTTCATTATCTCATTCTTAAGACTTGTGGTTCGGGATGGAGGATAGAACTCGTTAACGAACTTGGTGACAAGATCTTCCCATGTCTCTATGGAACGAGGGGGTTGTTTCTCAAGCCAATTCGGGCTTGTCCCTCTAGAAAATGGGAACAGAAGAAGCTTGATAGCTTCATGTGGGACATTCTTGTACTTGATGGTAGATGCAATCTTGTTAAACCATCGAATGTGTGCATGAGGATCATCCCGCTCAAAACCATAGAATTGGCTTTGGGTTACTAGATTAAGCAACCCGGTCTTGAGCTCAAAGGTATCACCCACGATGGCTGGGACAACAATAGCATCTCCGTAACCCTCGATGGGTGCTTGGAGATGCTCATTCATGGGTTTGTCTTCTGCCATTTCGACAGGGGGTGGTGGTGGTAGACGTTCCTCATCACGGCTGGAAGGCTGAACGTCCTCGTCTACGAGGAATCTTTCCAAGTTAGTGGACTTGTAGAACTGGAAGAACGAGTGCGCATGCACTAAGTTTAAAAATCAATTTTTCAAAACAAATGCGAGGCAAAACGACAAGTGAACTTAACCAATAATCACAAATGAAATGGCTTCTTTGAAAAAGTTACACCAAATCACAAGTGACACAAAGGCAAGTTTTAAATCTGATGTTCGTGAACTTATTATGGTCACACGTTAGTGGTTACTGCGCCTTGATTTTGGTGGTTGATTTTTATGTATGAATTAAGTACCACTGAAAAGACGTAGGTAATGATTTGTGCTGATGGGTTTAAAACTTTTGGACAATATTTTTGGAATCGTCTCGTTTAACCAAATCGTATCTCTTCAAGAATCACCTTAAAAGAGAATACAAAATAGAAAACGTTCCGATTGTTTTGTTGTTTTATATATTTTTTGGTGTTTTTAACACTTTAGGAAAAGTGCTAATGAACTTTTTGATATTTTTATAACTTTACAAAAAAACTTTTACAAATGATGGGGTATGTGCAAGAATGGGTCTGAAAATGGCTAAACACACGCTAAAGCCTCCCCGGCAGCGGCGTCAAAATTTTGATCTGTGCCAAACGTCAAGTTTTCTCACACAAGTCGGCCACTTGTGAATGGCCGACCGTAAGAAACTTAAAACGGCTCAGACACGAACTCAATGAAGATCAGGGGAGTATAGTGTTTCCCGGGTCGTTAAGTCCCACGGAGACTCAATGGTGTGTAAACACTAATCAGACGATAGAAT